>WOXC01003842.1:0-273261 GCA_011680675.1 Gymnobelideus leadbeateri | reverse complement strand
TCTGAACCCAGATCTTGACTCCAAGGCTGGCCCTCTGCCCACAACACCATACTACCTCTCTTTTACGGATAGGGACTTCTACTACCCCTGTGATTTTGTTAGTATCAGGTGAGGGAGTTCCCTTGACCATGACTGAGTTTCTTGGAGCAGAGAAGGGTCAAACACTGGCAGCTTGAGGCCTACAACATTCCTGAGGGCAGCCCGAGTCAGATTAAAATATAATTGGGAAATAAAATTCAAAATGAAAACGTAAGAAAGCATTGTTCAGTCATTTCAGTAACATCTGACTGACCCCATTTGGGGTTTTCTTATTGAAAACACTAGAGTGGTTTGCCATTTCCTTCAATAATAAAACATAGTATTAACATGTGGCTTCCTACATCAGGAATCCTTAGGTACAACCTAGTTGACATCATTTCTGTTTGACACCACTGGCCTAGAGCACCTCAGATAAATGATTTGCCCAGAGTTATGCTACCAGCATGCCAGAGACAGAACCAGAAGAACCCTATCAGAAGCATAAATAATAGTCCCTGCTCCCAATAAACTTAGGGCATTCTCTCTGTCTTTTCCCTCTCATTCTCTAGCATTACACTTTGGAAAAATGAAATTTGTCAGGGAAGGAGGGAGGTCAAGGAAGAAAGAGCTGAGGAGGAATTTCCATAATGTAATTTCTTCAAAGAATGTCAATGGGCCTAGGGATTTGTTACTGGTGTTGACAGTTTTTATAGGGAGCTTTATAGACATAACATGTCTATAATATATAATAACAATCTCAGGATGTAAGGCAGGGCCAAATATTCTCCCATTTTTTCAAATAAGATATGATCAGAAATGTCTACTATACCAGGATGCAAACTCAGGTCTCCCAACTCTTAGTGCAGTTGGTTTTTTTCCTTACTCTCTTAAATACCTCCTTACACAAAGAAGAACAAGCTATTAATACTGGAACTATGAACTATAAAAATATTCAGCATGACATCTTTTAGTGCCAAGGCCTCTGTGACCAGGTTGAATGGTTAGGGCACCATATGTATGTGCACAAACCTGGGAGGCCTGGGAGTTTTTCTGTGTTTTAAGAGGCAAGTGATTGCCAATACCAATGTTGGAGCAGAGGGACGGCCCTTCCCTGCTTGTTATATTCTTCTCATTTATAGTTATTAAACCATCTCAGTATGGATTCCTGGCACTGACTCAAGGAAAAAATATTTCAGGGATGAAGGAAACCTCCTGAAGCAGAAGCCTAAGCCATTCACATGTCTGTGGTCCCAGCTGGTCTCACTGTCAGAGGCTGAGCACAAGTGTCTTCTCGGCTGGGATTCTCCAGCTCACTTTTTGGGCCCATTTATAACCACATTAATGGAAACAGAGAATTCCAGTCATGCACATGGAGTCTTCCTGACAAAATCCTGTGCACTGTTACTTTTCTGAAGGCTCTGCTCAGCCTAGGACGGATTTTCAACAGAGGTTCAACTCCTGGCAAACCATTTATCTTTAAGTCTAGAGTGACTATCAGAAATAGACTAGAATTTTGAAATAAAACTTCCTCTTTCTCACACCGAAGATCTGTGGAAAGAACTCTGCCTTTAAAGTTAAAAGTCACAAGTTCAAATCTTGGTTCTGCTATTGATTACTTGTGTAACCCTGAGTTTTTGAATACTTGGATTTGGGGTTTCTCTGTCAAGGAGGGGTGGATTAGAGTCTATCTAAGGTCTGTTCTAGCACTAAACTTTGTGATCCTACATTTTAGTATTCTTGACTTATATATATGTAGCTATGGTAATCAGAACTGTTTTTATTTTTTAAAAGAAGGCATCTAGGTGATTCAGTTGATAGAATGTTGGGTATGGAGTCGGGAAGACTTGAGTTCAAATTCTACCTCAGACACTTAGCTGTGTGACCCTAGGCAAGTCACTTAAACCTAAGTTTGCATTAATCTACTGGAGAAGGAAATGGCAAAACATTCTATATCTTTGCCAACAAAACCTCATGCACGCTATAGTCCACCAGGTCACAAAGAGTTGGACATGACTGAACAACAAAAATTTTTTAAACATATATCTTGACACTTATCTTTGTTTTAAGCGTTTTTCCAAGTGATGTTAGCTTATCTTTCTAAACTCTTGAAGTGTATACTTTGGCAAGAAACTGGAGATGAGAAAGAAGCCTCTTAAAGGGTTTTGTATAACTTTTTTCAGGTAAGTGCAGGAGAGGGAAGGAGGGAGAAGCAAATGGCCCGTCTTCCCTGGAAACTGGTGAATTTTTTGCATGGGGATTTTCAGGAGGGCCCTGCTTTAGAGAGTTTCACATTCTTAGTCCAAGGAGTCACTGTTTTTAAACAAAGTTAATTCACCAAGTTAGAAAACTCCCAACTAAATTTGACTTGTTCTGTGAGAAAAAGAGGGCTTTTGTATTCTTTTTTGGGGGGCAATTGGGGTTAAGTAACTTGCCCAAGGTCACATGGCTAGATTTTTGTTTGTGTGTGTTAAATGGCTGAGGTGGGATCCGAACTCAGGTCCTTCTGACTCCAGGGCCAACGCTCTACTCACTGTGCCACCTAGCCGCCCCAGGGCTTTTGTATTCTTCAAAACACATCATAACTATTAGAAGTTGTTATTTATGTTGGCATTAAAAAAGCTGTGTGTATTCAGCAGTTTGTTTTTTTTAAAGCAGTAGATGGACTTACTTTTGCAACACCATGGGCATTTGCTGTGGAAGGTAAAGCTGGCCAACCAGTACTCTTCCTTTCTATTCCTCCCTTCGCCTTGAATGGTAGGGTATGACCTCTACTGGTCACTCTCCTCTCCTTCCCACACCTCCTTTTTTCTCTGGAGATTTAATCCTTCCTGCCCAGATACAACAAATATTTTTTTTTTTTTGTGGTTTGTTTTGTTTTGTTTCAGAGGCATTGTGTAAGGACCCTCAGGTCCTTGTAGTCCTCTTCTTTATTTTAAAGAATTTCATCAGAAAAGAAGTTAATATAATCACAGTAACTTGGAGCTCCCAGCTCTTCAGACTGAGGCTCGGTTCTCTGCCCTAATTAAGAATTTTGTGTTAGTCAGAGATCACCTACTCTGTCGGGCACCATATGCTAAATTCTAGGGACAGAAAAGAAAAACAATAGTCCCAGCTCTCAATAAGCTCAGTCTAAAGGGAGATACAATATACAAACAAACTATATACAGGATAAATTGGAGATAATTATCTGAGAGAAGGCACTAGTATTAAGGAAGGAGGGGCAAGGAGAGGTTTCTTGTAGAAGGTGAAATTTTAACTGGCACTTGAAGGAAGCCAGGGAGGGTGGGAGACCTAGGGGAGGGAAAGAATTCTAGTCGTGGGGAAGATGCTATCTCCCTTCCCCTTTAGGGCTGAGTAAAAATCAATATACAGGAAACATTTAGGTCAAAGAAGCAAACAAATTATATTAGAATATCTCTTACTGGATAGGCGTGGGAAAAAGTTGAGCCAAGAGCAGACCTCTTTTTTTTTTTTTTTAACTTCCCTTATTCCTTAAAGAGGTGGGTATAAGTAACTTCAGCTAGAATCACAAGATCATAGATTTAGATCTGGAAGGGATCTTAGAGGTCATAGAGTCCAATCCCCTCATCTTACAGATGAGGAAACTGAGACTCAGTTTGTCTTATGCAGAGTCACAGAAATAGTAAGCAGAAGATCTGGTATTTGAACCCACCTTCTATGGCAGAAGCGACCCTTCATTCTGCCAAGGTCAAGCCTTCTACCTGGACACTCCATGACAGCTCTCATTTTCTATGATCAGACCTATGACTTTGGAAAATTATTTTGACAGCCATGTGGAGGATTGATTTTAGAGGGGAGACACTGGAAGGAACATAATTAGGACAGTACTTGGGCAATGGCTGTGTAAATGGAGAAAAGGGGGGAAGATGCTGGAATTAGAGACAGAATAGATAAGACTTGATAACTGACTGTACTGGGAATGAAGGAGAAGGAAGAATGGAGGATGATTTTAGAGTTAGGAACCTAGGTGATTGGATGGCAGTGCCTTCAGTGGAAATAGTCAATAAACATTTATTAAGTGCCTGCTACCTGCTAAGCACTATGATAACCACTGAGGATACAAAAAAAAAAAAAAAGGTGAAAGACATTCCCTTAGCCTTGAGTTCACAATTTAATGAAGGAGATGAAATGTAAGCAATTATGTACTAATAAACTATGTACAAGATAAATTAGAAATAATCAACAGAAGGGATTTAGAGGGATTAGCAAAATGTGGGATTTTAGCTGGAATTTAAAAGAAGTCAGGACACAGCAATGAGTAGGGAAATCATTCCATATATGGGGGACAGACCAGTGTAGTGCCAATGCAATATTTGCAGCACCAACAATCACAATAAAGACCATGACTATAAGTATCACATGATGTTTGTTTGAAAAATATACCAAACTCTCCAGATAGAGGACAGAACTGAAGCATTTATTTAGACACCAGAAAACTGAATCCCCAAACCAGTAAGCCAATTCCATCATAGTACCAAAGATATTCAGAAGCCATAATAATGCTGAGAACCACAGCATCCTTCAGCCTTCCTTCCCACAAACCAATGCAAGATCAATATTTACTCACAAACCTCTCTATCTCTTTGCCTCAACCTTCTTTCTCTCCCACTAACTGGCTGGCTCTGACTCCCAGCTTCCTGTGGGCTCTGTTTCCCTTCAGCAAACCCCTCCCACCAAAGGCTCCATGTGACCACATTTGGCCTATCAGGGGGCAGATTTAATTTCAAAGCAGGGGAGGTCTTCAAACTCCCTCCTAGGTCTATTCAGGGGCAGGGAAGATCTTCAAATTCCCATTCCCATTACAATGAGTCAGGAGATGGAGTCTCTTCTGGGAAGAATAACAAGAAGGCCAGGGTCACTGCAGGGTAAGGAGATTAGACAGGGTCAGGAGGTAGGAGCAGCAGGTTATAAAGGTCCTTGAATGGCAAACAGAAGATTTCATATTTTATCCTGGAGGTGATAAGAACCCATGGGAGTTTATGGGTTGGAGTGCAGTCAGAGAAGATCTGCACTTTAGGAAGATCACTTTGAAAGCCGAGAGAAGAGAAGCTTGAAGGAGGGGACATTTTTATTTTGTGGAGAAGGGACAGAGATGATAAGTTCTGAGCATATTGAGTTTGACACTTCTATGAAGCATCCAGAAGTCCAGCAGGCAGATGACAATGAGTGACTAGGAAATGGGGGAGAAAATAGAGATGGGCATATAGATTAAAGAGATTTATACAGAGAAGATATATGGATCTATGGAAATGGATGAGATTTTCAAGAGTGGCTGTAGAGTTAAGAGATAAAACCCCAGTAGAGAGCTCAGATGCTAAATGGGTAAGAGAAGGATGATGGTCTAGCAAAGGAGACTGAAGAAGTCAGGTTGTTAGAAAGAAAATGGATATTAGAGCATATTAGAGAATAGAGCAGAATATAGAAGGGTCAAAGAAGTCAAGGGTGGAGGGTGCATCCAGGAAGAAGGGAGGAGTCAAGAGTACCAGAAACTTCAGAGAAATTAAGAGGCATGGTCTTGAGGAAAGGTCATTAGATCAGCAATTAAGAATTTAGGGTGACCTTAGCTTTGGTTTCAGTTAGATGATGGGGGCATAGGCCAGACCACAGGGTATTAGTGAGAAATGAGAGGGTGGTGTGTAAGCAGAGGTAGGATATGTAGATTGGAGACAGCTCTTTCTAGTAGTTTGGCAGAGAATGGGAGGAGATAACACAGGATGACAACTTTTTCTTTTTTGGCTGCCATGAAAGACTAGTGACTCACTGAATTTGTGATTCACTGAAGTTCATGTGAAAAGCTGCAAATTTTAGTTGATTGCATGAAAAGGGCTGGACTAGATCAACTCTGAGCTCTTTCAAGCAGCTAAGTAGCACAGTGACTACAGCACTGGGTTTGGAATGAGGAAGATTCATCTTTATGAGTTCAAATCCAGCCTCAGACACTTGCTAACCATATGACCATGGGCAAGCCTATTACCCTATTTCATTGCATAACCATTGCAGATTTTATGCCAATATTTTTTGCAAAGAAGGTGGGGTGTGACCATTATTTGAAACTTTAAAAATTAAAAGTATTACTTAAAATTCATTTATTACTAAACTGTCTTTGGTGCAATATTAGGATGCAGAATGGCACAACATTATGCCCTGGGATATTAGGTGTTTTGGGGGTAGAAAGCTTAGCCTGGACTAGGACTGAACAAAAGGGGACTAGCATCCAGATTTGGTCATTTCTTGCCCCCCAGTCCCTAGAAGTTACTGGAAATGGGAACTGAGACCAGTGAAAAATGAATTTCAGTCATGGGAGGAGACAGAGACAGCTTTGAAGTCTGGTCCTTGGGAGATCCACTATCAAAAGAAGAGTCAGAAAATCAGTGATAGGGAATATAAAGTGCCTGTCACATAGTAGGCACTTTAATAAATCTTAATTAATTGATTAGAGGAAAAAAAGACTGAAATTACCAAAGATCTCAGGAGGAAGAAAATAGCTAAAAAGCTTGATAAACTGATAGGGAAGACAGTAAAAAAGAAGGGTGATGGCCAGCAGGGTATCTCAATGAGTCTATACAGCTCTAAATAAGTACTGAAAGACAAAAGAAATTCAACCAACACCTGAAGAGGCAGAGGACCCTGTGGATTCCCAAGAGAACATGGGACCTGAATAGTCTGAGAGAAAAATAAGGATCATGAAAGCAGAATTTGTGACCTGAACAGCAGAAATAATTGGCAGAATGGAAAAAACTTGAACCCATAGTAGTGTCTCTCCAGCAAAGCAAAAGAAAACTGATTGGGGTTACAAAATTACTTGAGCAGAAGAACAATTTGGAAGAGCAAAAGGCAGTAACATTAAAAGAATACATGATCTCTATGCAAAGAAAACATATAGATCTCTAAGACAAGATGTACAGAGACAACTTCAATTTCATGGGTCTTCCCAGAAAAACATGCCAAGTCAAAAAAATTGAACTCCATAATGCAAGACATAATAAAACTGCCTACAATGCTTAAATACAAAGTATCAACTGAAAGACTCTGCATATCACCTCTAAACAAAAAACCTATGGTGCAAACCCCAAGACATATTATGGTTAAATTTAATAATTCAAATGACAACAAATTCTAAGTGACCAGGAGAAAGACCTTGAAATATAAAGGAAAGGAAATATGAATAATACAAAGCTATTCCATACCATTAGAAAATACAGGAAGAAGTAGAATTACATACTTTAAAAAGTAAAAGAAATCAAGATATAACCCAAAATAACATGCCAACCCATGCCTAAGCATCAATAAAGAACTCAATAAAAGAGAGGCATTTGAGGGATTCCTACCAAACAAAACAACAACAGAAGTGAACAAATTCAATTTACTAATTTTATAGATATTTCAATACAGCTACTAAGGAAAGCACATATAGCAAAATAAATTACTCCATCTCTAGAGACTATTAAAAGGAAAAAAAAACTAGAAAGAGAAAGACACTTATGAGGTTTACAAAACAGTAATAGCAAGAAAATAAGAATAGGAAACTAAAAGATTTCTTTCTAAAAGTACATAAGGAGACAAGGGTGAAAGAGAAACTTAAAAAGAAGAAATGATGGTGGAAGATAGACCTGAAACCCAGTGGACTAAATCACAATCTCCCTAGCTAAAAGTGAATCAGTATTTTTTTTTAGTGGTGCTAAACTGTAGAATGAAAGCTGACTCTTCAAGATGTCTTCAACATCTTGAAGCTGACTCTTCAACAACAAAAAGGGAGAGGGGAGGTAGAAAAAAGAGCGGTATCTATGATGTACCCTAATCAAGTCAATGGTAAACAATGAAGAGAAAAAAACTCTTGTATTCTCTAGGAAGAAGAAAGGTTACAGGAGAATAGATGAGCTGGTAAAGGAGGAAGAAATAGGAACAAAAGAATTAAATCTTAGATCAGTGGTGAGTGGGGGTCCCTCTGAAGGTACTTTCATGTTGGGAGACATATATTCTGTAATGGGTGATTCTTACAATGGATGTAATGTACAAGGTGTTAGCAATCAGAAAGACCACTACCTCTGGGAAAGTGATACAGAGAATGAAGTAAAGAGATCCTTTATAGAAACCAAAAAAACCTAAAAACCAACTAAGTTGAAGGGGAAGAGAGGAAGTGGATTTTAATTAATTGAGAGAAGAAGAATTAGGTAACTAGATAAAAGGAAGAAAGAAAAAAAGAAATATGTAAAACTCCAAAGCTAGAGAAAGTGGTGACAAGTGGTGGCTTGAGGGTCATGGGAAGAGAGACTGGGTTGCCTTAAAGTAGATTAAGCAAAAATAACCAAAGAGAAAAAATGCTGTATTTAAAGAAGAGAAGGACTAAAATAAAAATTCTAATTCAGAAAAAGTAATATTAGAGACAAATGAAAGGAAATACAAAGAATTCTCATAACTTTAAATGTGAATGGATTAAAACAGTCCAATGAAATAGAATGACAGATTGATTAAGAAAATAAAACCCCCCAATCTTTTGCTTACAAGGAACAAAAAAAGTAAAGACATACAGAGAATATAAATAAGAGGATAAAACAAAATTTACTTTGCATCAGGTGAATCATAACAAGTAAAAGCAAGGAAATTGTGCTGAAAGCATCCATAGACAATGAACAAATACCAATATTAAATTTGCATTCTCCAAATATATAAATTTATATTCTCCTTAGCACTTAAAATTTTAAAGGAAAAATTAACCAAATTACATGAAAACAGACAGTAACTTAGTAAAGGTAGGAAACTTTAATGTTCTCTCAGTTCTGGATAAATATAACAAAGGTAAACAAAAGGGAAAGTTTAGAATTGTACAAATTTCTGGAGAAACTAGAGCTAAGAGATTTATGGCATCTTCTAAATGGGACTGCTAAAGAAGATAAGTATTTCTCAGTACCATATGGAACTTCTGCAGAAATTGACTTCATATTAGTTCACAGAGATATTAGAACTAAATAAAAAGGCAGAAATAATAAACATTCTTGATAGGGTATGTGATAAAATCAATAATTAGTTCAATGAATACAAACAAAAAAACACAGACTTAAACAGAGATTTAACAAAGGAATTATAAATAATGAGTTTGCCCAAAAATGAACATAGAAACAGTTAATAACTAAATATAATAAGTGAAATGAAATTATAATGACTAAACAACATAAAATTTCTGGGATGCAGCTAAAGCAGTCCACAAAGGAAAATTTTATCCCTAAAAACATGTATTAACAAAAATTAAAAAAGACTACTAATGAACTGAATATGCTTTAAAAAAAAACTGTATACAGCTAATATTAAGTACTTACTATGCATCAGACCAGGCAGCTAGGTAGTGTAGTGGAAAGAGTACTGGGTCTGAAGTCAGGAAAAACTGAATTCCAATCTGGCCTCAGACTAGACTCAGATATTAAGGACTAGCTGTGTGACCCTGGGCAAGTCACTTAACCCTTTTGCCTCAGTTTCTTCATCTGTAAAATGAGCTGGAGGAGGAAATGGCAAACCACTCCATTATCTTTGCCAAGAAAACCTCAAATGCAGTCACAAAGAGTTGGACAAGACTGAAGTGACTGAACAACATATACCAGGCATTGTGCTAATCAGTGGAGATAGAAGGAAAGGCAAAAACAATTTCCTACCCTCAAGGAGGGCAGCTAGGGAGGTACAGTGGGTAGAATGCTGGCATTGGAGTCAGGAGGATGGACTTCAAATCCAGCCTCAGACACTTATTAGCTGTGTGATCCTGGGCAAGTCGTTTAACACATATTTGTCTAGGTTCCTCAACTGTAAATGGGAACATACTGGAGAAGGAAATGACAAATCACTCCAGCATCTTTGCCAAGAAGACCTCATGGACAAAAATCCATGGGATACATAGAGTTGGACACAATTGAACAACAAAAACAACAACCCTAAAGGAGTTCACAATCTAATGGTGGATATAATGTCCAAGCAACTATATATGTCCAAGATATATACAGGGTAAATAGGATATGATCTTAAAAAGCAGGCATTGAGGGATAGAGGATGAGGGGCTACAACAGATTTCTTTCAGAAGGTGGGATTTTAGTTGAGTCTTTAAAGAAACCAGAAGTTAGAGATAAAGAAGGGAAAACATATTTAGTCCTAGAGGTAATGGGTAGTGTTTGGATATTATTGGGTGGAGTGGGTGGCATGGTTAGACCTTCCCTTTTAAAAAATGACTTTGGCAGCTGAGCAAAGAATAGATTAGAATAAGGAAAGACTTCAGGCAGGGAAGATTTTGGAAACTAGCAGGTTTTTGTTTTTTCTTTCTCATGGTTTTTCCCTTTGGTTTGGATTCTTCTTTCACAACGTGACCAGTGTGGAAATATGCTTAATATGATTGTACACGCATAGCCTATATCAGATTGCATGCTGTCTTGGAGGGAAGAGAAAGGAGGGAGGAAAATTTAGAACCCAAAGAAAATGTTAAAAACTAAAAATAAATTGATTTTTAAAAACTAGCAGAGAAATGGATAAATTGGAAACCAAAAACACTATGTTGATGATAAAGCTATAAAAAGAAGAGGGAAGGAAATCAGATCCATGAGCAAAAAAAAAAAAAAAATAGTACGTGAACTATGTGAAATCATAACAAAACTGGAAGAAATCAAAAGAATTATCATATATATCTTCTATGCCAATGTTATATGCTAATAAAATTAAGAACTCAAAAGAAATAAAGGAATACTTTCAAAAATATAAAATACTCAAACAGAACACCAAAATGGAGATCTTAAATAATCTTATCTCAGTAAAAAAAATAGAACTTGCCATAAAAGAATTACAAAAGAAAAAAAAAAACCTCCTGATTCTAATTAATTCATGGGAGAGTTCTATCAAACTTTTAAAAACGATTTAATACTTTATTCACCCCCCCAGTTACATGCAAGAACAATTTTTAACACTTTAAAAATTTTTTTGAGTTCCAAAATCTTTCTCTTCCTCCCTTCCACCTCATTGAGAAGGTAAGTAATTTGATATGTTATACATGTGCAAAATATATTTCCATGTTAGTCATGTTGTGAAAGAAAATATAAACGAACAAAAAAACCCCAAGAAAAATAAAGAAAAAGTATTCTTTAATCTGCACTCAGACGCCATCAATTCTTTCTCTAGAGGTGGATAGCATTTTTTCATTGTAAGTCCTTTAGAATTGTCTTGGATCTCTGTATTACTGAAAATAGCTGTTATTCACAGTTGATTGTCATACAATATTGCTGCTACTGTATATAATGTTCTCCTGGTTCTGCTCATTTCACTTTGCATCAGTTCATGTAAGTCTTTCCAGGTTTTTCTGAGAGCTTCCTGCTCGCCATTTCTTAGAGCACAATAGTATTCCATCGCAATAATATACAACAAGTTGTTCAGCTATTCCCCAATTAATGGACATTCCTTCAGTTTCCAATTTTTTGACACCACTAAAAGAGCTGCAATAAATATTTTTGTACATATTTTCCTTTTTGTTTTTTATGTCTGGGATATACCTAGTAGTGGTATAGCTTGGCCAAAGGGTAAGAGTGGTTTTATAGCCCTTTGGGCATACAAGTTGCTCTACAGAATGGTTAAGTCAGTATACAACTTCACCAACATTGCATTAGTATCTCAATTTTCCCACATCCCCTCCAACATCTGTCACGTTCCTTTTCTGTCATATTAGCCAATTTGATAGGTATGGAGTGGTAGCTCAGAGTCTATCAAACTTATAAAGAACAATGAATGTCAATACTTTACAAATTGTTCTCAAAAACTGAGAATGAATGCACTATATAAGATTACTTTTGTGAGACAAATATCTCAATACCTAAATCAAAAACAGATAAAGCAGAGATGGAACTAAAGACCAAAATAATTAATGGCTGTTGTTTCAAAATAGCACTTCCATACCTCATACTATATATATACATATATATATATATATATATATATATATATATATATTTTTTTTTTTTTTTTTTGCAGGGCAATTGGGGTTAAGTAACTTGCCCAAGGTCACACAGCTAGGTTTTTGTTTGTGTGTGTTAAGTGTCTGAGGCCAGATCCAAACTCAGATCCTTTTGACTCCAGGGCTGGCACTCTACTCACTGCGCCACCTAGCCACCCTGTCAGACTATGTTATAACAGCCATCAAAGCCATTTTTTTTATTAGTTAAAAGCTAGAGAAGTAGAACAGTGGCACAAAAGGAGAATGAATTGAGCAAGGGAGAATCAGAAACAATGAAACAATCCAGTGTTCAATAAACCGGAAAACATGAGTTACTTAGGAAGGAACTTCCTATTTGATAAAAACTTCTGTGGGGCAGCTAGGTGGCACAGTGAATAGAGCACTGGCCCTGGAGTCAGGAGGACCTGAATTCAAATTTGGCCTCAGACACTTGACACACTTACTAGCCGTGTGACCTTGGGCAAGTCACTTAACCCAATTTCCCTCCAAAAAGAAAAAAAAAACTTTTGGGAAAACTAGAAAAAAATTTATTAGAAGTTGCTGCTGTTCAGTTGTATCTGACTCTTTGTGACCTTGTGAATTTGTCTGTGTCATTTTCTTGGCAAAGATACTGGAGAGGTGTATTGCTATTTCCTTCTCCAGTGTGTCCCCATTTTAAAGATGTGTAGCTGAGGCAAATAGGGGTCAAATGGCTAGCCCAGGGTCACATAGTTAGTCTCTGAGGCCTTATTTGAACTCAGATCTTCCAGACGCCAGGCCTGGTGCTCTATCCAATATTCTACCTTACCTGCCCTTATCAGAAGTAAGACTTGTACAAATATCTTACTCCATATTTCATAATAAATTTAAAATGAATATATAACTTTAACACTAAAGATTATAAAATGAACATATAACTTTAATGTTAAAGATCATATCATTAAAACAAGTAAAGAGAAGAGGATCATATTTCATGGCTATGGGTAGGACATATATTCTTCTTTTTAATTTAGTATTTTATTTTTTCTCTGATCACATGTAAACAATTTTTAACATTACTTTAAAAAATATTTGAGTTAGGACATATATTCTTAAACAAACAAGTAAGAAAGGCAATTACAAAACACAAAAGAGATCATTTCAATTACATGAAATTGAAAAACAAGACTAATGCAACTAGGTTAAGATGAATCAAATGAGAAATAAAAATCTTTATAAAGGTTTGATATCCAAGATATATACAAAAGTAGCATACAGAGAGAGCCAAAAACCACTCCCCAAGAGATAAGCAGTCAAAAGCTATAAACAATTCTAAAAAGAATTATGGTTAATAAAAATATTAAAAATGCCCCAAATCACTAATAAGAGAAACTCAAATAAAAACAACCCTAAGGTTTCATCTCACACATAAGAAATGGGCAAAGATGACAAAAGACAGGAATCATCAATGTTGGAAGTGACTGGTGTATGTGAGCAATGAATCAGTAAAACCATTCTAGAAAGCAATTTGGAATTATGTGAATGAAGTGATCAAAATATATATACCCTTTGTACATATTCCCCTAGTAGTCACGTACCCCCAAGGAGGTCATTGATAAGAACAAAGTCCCCATATACACTAAGTTTTTATAGTAATACTTTTTGTGGTAGCAAAGAATAACAAACCATTGATTGGAGAAAAGTGAAACAAATCTTGGTATGTGAATGAAAAGGAATATTACTGGGCTTTAAAATGAAGAATATGATAGAAACAGATAAATCAAGGGCCCTACCTGAACTACACAGTGAAGGAAGCAGAGCCAGAAAAAACAATACAGACCAGTGGTTATCAAACTGTGGGCACATGACCTTTGGGGGCTTCCTGGGCTTCCTAAGACCTTTACAGGGTGTCCACAAGGTTCAAACTATTTTCATAATAATACTAGGATGTTATTTGCTTATTAAAATACCCCTTCCCTTCCCAACTATAATCTATGTGAGGTTGAATTTTCTTCATATACCTTAACCAAAACAACAATCACAAAGCAGAATGAATGCGGGAGAGGATATGAGAATCCAGCTGTCTTCTATTAAGCCAGACATAAATAAGATTATATATTACCAAAAAATATGCAAAACAATTCCTCTCTCTTAGTAAATTTTTTAGAAGAAACAGTTATTTTCCTAGTTATAAGAGTATTTTTTTTTTTTTGCCTTTTGGAGGGCAATTGGGGTTAAGTGACTTGCCCATGGTCACACGGCTAGTTTTTGTGTTAAGTGTCTGAGGTCAGATTTGAACTCGGCTCCTCCTGACTCCAGGGCCAGTGCTCTATTGACTGTGCCACCTAGCTACCCTGAGGGATTTCTTAATTGCCAGATTTAATTTTCTCAGTCCTTACCCGTCTTAACCTCTCTGCAGTATTTGACACTCCTGACTTCCTTCTCTCTCCTCTCTGGATTTTTGTGTCATTTCTCTCTCTTGGTTCTCTTACATGTCTGACTACACCTCAGTCTCCTCTGCTCATCCATCACCCACATCATGCCTACTAACTGTGAGTGTATCCTAAGGCTCTGTCTTGGATCCTTTTCTCTTTTTCTTTATACTCTCTCACTAGGTTCCTTCATCAGCTCTTATGGATTTAATGATAACTTTGCATATGACTCTAAGATCTATATATCCAGCCCTACTCTCTCTACTGAGCTTCAGTTCTGCATCACTAAGTATTTATTGGGATACTTGCCTGAAGACATCTCAAATTCAATATGTCCAAAACCAGAACTTTGTCTTCTCTTCTCCAAATTTCCCTGCTAATGTTGATGGTTGTATGGGGGGAAGGGAATAAGTATTTATATAACACCTACCATGTGCCAAGTACTGTCCAACTTTTTACTATTATCTCGTTTGATCTTCACAACAGCCCTTCAAGGTAAGTGCTGTTTTTATCCCCATTTTTACAGTTGAAGAAACTGAGGCAAACAGAGATTAATTGATTTGCCCAAAGCCTCACAGCCATGTTAGCATCTGAGGCTGAATTTTTAACTCAAACCTTCCTGACTCTAGACCTAGCATTCTCTCCACTTAGCAGCCTACACCTACAGAGTTTTTAACTGCTTAATTAAGGGCACCACTATCCTCCAGTGACCAGGTGCACAGCCTGGTATCATCCTTAACTCCTTAAGTCTCACTAATCCCAGTGCAATTAGCTGCTGAGTCCTATAATTTTTATCTCTGAAATATCTCTGTCATATATTCCTCTTCACCACCCACATAACTCCCAGACTCAATCAGACCCTCATCATCTTTCACCTGGGCTATTGTAGCCACTTCCTGTTTGGGCTCCCTGCCTCAACCCTGCCCCTATCACCAAACAAAATGATTCTCCTAACGTGCCTGATCATGTTGCCCCACCAACTCAGTAAATTCCAGTGGTTTCCTTTAGTTCTAGCATCAAATAAATACATTTCTCTGACATCTAAAACTCCTCTGGCTTCTAACCACCCTTCCAGTCTTTGTGCACATCATTCCATCCAGACACTCTATGCTTCCAGACACACTGGCCCTTCTGTCCAGTCCTCTCTCTGTCCCCTCTAGTGTCTCTCAATGACCTCTAGGATTGAATAAAAGCTCCTTTTTAGCAATTCCAACTCTTTTTAACCTGACCCTTTCCTGGATTTCCAGCCTTCTTAAACTTAGAGCAGGGGCTTAATAAATGTTTATTGACTGGCTGACTTTAATCCCCTCTGGCACCACCCTATTCAGGGTAGGCCAGCTACTCTCACCGATTTTCGATTCTCTGAACAGGATACTCTATCTCCCATAGCCTTACTTTTTCACTGGCTGCTTCCCATACCCGGAAAGCTCTCCCTCCCAACCTCATTCCTAGTTTTCTTGTTTTCCTTCAAGATCACTCAAATCTCACCTTCCATTAGAGACCTTTCCCAGTGGTGCCTCCAGCAGCTAAATGCCTTCCCTTTCAGATTACCTTCATCTGCTTTGTAGGTACAATGGAGGCATTGTCTCTCCCATTAGAATGTAAGGTTCTTGAGAGCAGGGACTATTTTTTTTTTTTGCCTTTCTTTTGTATCCCTAGTGTAGACACTTAAGAAATGCTTGTTAGTTGACTAAACTTCCAGGTGCATTCCTGGTATGATAGACTTTTTATTATGGAATTAGGGTTCCATCCTGTGGCCATTTTAGGTATCACAACTACCTAATAAGTTTTGTCATTGAATTGTTTCAGTCATGTCCAACTCTCTGTGACCCCATTTGGGGTTTTCTTGGCAAAGATACAGGAGTAGTTTGCCATTTCCTTCTCCAGCTCATTTTACAGATGAGGAAACTGAGGCAAACAGGGTGAAGTGAAGTGTCTGGGGTCATATTTAAACTTAGGTTTAAATTTAAATTCCAGGGCTGGCATTCAATCCACTGTGCTACCTAGCTGCACCTCTTAATAAGTTCGTGTAGCATCAAGCACCCCAGCATACCCAGGGTGGCTGCCAACACAGGTCCCTAGATCTGCTTTTCTAAAGGAAAGCAACTCAAAATGGGTTAACAATCTTGTTTTAATCGATCAAACATATCATTTACATAGTTCAGGGGAAAAAGTCAGCAACCCAAACTTCAGACAGAAGTTACAAGAAGACAGACAAACATTTCAAGCAGACAGGCTTCCAACTGTCTGACCATTACATTCATACCTAGTCACAGTTACCAGAGAGGGAAGCATCAACATCTGGGTTTTCAAAGTCAGGAGGCTCAACGGCTGCCCAGAGTCTTGTCTGGTCAAATCACATACTCAGTAAACTCCAGTGGCTTCCTATTGTCCATCTCTTACCCTGGAAAGTGTGACATGTGGCACCCATTTTTTAATGGGGCAGAGAAGAATTTCACTACTTGAGATTTTCTCATATTCTAATTGTTTTTATGTCTGTGAAAGGGAGGCAGGGGGGATGGGGTAGACAGGATGCTGGACCCGGGACCAGAAAGACCCAGAGTCCTAATCTTTCTTCAGACATTTATAAGCTATGTGATCTTAGACAAGGCATTTAACCTTTCAAACTCGGTTTGTTCATCTGTAAAATGGGCGTAATGATAGTACCTAACTTACAGAGTTGTTGTGAGGTTGTTGCAAATCAAAGAAAGTATGTGTAAAGTGCTTTACAAACCTTAAAAAACTAAGTTACTTTAATGTCAAATTTTGATGATTTTTTTTGGTTTTACTTTGAAATATTTATGATCTATTTTAAATTCTTTTTTAAAATTTTGAGTTCCAAATTCTCTTTCTCCCTCCAGCTCCTTACCCACCTACTGAAAAGGTAAGCAATATAATATTAATTATACATGTGAAATCATACAAAATACAATTTCCATATTAGCCATATCATTTTTAAATTTTTTTTTTGCTTTTTTGGAGGGCAATTGGGGTTAAGTAACTTGCCCAAGGTCACATGGCTAGGTTTTTGTTTTTGCGTGTGCATTACGTGTCTGAGGTTGGATCCGAACTCAGGTCCTTCTGACTCCAGGGCCGATGCTCTACTCACTGCGCCACCTAGCTGCCCCCATATTAGCCATGTCATACAAAAAAAGCAAGAAAAATAAAGTGAGAAAACTATACTTCAATTTTCATTCAGTTCATCTATTCTTTCTCTGGAGGTGGATAACAAACGCTTTTCATCATGAATAGTTTGGAATTTCCTTGGATCATTGTATTGATCGAAGTAGTTAAGTTTTTCACAGTTGATCATCATTATAATATTGCTATTACTGTATACAATGATATCCTGGTTTTGCTCACTGCACTCTGCATCAGTTGATATAGGTCTTCCCAGGTTTTTGGAAAGTATGCCTCTTTTTTCATTTTGTATAGGAAAACAGTATTCCATCATAATCATGTGCTACAATTTTTTCAGTCATTCCTCAATCAATGGGCATGCTCTCACTTTTTAATTCTTTGTCACCACAAAAAGAGTTGCTATAAGTATTTTTGTACATATGTGTCCTTTTCTTTTTTTCTTTGACCTCATTGGGCTACAGACCTAGTAACAATATTACTGGGTCAAAGGATATGTAGTTTTATAGCCCTTTAATTTTTCCAAATTGTTCTCCAGAATGGTTAGACTAGTTCACAACTCCACCAACAATTTATTATTGTACATATTTTCCTTCATCCCTTCTACTCAGCATGTGTCATTTCTGATAGCCATGAAATGTTGTTTTAATTTGTATTTTTCCAATCATTAGTGAATTAGAGCATTTTTTATATGACTATAGATAACTTTGTTGTCTTCTGAAAACTGCTTGTCCATATCCCTTGACAATTGAGGAATGGCTCTTATTTTTATAAAATTGATTCAGCTCCCTGTATATTTAAGAAGAGGCATTTGTCAGAAAAACTTGTTATCTATGATACTTTTTAGCAAAATGTAATTTCTCTGATTACCTTTTTATTTATTTATTTAAAAAAATTTTTTTTACGTATTTATTTTTTTTTAGAGCAATTGGGGTTAAATAACTTGCTCAAGATTACAGGGCTAGTCATTATTTATGTATGGGTGCTCATTTTCTGAGGCCAGATTTGATCCCGGGTCATCTCAACTCCAAAGCCGGTGCTCTTACTCACTGCACCACCTAGCCACCCCTCTGATTACCTTTTTAAATTAGGTCTATTTATGCTTTTGCTTTGTCTGAGATCATGATTTCTACCCCTGCCTTTTTTATTTCAGCTGAATCATAATATATTCTGCTCCATCTTCTAATTTAATATCTTCCTATTTCAAGTATATCTCTTATAAATAACATATTGGTGGGTTCAGGTTTCTAATCTATTCTGCTATCCACTTCCATTTTATGGGTGAGCTCATCCCATTCATATTCACAGTTATGATTGCTAACTGTGCATTTCCTTCCATTCCATTTTCTTCTGTTTATCCTTCTCTCTCTCTTTTTATCCTGTCCCTCCTCAAAAGTCTTTTTTGCTTCTGATCACTGCCTCCCTTAATCTCCTTTTAATTATCCTTTCTTTCTCTTATATCCTTCCCCTCCTATTTCTCTGTTGGGTAACCAATTTCAATGAGAGTGAGGTTCAAGCATTGCCTGCCACCCTACCCCCCATTTCCTCCTCCACTATAAAAGCTCTCCTTTGTACAATTCTTTTACGTGAGAAAAAGTTCCCCATTTTACCTGTCCCTCCCCCCTTTGCCCAATGAATCCTTCTTTCTGACCCCTAAATTTTTTTGAGATCATCCCAACATAATCAACTTATACTTCTGCTCTCTATGTAGAATGCTTCTAACTATCCTAATAATGATAAAGTTCTTAGGAGTTACATGTATTACCTTCACATATAGGAATGTAAAAGTTTAAGTTTATTGAATCTCTTATGACTTCTCTCTCATGTTTACCTTTTATGCTTCTCTTGAGTCTTATATTTGAATGTCACATTGTCTATTCGGCTCTGGTCTTTTCATTGTAAGTGCTTGGAAATGTCCTTTATTTCATTAAATATCCATTTTTTTTCCTCTTGATGGATTATACTTAGTTTTAGTGGGTAAGTTATTCTTGGTTATAATCCTAGCACCTTTGCCTTCTCAATATCCTATTCCCAAATTTTATGCTTTAATGATGCCAAATCTTGTGTGATCCTGACTGTGGCACCATGGTATTTGAATTGTTTCTTTTTGGCTGCTTGCAGCATTTTCTCTTTGACCTGGGAGCCCAGTAATTTGACTATAATATTCTTGGGAGTTTAAAAAAATTTTATTTACTATTTTATTTTCCCCAGTTATATGTAAAAACAATTTTTGACATTCATTTTTAAAACTTTGAGTTCCAAATTCTCCCCCTTCCTCTCTCCACCCCCACCATGCCCCCTTTGAGAAGGCAAGTAATTTGATATAGGTTATACATGTGTAGTCATGCAAAATACTTCCATAATAATCATGTTGTAAAAGAAAACATAGACAAAACAATACCTCAAGAAAAACAAAGAAAATTTTAAAAAAGCATGCTTCAATATGCATTCAGACACCATCAGTTCTTTGTCTGGACATGGATAGCATTTTTTCATCGCAAGTCCTTCAAAGCTGTCTTGCATTGTTGTATTGCTGTTACTTTGTACAAAGTACATTTCACTTTGTATCAGTCCATATAAGTCCCTCCAGGCCTCTCTGAGAGCATCCTGCTCTTCATTTCCTATAGTACAATAGCATTCCATCATAATCATGTATTACAACTTGTTCATCTATTCCCCAACTGAGGGTCATTTCCAGTTCTTTGCCCCCAGAAAAGAGTTGCTATAAATACTTTAGTACATATAGGTCCTTTACCTTTTTATTTTTTTAAATCTCTTTTGGGATACAGACCTAGTAGTGGTATTGCTAGCTCAAAGGGTATGTCTGGTTTTATAGCTTTGGTCATAGATCCAAATTATTCTACAGAATGGTTGAACTAGTTCACAACTCCACCAACAGTGCATTAAAGTCTCATTTTTTTTTCCCACATCCCCTCCAACATTTGCCATTTACCTTTTCTGTCCTGTTAGCCAATCTAATAGGTATGAGGTAGTACCTCAGAATTGTTTTAATTTACATTTCTTTAATCAATAGAGAGTTAGAGGATTTTTTTCATGTGGCTATAGATAGCTTTGATTACTTCATCTGAAAACTGATCACATCTTTTGATAATTTATCAATTGGGGAATGACTCTGGGAATTTTTGTTTTGGGATCTCTTTCAGAAAGTGATTGATAGATTCTTTCCATTTCTATTTTATTCTCCAGATCAAATTTTTTAGAGCAGTTCTCCTTTGTAATTTCTGGAAATATGATGAGTAGGCTCTTTTTTTTTTTATCATGGTTTTCAGGTGGTCCAATCATTCTTAAATTATCTCTCCTTGATCTGTCTTTCAGGTTGATTGTTTTTCCAATGAGATATTTCACATTTTCTTCTATTTTTTCATTCTTTTGACTTTGTTTTATTATTTCTTGATGTCTCATAGAGTTATTAGATTCCAGTTGTTCAATTATAATTTTCAGGGAATTGTTTTCTCCAGCAAACTTTTGTACCTCTTTTATCATTTAGCCAATTCTGCTTTTAGGGAGTTCTTTTCTTCAGTGAACTTTTGTGCCTCTTTTGCCATTAGGTCAATTCTATTTTTAAGGTATCATTTTCTTCAGTATTTTTGTGCTTTTACCAAGCTATGAATTCCCTTTTCATAATTTTTCTTGCATCACTCTCATCCCCCCCACCTCCCACATTTTTTCCTCTACCACCTTTATCTCTAAGTTTTCCAGGAATTCTTGTTGTCTTCGTCTTCCCTGATAACATAGTAGCTTTTTAAGGTCATGTTCTTTTTGTTGTTGTTGTTTGTTCATTTTTCTAGTTTATATCTTTGCACTTTATGTTAAAATTGGTCTCTGCTCACCTGGCAGTAGGGAGGTACTGTCTCAAGCTTCAGGCTTTTATGTGATGCTGTTTTAAGAGCTAGTTCTGGGGGTCTGCAAGTTTTTGGTACTTCAAAGGAGATGTGATCTTTAGAGAGGTTGTCCCTGCTCTCCTGGCCTGCACTCCAGTCTTTATTCAGGAAGGGCTCCTGCTCCCCTTTACTGTGAGTCCTAGGGCTTCTCTTGGCTATGGAACTGTGACCAGATCTCTTGCTCTCCCATAACCACGAGTGTTAGTGTTCTTCTCTGCCCTGGAACTGTGACCCAGAACTGCATAGGGCAATAGAGGTGCCAATCAATCTCAGCTGCACCCAGTGCCAGCAAAGAGTCTGTACTCTTTCTGACTGGAGCTGAGAGCTTATGAAGCTGCTGCTTTCGGTGCTGCAGCTTGTATGCTCAGGGCTGGTTCCAACCCCGGAGTCACAGACCTCTCCTGGGGACCTCCTAATTAGTCTCAGGCTAGAAAAATGTCTCCCCTTGATCTTTTGTTGATTTTGGTGCCCAAAATTCAATGAGACATTATTTAAAAGTTCTTTGGAGGGGAATATTGAGAGAGTTAAACAGGATGGCTGCCTCTCTTCTGCCATCTTGACTCCACCAAGATGTTTTTTTCTTTAAAATTTAATTTGTGGCTTAATGGCTTGGTATATAATGGAGAGTGTTGGGAGAGGGGGTTTAGGCCATGATTGGTAAAACTGATTATTCAAAACAGCCACATTAAACCTGGGAAATGGAGCAAGATCAGAGCCAAAGCCCTGTTTTGTTTTGTTTTGTTTTCGGGGGTGGGGGTGGGGGTGGACAATGTTATAGTGCATTTGAATTTAGTTAATTCTAATTTATTACTTTTGTTATCTTCTTGTATTCCTAAAGAGAATATAGATATAGCATCTTTATGACTTATCACTCTGAGGACCAAGGAATTCTCCCTTGTACTCAAGTAGCAATTGCCCATTTCTTCTAGGCTAATTCTCTGACACAGAGAATAACTGATCAGTGCTCTCTTCATAAAACCCTCTCTGTATTGAATGACAAAAAAAAACCCATCAAATCAATCAGCTATTTCTTCTCTAGAAGCGTGAAACCCAATCCTTTGACCTTCCTTTGTGGTATCTATTTCAAATCCCTTTGATCATTTTTTAAAAAAAAAATCAATTTCAGGATGGTCCCAGTGGGAGCTCAAATCCTGCGTGCTGAAACCTGGAAATATTTCAGCTTGGTCACAACCCAGCTGTCATGCGCAGGTACCTTAGAAAGGGCAGTGAAATGCAAAACCTGCCCATTGAAAGCCACTTGTGAAGCTTTGATACATTTCAATTCCCCTCCTACTTTTCCTTTCTTTTTTTCCCCGGTCTCAGACTTTCAAGTGACCTGTTTGGGCTTTGCTTAAAACGTACTAGTGAAGGAGTCTATGGTTTGGTTTTTAAGTAAAGGGAAGAAACAGTAAACTGGTGAAAATAGGACCATTCTCTAAACGTTAAGAGCTTCACTAAGTCCTCCTTTAGTACCGCAGAGTCAAGTAAGGATGAACTTGGCTTCTTGAAGGCTATAACAGCAAAGAGTGTAAACTCCTGCCACCTTTACAAAGCTGGAAAGGCTTGAGTAAGAATCAGCTCATTGGATGAACTGGGTGTCTCTCATGGAAGGGCTAGATGAATCCATTCTGGAGAGGCACCTCTCAAGGCCAGACTACAGATGAATGGCAATAGAAGCTGTACCCACACCTAAGTCAAGAGCACATCAAAATCCAGCTGATCTCCATCCTTGGAAAAGAAATTCAAAACGCTTGAAGCAAGGTCATGTTGAACTTAAAGAGTGTAGAGTCAAGATAGGTGAGGAGGATTCTGGGTATTTTCAAAGGTTGTTGCTCCCCTCTTTTTGGTCCTCATGGGCATTCTAAGCATTTATTTGAATTCAAAATATTTCATTTGAAGTTGGCATCATCATCAGGTTGGCAAAGATGAAAAAGAGTAAATGCTGGCTGAACCATGGGAACATAGGTACACTATGGTGGAGCTGTGAATTGGTCTGTTATAGAAAATAACTTACAATTATTCTAAAGCAATTACTAAGATGTATGTGAACCCAGCCAAAGCACTGATAGGTGCTAATATGTTCCCAAGGAGGTTAAAGGAAGCAGGAAAGGTTGCACATATGAAAAGATATTTACAGAAGAACTTTTGAAGTAGTAAAGTAGGCAAACAGTGAAATTCCACATGTTGTAGAATGCTTAATCTAATTGGAATTGTTGTGGTTTCAGTTATGCCTAACTTTTCATGACCCCATTTGGGGTTTTCTTAGCAGAAATACTGGAGTGGTTAGCCTTTTCCTTCTCCAACTCATTTTACAGAGGAGGAAACTGAGGCAAATAGGGTTAAGTGACTTTCCCAGGACCACACAGCTAGTAAGTGGTCTGCAGTCACATTTGAACTCAGGTCTTCCTGACTCCAAGCTTGGTGTTCTATCCTCTACACTACCTGGCTGACCTTAATTGGGGTATACGAATGTAAAAAAACCAAAGAATTCTTGTCTTCAAGATGCTTACATTCTCCTATGTTTGACATTTAAAGCCCTTCACAATCTGCCTCCAGTGTGCTTTCCATACTTGTTCTATAATCACTCTTTTTCTGGTCCAGCCAAACTGGCTTCCTTGCTGCTCTTCAGAGATGATGTTCCATCTCTCTCTTCCGTGCCTTTGCATAGGCTGACCCCTATGCCTGCTTTCCCTCCTCACCTCAACCTCTGAGAATCTGGACATAGTCTGATGGGAGGTAGCAGTGTGAATTTCACGAGTAAATAATTTCTAAGAAAAAGGAAAATTCATTCTACTTTGATTCTCCCATTCACATTTTTTATTTTATTCTGGTCTTCTTATTTTATTGGCACAGGGAAATTTGTCCCACCAATGCCTATGGGCATAATTTGTGGTCTTAGGTAGGTACTTGAGGCATTGCATCAGAAGCTGACTCCAAGTCTGGCTCCATGTCAACTAAGTCATGCTACCTGTCATCTATGCAACACAGACCACTGTGATTCCCACTGCCTGAAGGCCAGGTGGGTTAGATCTCACCATTCCTCTCCATGTTTCTCTGGTACTTTTAAAGGTGTTGGGGGAAAGGGGTGACTAGGCTCTCTGCAAAGAGAGAAAATCCCTCCTGATATTCCATCAATTATAGGGGGTGTCCCCTGTACCTCAGTTCCTTTTAGCCGATAACAGTCAGATTAGCTTTTACACAGAAATATTTGCTTTAGAAGGCATTATTATAAATATACAAACTTACTCCCTCTACATGTGGGAGGCATCATTCTCCTCCTCCCTTTGCACTGCCACAGTCTCTGAGGAGGAGGAGGGAATTAGGTTCATATCCTTTCGTGGTTCCTATAGAGCACATTCTCAGTTCCAAGTCCCAGCAGGACCTGAGTTTCTCAGGGCTTCCCTGCCCAGCTGGGTGCATCACCACTGACCTGTACTCCTAGCTCCAAGGTCACCATGGCTTGAACTCCTGGTCCATTAGGATTACCTCAGGAGTCTGAAAATGGGGAGGAAAAACAACACAGAAGAGAAACAAATACTCCTAGTTCCATTTCTCCAAAGGGCTTAAAAAAGAAGGAGTAGGGGAAGGCAAGACCTTTCCCTCTAGCTGATTTAAATCATTCATGGTGTCTTTGCTGTGTGTCAACTGGGATCTTCACCTTCTGGACTCAGCAGATAAGAGAGGTTGAAAAGAGCATAGCAAAAAATGTGGAAAAGAAAAGGACCAGCTTGATCTCACCTGTTTTAAAGATACAGGCTGCCTACTATAGGAGGATGCCTTCACCTATGTGGTATTAGACACAGTGGACTCCAGGTTAGGCAAACTGAGCAGACTCAAAACGCCCCTCAATGGTGTTTCCATGTTAGAATAGGTCTGCCCAAAGAAGCCTCTATCTACTTATTATGTACTTATTAATTAACTAATATGTGTTGAGACCACTACAAGACCAGAAAGGAAAAACAGTTTAGTTTGGGGTGGGCTAATGAGGTTAGTCCCTTTTTCTTAACCTTGCCTGAAAATGGGGCCTGAGACCACAAGGCTTTGATTTGTCTAAATAAATTCATGCTTGTTTTATTCCATAAATTAAAAACAAAAAAATTTAAATAAGTTCATTTAATAAGTTGGATGCAACCAACCTTGCCCCAAAGACTAGATGGTGTCAGAGGTAGAGGATGGTACAACAGAATTCACTAAGTGTGTCTCCTTGCCCCATTCCATAGCACCATGTCAGTCATGAGAAAAGGCCAAACAGGCTAGGAAAATAGCATAATTTTCTTAGTTTCTTTCATGAATTGTAAAGATTTTATGAATCACTTGTAGAGTACTTTTACTAGGTCACATGGAGCCTCGTTTGCTTTAGGGATGGGGAGGGCAATATTAGTTTCTGTTTTTCTTAACAGTGACTCAGCCTTCTCCTTCCTCCCAGAAGTCTCTACACCCCACCCACCATGACCTCCACCTCCCATGGTATTCTTGGTTGACACCAAACTAGAAATCTCCCCCCACTGCTTTTTATTCAGTACAAATGCTGAAGGGAATAGGAAGAAAATGCTGATAGAAGCCTTCCTCCACATCCTCTTCCTCTTCCACCTCATTTCATTTATTAAGGACTTAAAAGGCGTTACCCCCGTGGATATGGGGAGGGATAGAGAGGTGGTCATGGAATAAGAACAAGGGTAGCATATTTAACCTGGTCTCAAATCTGACCCCTGAGACCTACCACCTGTGTGACTTTGGACAAACCATTTATCAACCCAGGTCCTTGGCTTCCTTTTCTGCAGAATTAAGAGGCTGAAGATGGAGACCAAGGAATGAGATTCACCTCAGGCCACCAGTCAGTGAGGAAGTTCAGGTGCAGAACCAGACACCTCTTTTGCTTCACAGCTGCCTGTGCATCTCTCTCTCTTATTCTCAATCTTTTTGGAAATCACTAGTCTGGGACTCAAGGGCAGGGAACCTGTGGCCTCAAGGCCACATGTGACCCTAGGTCCTCAAGTGTGGCCCTTTGAGGCCTCAAGAACTCAGGTTCCCCAGCCTCGTCTAGGTAAAACAGGCTAACTCCATGATGAGCCTGGCTGTTCCTTTGGTCTATTTATCTCTTTAACATACTTGTTATTTCTGCTGCCCAAGGGTTGTGAATCCCATTAACCCGCCTGAAAAACGGTTCATCTTGAGGTCAAAGACAGAAGAAATGCCAGACTATTCATGGCAACTCTCTGGGGCTAATCAAAAACTGGGAACAAAGCAGGTGCCCATTCACCGGGTAAATGACTGAACAAATGAATGGAATTGTATTGCATTGTAAGAAATGACAAACAATAAATTCAAAGAAACATGAGAAGAATGGAATGAACTAGTGCAGATGAAATAAAAAAGTAATAAATGACTAATTTAATAATAATAGCACTTTAAGGTTTGTAAAGAACCTTAATAGGTTATCTCTTTTTTTTCTTCCTTTTTTGGAGGGTGGAAGGCAGGGCAATTGGGGTTAAGTGACTTGCCCAAGGTCACACAGCTAGTAAGTGTTAAGTGTCTGAGGCTGGATTTGAACTCAGGTCCTCCTGACTCTAGGGCCAGAGCTCTATTCACTGTGCCACCTAGCCACCCAATAGATTATCTCTTAAATATACGTTATGCTTTACAAATATTATTTCATTTGATGCTCCTAACAACTCTGTGAGGTGGGTGCTATTTTTCCCACTTTACAAATGAAGAAACCTAGACTGAGAGAAGTTAAGTGACTTGTCCAGAGTCACATAGCCGGTATATCTTCTGAGGTAGGATTGGAACTCAGTTCTTCCTCTGAGGCAACTGGGTGGCATAGTGGTTAGAGTGCTTTGCCTGAGTTCAAATCTGCCTTCAGACACTTACCGGTTGCGTGACTTTGGGCAAGTCACTTAAGTTTACTTCAGTTTCCTCAACTATAAAATGGGGATAATAATAGCAGCTTCCTCATAGTATTGTTATGAGGATCAAATGAGTTAAAATTTGTTAAAAAAAAAACAACAGCACAACAACCAAAACCTGAAAGCTGTTAGCACAGTGCCTGGCACCTAGTAGGTGCTCTATAAATGAACAGTCCTTTCTCCTTCCCCCAAATAGTACAGTAAACATGCGATATTATATGTACACATATACATGTGAATGTGTATGTGTGTATATATAATATGATATGAGTACTATGCAGAGTATCCAGTTTAAAGCTTTGATAGCTTAAAATTTCACTGAGTTCTTTAATACCTTATATTGTCTGTATATTCATATGCATAAAGAAATAACATACACATAATGTACACATATACTGTATATACACAATACAGTATATATACATGTACATATACACATATATACATGTATAATAATAGCCAGCATTTATATAGCACTTAAGGTTTGCCAAGCTCTTATTGGAACCTCACAACAACCCTGGGAGATAGATACAATTATTATTCCCATTCTACAGCTGAGGAGACTGAGGCATATAGAAGGGAAGTGAGTTACCTGGAATCATAAAACTAGTAAGTGTCTGAGGCAGGATTTGAACTTAGATCTGCCTGACTCATATGCATGTGTGTGTCTATATACAGAGAGATATGTATGTGTGTGTACATACATATGTATGTGTATACTCATACATTACTACATACATGCGTATACCTGCTAACTCCCTTGTTAGAACATGTAAGCCCTTTGTGATGAGGGATTATTTCATTCTTTATTCTTGCATCCCCAGCATCTAGCATGGCACCTGGCAAATAGGAAGACTATACAAATACTTGTTGCTTAATTGGTTGATTGATAAAGCCCTTTTGAGAACACTGAAAATTTGACTGCCTGTGCTCCTCTCTAAGGAGTCACATGAAGGGACACTAAGGTCCAGAGCTTAAGGGAGAAAAATTCATATAGTTTTGAAAAAGTTTTTAAAAAGATACTTAAGGGGCAGCTAGGTGGCACAGTGAATAGGGCACTGGCCCTGGAGTCAGGAGGACCTGAGTTCAAATCCTGCCTCAGACACAAGACTTACTAGCTGTGTGACCTTGGGCAAGTCACTTAACCCCAATTGCCCAGCCTTCCCCCCTCCAAAAAAGAAAAAAAAAAGAAAAAAAGAAAAGATACTTAAAAAAAAAACCAACCTGAAGGCAGAATTTCTGGTTTAGGAGTTAATCTATATGCCCATATATAATGAGACTGGAATGATAGGTTATGAAGGACTCTTCCCTGTCCTGCCCTTAGGACCACTCTGGGCTTTGATGGGTGAGCTTTAGCTTTAGCTTGCTCAGATCCAGGACTCCACAGCAGTTCCTGGACATCTCCAGCTGTTTGGAACCCGCCCCCCCCCCTTCTAGCTCCCCTTTATGTCTGTCTTCTCCTATTAGAATGTAAGCTCCTTGAGGAAAGGAACGTTTTGCTTACTTGTATTAGTATCCCAGTGCCTAACACAATACCTGGCAGTGAGTAAGCACTTAATACGTTATCTATCTATCTATCTATCTATCTATCTATCTATCTATCTACATATCTATCATTTGTCTCTCTCTCTGACCTTTTGTTTATCCATCTATCTAGAAGAGTTAGTATTTGATTACAGAGGCAAAAAAGAGCTACTGAAAGTATTAAGTGGGGGCGTGATGTGGCTTGATCCAAACTTATGGAAAACTAGCTTTGGCAGCTACATGGAGGATGGACTGGAGTGGGGAAAGTCTTGAGGCAGGGGGATCAGCTTGGGATGCTCTCTATACCTGTCCCAACGGTCCTAATAATAACTGACATTTATAAGACACCTTAAGGTTCGCCACACTCTTTATGTACGTTATCTTGTTTGAGACTCATGACAGTTCTGTGGTGTGAAGGCTATGGAAGTCATCAGAGGAGTGAAATAACTTGCCTGTGTTCCCACAGCTCGTGAGAGGTAGGAAGTAAGAGTCGAATGTGGGGTTCTTGGCTCTAAGCCCAGCGCCCTATCTACCAGGTTACATGCCTTCCTGATTCACAATTAGGTTGGGCATAATACAAACAAGTGACCTAGTTTGCCCAGAGTGGATTTCAAGATCCAAATCACTTACTGAGACAAAGAAAAATGTGTCTAATCTGTGGAAGAAGAAAACCCAAGATCCCCTGAGCCATATGAGGAAAATGTCCTTTTAAGACTTAATGTCAACTTGATAAGGATGAGTCTCCAATGAGAAGCTTACCTTGTAAACTGCTACAGTCTAGTTGGAGTATAGCTAATTAGGCATAGGACGCCAAATAACAGCATGGCATAGTAGAGAGAGGGGCAGCTAGGTGGTACAGTAGATAGAGCACCAGGCCTAAAGTCAGGAAGACCTGAGTTCAAATCTATCCTCAGATACTATTTGTATGACTCTGGGCAAGTCACTTAACTCTGTTTGCCTCAGTTTCCTCATCTGCAAAATGAGCTGGAGAAGGAAATGGCAAACCAATCTAGTATCTTTGCCAAGAAAACCCCAAACAGGGTCACAAAGAGTGGGACATGACTGAAATGACCAAACAACAAAATAATAGAGAGAATCATGTCCTTTATTCAGAAAATTTGAATTTCAGTTTTGCATCTAACATTTAATAGCTATGTGACTATGTTCATATCATTTGACTTCTCCTTGGTTTCTTCATGTGTCAAATAAGGCTAATAAAATATGTTTTATTCAGCAGATGTTAACCAGGAAGTCACAAGGGAGCCTAAAATACAAGATGCAAAGATTTTGGAGAGCTTTAAGTAGGTGCAAACTACAGGAGGAGGAGAGAAGAAACATAAATGGCCCCAGAACAAGGGACTGTCCCAGGCTGGTATCCCCTATTTCTGCTTGGAAGACACTGAGGTGTTCCTTCATGTTAATGCCAGACCTGAGGCAGTGATGCGGCAACACTTTGGCAACCCATTGAGATGTTGTAGCCATCACCCTCCTCCCCCTTCCCACCCCCATTCATGCCAACTGTACATTTTCAGACTTTAGCACATTAACACTTTGGCAATGTGTTAAATGAAGCTCTTTCCCTTCCATGCTGGGAAACGAGCCACAGACTCCACAGGATTTATTGACCAATTCATGGGACCCAATTCTAGGCAAAGAGATGCAATGCTTTCAGTGTTCATCTCATGGTGCTAACAGACTTTTTATTGCTCCCCTAGATTAAGCAACGATTTAGTGGTTGAAAGTGAGAATGCATTGGATTTGTAATCTTTTATTCCTCAATGTTGGGAAGAAAAAGTTCTTTGTGGAAACGGGTGTTAGGAGTAATTGCTGATTATTATAATTCTCTTACTTATTTTGCATTTCTGTTTTAGATAAATATTGCTTTGTATTACTATACTGTGATGAGATTCTGGCTGGTCAAGTTTCAGAAAGAAAGTGGAGGCTCATGAGCAATTAAAGATGGAGTCAAATAAGTTCTAGAGATAATCCTATTTCATAGGATCCTTGTAAGTCACTTTGTACATTGCAAAGTGTTATATGAATGTTAACTTTCAGAATTACATGTGTATCTAGCACCTGGGGATAGGTGTAGGGCAATCCACAACTCAATCCTGCCCTCTTTCTATGGGCCCCCCCCCAGCGGGCGCACTCTTCTCCTCAAGTGTAGAGCCCCGTTCTTCTGGTCTACAGGACCCTGTACTCTGGACACTCAGTACATCATGCTGAGTCAAATGAGGACAGTGTGCTAATTTTTAGTTATCTGGTCATTTCCCCCCTGTTGGTACTTCTGATATGTATGCAGGGGGTGGAATATTAGGGAAAACTCTCCCTGGCTTCCTGACTTCTCAAGAGCTTAACCATCTCCTCTGGTGAAGCAGTAGACAGCTGTTGATTCTGCTGCCACATAACTAGGAAAGCTCTTAGAGGAATAAGGAAGGATACTAAATTTCATAAACATTTTTCAAGCATCTACTTCATGAAGGACAATGCCCAAGACTTTGATGGATGTAAAGATAAGCATGAAAGTGCCCATGCCAGCAAGGAACAAGAACACTCAGAGATGAGAAGTTATCACAGAGAAGGTGGCCCCTGACGGAGAATAAGAACTCTGAAAAGTAGCATGGAGGAGAGGAAGAGGAGAGACCTTCCAAGCATGGGGGAGAGCCTCTATCAATGCATTGTGCTGAGAAATGGCTTGTGGAGTTCAGAACACAGTGAGTGGGCCAGTTTGGCTTAAAAAAATAGAGTGCAAAAAAAAAGTGTCTGGAGGGGAATCAGGCTGGAAAATAAGGCTGTGAAATAGGACTGGAAAAATATGAATCAAATTGTGGAGTGTGTTATGCCTGGAGAAGCAGGAAGCTTGGGCTCATATGAGTTTCACAAAGGGCCCCCTCTTCCCTTTTTGGTCATTGCAAAACATCTCCAGAACGAGTTACAGGAAGGGTGTGTATGGGGAGGAGGGAGGGGGACTTGGGGGCAGTGTTGCATTTGCAGCTTTGGAGGGAGAAAAGAAAGGCTTGAAGTCTTGATGCCCTGCCTGTGGGATTCTAATTCATCTGATATTAACTGCTCGGTAGTGAATTCAGGGGTGACTGGATTTAGAATCAGGAGACTCGTATTTGAGTCTTAAATTTGATTACATGTAATCATGGGTAAGTCAGGATCACAGAATTTTTAGAACTAGAAGCCCAACATTCCTATAACCCTTTAAGGTTTACAGAAAGCTTTCCTGCCAGTGGATTGTGCTGTTAACCCCCTTTGATAGAAGCTGAGGTCTGTAGTGGTTAAGGGACTTGCCCAGGGTCACACAGCTAGAAAGTATATGAGACAAGATTCAATCCCAGGTCTTCCTTCTCCAAGGCCAGAGCTTTATCCACTATGCCAGGCTGTCCTTAAAGTACCATAAAGATGTGGGCTATTTATTTTGCACTTTCCCCATATGGAGACAATTCCTGAGCTGAGTAGCCAATTTTCACTTGGAGAGTTTAGCTGGAAGTAGTTTCAGATACAAATACAGTGTTTTGGAACTAGCTAGTTCAGTGGATCGAGTGCTGGGCCTGGAGTCAGGAAATCCTGAGTTCAAATCTGGTCTCAGATACTTCCTAGTTGTGTGATCCTGGATCAGTCATTTAACCTGTTTGCCTTAATCCACTGGAGAAGGAAATGGCAAACCACTCCAATATCTTTGCCAAGAAAGCTCCACATAGCCCCACAAAGAGTCAGACATGAATGAACAACAACAAACAAAATTCTAAGACAGAAGTGGCTTAGATATTGATTAATAAGTTAAACTGTTTCTGGAAGACTTGTATCTAAATGAAGAAGAAAACACTAATATTTACCTTTGCACCAGCCCTTTTCAACCTCTTCCAATTTGATTTTGTGCTTTTCATGGACCACAGTTGGCATCATAGCGCTGGAAAGGAGTTGAAAACAAGTGTTTCACTTGAAAGTCAAATAAATGTGTAGACAGAGAGACTTCCAAGTTCATAAAAGAAAAGGGAGTTCAGCCTGACTGGCTGGGGCATATGTCTGGAAGGAGCTCGAATAGCCCAGGCTTTATAGAACTGGGACCACAGTAGTTGTCAGAGAAGCAGCATTAGAATTGATGACCAGCAGATGGCAGCAGAAATCACCTTAGCGGAGATGCTAAGTAGAAAGCGGTGCCTGAATTAGAGGACATCCACAGTTCTGTAGCATTGAAGGTATAATTTGTCCTGGCCACATTCCACCAGCCCTCCCCCTCCCCGCTAGTGCTGGGGTAACCGGTGGGAAAGTGCTCTATAACAATGAGAGAGACTCTTCATGTAACTTACTTTACTGTGCTATTTTTCACTCTTTAGGCTTGCAGTATCCTTAACAGAAAAGAAAGTTTGGGGGTGGGCTGGGATTGGGGAAAAGATGATGAATTTCATTTCTGACATATTGAGTTTGGGATTCCAGAAGGAGTCCCAGTGAAGAGAGATAGTTCTTTGCCTTCAACAGAAGGAAAGATAGGTTAAAAAAATAGAGATCTGGAAGTGAATTGGGTAGAGATGATAATTGAAAATTATGAGATCAGGGTGGCTAGGTGGCTCAGTGAATAGAGCACTGGCCCTGGAGTTAGAAGGACCTGAATTCAAATCCAACATCAGACAGTTAACACAAAAACTAGCTGTGTGACCTTGGGCAACTCAACCCCAATTGCCCTCCAAAAAGCAAAAAAAAAAAGAAAAAAAGAAAATGGATAAGATCATTGAGAAAGAGAGTGTAGAGACAGAAGAAAAGAGGGCTCAGCAATGGAATAGACAAGAGAGAATCAGAAACAATGGAACTCAGTAATGCATTGTTTGATATAAAACCAGAAATCGTAAATTACTTGGAAAGAACTCTTTGATTTTTTTTTTTAAAAGACTAGTTGCTCCAGAGAAGATCAAAGATTAAAGATTCTACCTTGATTCTAGGGCATAAAAGCTGACCTGGCTTCCAAACCCAACCTGGATTCTGACTCCCAGATTCCTATGGCTCTTATAGCAAGCCAGGTTTGGAGACTACACAACACCTAAAATGGAAAAGAACAGAGGAAAAGACCAATGTTTTTTCAGGGGCACATATAACCTTAGCCAAGGGTTGTGGGTAAGAAGTCCATCCTGTAGTGTCTCCCTGAACCACTGGGTGTCCATCACACCATCAGAATCTAGCTGAAGACAATGAGACGAGGAATGTCAAAGAGGAAGTAGTCAAAATGACAGGTGTTTCTGAATGCTTCCAAAACCAAGCAGAGAGCCACTCCTTCACCACATGGTTGGACAACTAGAACCAGTTAACAGAACTCTTCTTCCAGAAGTGGTTTCTTAGCATCTTCTACATGGAGTTGTCATCTGAGGCACTCTGAGCATATTCCAGACTCCCATTAACTAAGAGGACTCACAAGCCTATTTGATTTATTGTTTAAGTTTCTGAAAAGAGAAATCACCTTTGCCATCTCCTATTTGTTGACATGGAATGAGGTGAGAGCCACAGTTCTTTGAACAACTCACAACCCACATAATGCCCTAACAAGGTCATCTGACATAGAGTGTGCCCCTCACTACTTCCAGTCTTTACATACTTTGCCACAAGCCATGCATGCCCGCTGCTGCATCCATTCCTATCATGTGTCCTCCCAAATGGATCACTCTCTCTCTCTCTCTCCACCCTTAGGCATTGCTGATTGGTAAGAGTTCCCTACATCTCACAGGACTAGCCACCTGGCCACTCCACCTTTCTACCATACTGCATCCTGCATACCCCAAGTCTCATCCCACCTTTCCACCTGCCCCTCTTTCCACCTCTTGGTCTGAAACAACAATCAGATCAATAACACCATTGCTGCTGGAAAAGATATATCACCTGATGCCTCTGCTCACTACCCCTGTGATTGAAGCCTTCCATGGACACCCCTCCCCTATAATGCCATCTTGAGGGTAAGAACTATCTCTCTTTATATTTATTTCCTCAGCATTTAACACAATGCTTGGTATATACTTAGCATTTACATGTATTTTCATGTTTTCATTACCCACTACACTTAAAAGTAATTCACTTTGTCAGTTGGAAATATTTACTTCTTGATTGAATTAATCAATCAGTACTAGGCTTGGACACCTTCTTGGATCAATCAAAGATATTTTAACGAGTCTGTTCTGATTTGTTGAGAGATTTGGTAATGCCTATTGGAATTGCTATACAACTAGGACATTGGTCTCCAACCCAAGAAGTTCAAGTATCTGGTGTCAGAAAGAAGAGATAGACACCCCTGAGAAGGAATCTTACAAGAGAGTAGTGAGGAAAGTGCTTTGGTCTTCCCATCTTCTAACTGGTGGCCTAGCAGTGTTCCTGAAGGCAGTGTCTGCATGGAGAGTCAAGGACAAACTGGATGCACAATTATCTGGGAAGTGCTGTCTAGAGAATTTCTCCCAGTGACTGATGCTTTCTTGGCCCTAAGCACTGTGGGAAATGAAGTCCTAGATTCATGCCCATTACAAATGTGTATTATACATATTGTGATGAAAGCTCACAGTAATTTTGTTAGACTCTCTGCCCAGGCTAATCTGACCCATGTTCCCCATTTGCTGCTGAGGTAATTCTGGCTCTGTTCCTGCTCTGCTCTTTCCCTCTAAAACTAACAAACCCTTCCAACCCTATATCACTTTTTTTTTCTATAGTAGAGTTTATATGGAACAGTGAAAAATGTTGTTTTTATTCAGTTGTGTCGTACTCTGTGACCCCATTTGGGGTTTTCTTGGCAAAGATTCTGTAGTGGTTTGACATTTCCTTCTCCAGCTCATTTTGCAGAAGAGGAAACTGAGGCAAACAGGTGGTGACTTGTCTAGGGTGACACAGCTAGTAAGTATCTGAGGTCAGATTTGAAATTATGGAGATGAGTCTTCCTTTCTCCAAAAACATTAGGTAGGGTAGCTCCAAATTCCATAATCCATTTCACTTTTGCAAGCCTTCATTTCCTAATCTGTAGAATGGGAACATTGGATTGGATGACCTCTGGGCTGCTGTCCAGCTCTAGATTTGCCTTCTTTGCCAGCTCTTAGAAGAATATCTTGCCCACTGTAGGTGTCTAATAAATGCTTGTTGAATTACCGACTATGATTTACTGTCTTCTTCCTCTCCCCCTTCTTCCTCAGCCTCATACTTCCTCTTTTTCTTCCCTTCTCTACTTTCCCCTCCACCCCTACCCCAGGGTGGGAGGTAGAACCACCTTTTTATCTTCTGGGACCACCAGGGACACAGTGACCTGAGGCAAAAGGGAAATGCACCATTGATAGAAGATAGATGTGTGAGTCACTCCAAACCGCAAAGTCGGCAGGCTCTGATCTTACACACCCAGCAGTTCTGGAGGCACAATGGGAGGACTCATCCCTGCTAAGCTCTGAAGAATTTACAGAATGTTTCCAAGAAAACCTTGGTCCTATCGACCCTACCTGCTCCCTTATCCTCCCTGCTGCTCTCCAAGGTATCCATCTCCCCTGAGACACCTCTGGCAAGCTACAAACAAGTCCTCTGGTTCCTTGTACCTGCAACATCACTGAAGGGAGGGAACTGACAAAGGAAATGATTTCAGATGTCCAAGCCACAAACCTGGGCGGGTCCTGGCAGGCTCTGCAGATCATGTTTATTGTTTCTGAGCCACTGAAGCAGTGAAACCTTGCCCTTGAACCAACCTTCCCTTCCTTCTCCTCCCCTGCCTGCTCCACCCCATTGCCCAGTCTGCACATTTTGACTGGGTGAGGAACAAGAAATAGTGTAAAAGGGATAAACTTATATATGGACTTGAAATCAGAAAGGCCTAGATTCAAAACCTGATGCAGACACTTAACTTGTGTAACCTTGGAAAAGTCATTTAAAGGCTCTGCTCAGTTTCCTCATCTGCAAAATGGGGATAATAATAGCACTAACCTAATAAGGTTGTTGTGAGGACCAGATTAGATAATTTATATAAAGAGCTTTGCAAATATATGTGTGAGCTGTTACTGTTACATAGAGAGGTCCTCCAGAAATCTACTGGAATGAATGAATGAATGAATGTAACTTCCAAGATGCCAAAGTCATCCATTGCATTCCTGGCCATTGCTAGTCACTCTGACTTTTGTCTTGCTTTTTTGTCTTGGACTTGATGACTCTGGAAGAGAGGGAGAGGCCAACTTTGCACAGTTCTGCCTCACTTAAATCCAATTCACATGCAAGTCAAGACTTCACCCCATGATGTCATTGGTCCTCTTCAGAAAATGAGGAATGAACAAACAATACTACAACTTATTTAGCCATTTCCCAATTAATGGACATCCCCCTCAATTTCCAATTCTTTTCCATCACAAAAAGAGGTGCTAAAAAGACTTTTGTATAAATAGGTCCTTTTCCTTTGATCTCTTTGGGATAGACCTTGTAGTGGTACTACTGGGTCAAAGGGTAAGCCCTGTGGGCATAGTTCCAGAATGGTTGGACCAATTCATAACTAGTGAAGATGTTTTAAACTCAATCACCCAAATTCTCCTGTACTGTCTCCCCTTGACACATGTAGATCTTGGAACTCCTATAACCATGTCAAATGCAAAACCAAAAATTATTCTAATTCTTGTTCATTTCCAGATCAGAAGCAGCAAATCTGTCCAACTTGACCTAAATGGGCCCTGAGAGGCAGGCAAGAGTTGGAGAAGTTCCTAGTCATAGAAGTAATCTGCTGGAACACAACTTTTATGTCAAAGACCAATACACCTCAGAGAGTGTAAATGTCTGGCAAATCCAGACAAGGGATTCTGTGAGAAAATTCAATAATCCTGCTGCCAGCTATATACAAGAAGAGAGAGAAAAAAGGGCCTTCTATTGGGAAGGCCCAATGTTAGTAGAACCTATTGACTGAGAGGAGGAGGGGGTGGTTCCAGAAGGGTTTGCTTTTTCAGCTGAAAACACCCCCTGTGAGGGTCTTGCAGGAAGAGAGGGAAGGAGGAGGCCTACTGCATTTCATTTTTTCAGCTCCAAGAAATGACATTGAGTTTTAGGCTCTTCATCCTGAAGGTTATTAGTGACCTGGACAACCACACCATAATGAGGAGCTCGCCAGCCAGCAACTTGCCTGCTCCAAGGTTTTGTGTCAGGTTGGCCTCACCCAGGCAAGAAGGCGGAAGTCTGTTGCAATGCGCTTTCTCAATAGACTTGGTTTCTGTGCTGAGTCAAATAGAAGTCAGATCTGGTAAAGCAATGAGCCGGGGCAGGAAGCTTTCAGGGTCATGCCACAAAGACAGGCCTATTTGACATGATTTTTCTTCAACTTAAAAAAAAAAATAAACAAAAAATCTCAAGCCTCCAAGGGCTGGGCCTGGAGTCAGGAAGGTAACAAGTTCAAAACAGGCTCCAGATACTTGTTAGCAGTATGTTAACCTCTATTTTCCTCAATGTCTTCAGCCTGTGGAATGGAGGTGATAATGACACTTAGTTCAAAGGGTTGCTGGGGGAATCACGTGAGATCATATTTATAAAAAGCACGTACCACAGTGCCTAGCATACAACAGGTGTGAAATAAATGTTTATTCCCTTCCTTCCCCTTCCCTGATATCTCCTGGGGTGGTGGATGCCTCTATCTCTTTTCGGTGGCCCTGACTCCTAGGAGTCTGACTATTATTTAGGCTTATGTCAGCCCCAGTTATGGGCATTTTTTCTAGCATTTACTTTAGTTTGCAGAGGTTGGGGTTTTCAAAAAGGATTAGTAACTATAGGGAAAAAGGAAAAAAATAAAAGGTAGAGAAGTGTTACATTAACAAAAAGTAAATCCCTAACTTGCTCACTGCATGGCTGCCACAGATAGCAGAGCTGTGTAGCCCTGTACCCATCTAACTAAGATGCTGGCCAAGTGGGCACCACTCCTGGTTTCTGGGCCAAGTCCTCAGTCCCTCTCTGTTTCAGAGCTGTCAGCCTTGCTCATCCCTCCCACTAAACCAAAGTTAGTGGGCTTCCAAGGTAGTTCTCACTCATCTCCATAGAGAAACAAGGGAACGGCCCCATCTTGTCTTCCATTTTTTCAGTACCCTAGTGCTTTTGACGCCATGACTCAGCTGCTTTCTCTTAGAACTTTCCTCAGTAGCTAGGGTCTTCTTACCTTGCTATATCCCTCAGATCCAGCCTCAGACATGTATTAAATGTGTGACCCTGGGCAAGTCACTGAACTCTGCCTCAGTTTCCTCATCTGTAAAATGAGCTGGAAAAGGAAATGGCAAACCACTCCAGTGTCTCTGCCACAAAAGCCCCCAAATGGGATCACAAAGAATCAGACATGACTGAACAACAAAGAACAAAAGATGATCGGCCACAGAGGGTGGTTTTCATTGGTACCTAAGCAATGTCAAGAGATCTCTAGGGAAGCCCCTATCAAGTTGGGTGGAAACCTGTGGAAGATTCACAGGAAGACTTGGACTGAGTGACTTAAGATAAGAAGACTCTTTGGATACATTGCCATCTCCATTGTTGGAGGGAGTACCTGTGTGCATGAGATCATAAATCCATTAAAATATCATAGTAATGCCTTATATGACACAATTCTTTTTAAATAAGACTGTTGGGGATTGTCCCTTGTAGCTTTTTTGTGGAGGCATTTCACCTTAACAACTAAACTAAAGCACCTGAATCCATTTTCTAACACAGCTATATGAAATGGAGAATCCAAACTGTTAAAGTCAATGGCCTTTGAAATCATGGAAATTGATGAGGTGTGGGTCCTCTTTTATGGATGGAATTTGTTCCTCTGGCTAGTGAGAAGTTCATCCTATATGATTATTTTTACTTGAAGGTCTGTGGCCATGGGGTCAAACTCTAATCACTACCTCCCCCATAAAAGTGCAAAGAGTGTCAGGGGGACAGGGAAAGCCTGTAATTCCAGCTACTGAAGAGGCTGAGGCTGGTGGATCTCTTCAGTTCAGGAGTTCAGAGCTGTAGCAAATGAAAGTCAATTGGGTGTCTGTATTAAGTTTGGCATCAATATGATAAGTCCTTAGAAACATGGGTCACCTAGGAGGCTGCCTAAGGAGGGGTGAACTGGCATAGGTAGGAAATGGAACAGTTTAAAGCTACCATATCAATCAGAAGTGAGATTGGGTCCTGAGTGGTCCATGCACTTCTAGCCAGTCTCAGTTAAAAACAAACAAACAAACAAAAGCCAAAAAACCAAGAGTTCAGGATACAAGCCAGGCTATTCTGGTGTCTGGGGCATCTATATGAATCCCACAATTATTTAGATAATCTATAATACTATAGCATCTAATCTATACTATTATCCAATAAGCTATACTATTGAATTATCTAATCCATAATGTTATATATCTAACAATCTAGTGTTAACAATATAGTAATATAACATATAATTACATTATATTTGTTATATATTATGTTAACTATATAAATTATAATTCTAGTTAATTATAATAATCTATAATATCATATTATCCTTCATCTATAAAATGATCTGGAGAAGGAAATGGCAAACCACTCTAATATCTTTGCCAAGATAAGCCCAAATGGGGTCATGAAAAATCAGACATGACTGAAACAACAACATCAACACATTATCTTTTGGGGGGGGGCAGGGCAATTGGGGTTAAGTGACTTACCCAAGGTCACATGGCTAGCTTTGTGTTAAGTGTCTGAGATTTGATTTGAACTCAGGTCCTCCTGACTCCAGGGCTGGTGCTCTATTCATTGTGCCACCTAGATGCCCCAACACATTATCTTTAATAAAGTGACTTTTAAGGTCATCTAGTTCAACTCTTTCATTGTATGGATGAGGAAACTAGGACTCAGAGGAGGTCACTTAGGGAGAAAGTAGTAGAATCAAGGTTTGAACTCTGGTCTTCAGACTGAAAGTCTAATACTCTGTCCACTAAACTACTACTATTTAAGTTACTTAGAGTTTTCAGTCTTTACCACTTCTGGTAGGAATAAGTTCATTACTTATGGTTCAAGGAAGTACTTGTTTTATATGTTCTAAATTTACTTCTTTAAAGCCTCACAGGTTGTGCCCATGCCCTGCAAAGATTTGGCATAAAGAAGAGGACAGGAACATGTTTGTGGGTCTGGCATAAGACTGGAGTTGACTGTGTGTGGTTGTACTCTTTCTTTGTAACCCCCTTTTACTAGCAGGGCCTGTCTTGTGGGAGAGTAGGCCTGGGCAGGGAGTTTATTACTAGAAACATCTGTTTCCCCACCCTCTGTGCCCCATTCCCCATCCCTTACCCCCTCCCTAATCTAAATATATAGTTAATGAATTAAAAATTAAAAAAACATTTAAGTGCTTATTGTTCCATAAACTATGCTAAATGATGGGGATATAGATAGAAGCAAGCAATACAACCCCTGCCTTCAAGCAGTTTATAATCTGCATATCCCTCCAATGAGCCCCATGGATTGATTTTAGAGAGTCCATTAACTTGGATGGGGAAAAAATAGATCTTTATTTCGATATATTTGGTTTCCTTTGTAATTCTGTTGTGTTTTATTTTGTGCATTTAGGGGGGTTCTGTTTGAACACAGGTCCTCCTAACTCCAGGTCTGGCCCTCTATCAGCACCTAGCACCAGAAAAGAAAAGATGCAAGCTTGTCAGCTAGAGTAAGGCAGAAGGATAGGTGGGATGATTAAAGACTATGAGCATATAAAGGGATGTCAGAGTTAGTGAATGTGGCAGTGGTGCATTTGTAGGTGATGGTGAGATCAAGGGAATGGCCATTGTTGTGTGTGGCTGAGATAGGGTGGAGGAACAAGGAGGTCAGGGGAAATTAGTAGGTGGAGGAACAGGGAGGGAGTGTCAGTATCTATATTGATGTCCCTAAGTATAAGGACAGGATTTGGGAAGGAGAAACAAACTATGAGCCGGCATTGAACAACCAAGGGAAGAAAGAAAGTCTAGGAGGTCTGCAGATAACAGTTACTAGAAACTGGAAATAAGGCTTCATTTGAAATGCAAATCCCTCAGGAGATATTAATACTTTATAAAGCTAAAAGTTCAGTCGTTTTTTTAGTCCTCTCCACTCTTTGTGACCCCATTTAGGGTTTTCTTGTCAAAGATGCTGGAGTGGTTTGCCATTTCCTTCTCCAGCTCATTTTACAGATGAGGAAACTGAGGCAAACAGGGTGAATCGAGCTGCCCAGGGTCACAGAGCTAGTAGTGTCTGAGGCCAGATGTGAAGTCTGGAGAAGGAGGGGAGTCTTCCTGCCTCCAGGCCCAGTGCTCAGTGCACTGAGTCACCTAGACGCCCCCTTTAAAGTTAAAAGGACTAACAAAAATGTGACTTATCATTACTGTTAGCTGAGCCTTATTCATTAATAAGAATAGCTAGGAGAATGCCGGGATAAGTAAATGTGTTATGTTGAGAAGTTGCAAAGTGGAAAGGGAGCTTGATGTGAAAGGAGAAATCCTGGTTCTGACACTCTCTGTCTGTGTGACCTTAGCAAGTGACTTAGCCTGACCGAGCCTCTGGTCACTCATCTGTAGAATGAGGAGGGTTGTGCTAGACAACTTCTATGTTATCTTCCAATTTAAACTCAATGGTTTTAGGACCTTTTGTAAGTCATCTGACTTCTCTTGAGTGTTCATTTTCTATTTCCCCATCTTCTGTAAGGTATGGATACTTCATAGTCTCTATTTGGATTGGTTCAGCCAATCAAGTTCTTTCAGCATCAGAGAGAGAGAAACAGACAGACAGACAGAGACAGAGACAGAGAGATAGAGAGACAGAGACAGAGAGATAGAGGGAGAGAGAGAGACAGAGATAGAGGGAGAGACAGAGAGACAGAAACAGAGGGAGAGACAGAGAGACAGAAACAGAGGGAGAGACAGAGAGGCAGAGAGAGAGAGAAAGAGAGAGAGAGAGACAGAGACAGAGACAGAGAGAGAGACAGAGACAGAGAGAGAGACAGAGACAGAGAGAGAGACAGAGACAGAGAGGGAGGGAGAGGGAGGGAGAGAGATAGAGAGACAGAGAGACAGAGACAGAGGGAGAGACAGAGAGGCAGAGACAGAGGGGGAGAGAGAGACAGAGAGACAGAGAGACAGAGACAGAGAGAGAGACAGAGACAGAGGGATAGAGAGACAGAGAGACAGAGAGAGAGAGAGAGAGAGAAAGAGAGAGAGAGAGAGAGAACTCAGAGCCTCAACAGGAATGACATTTATTTAACAGCAAAAAGAAGGAAAGGATACACAGGACTTGGAGTTGTTCCAGGATCCCCAAATCTGGGGTATTTAGCCAAATAAGAAGGGTTTAGAGCTAGACAACAAACCCGAGTTGAAGGATCCCCTGCCTTTTGTTTGTCCATCATTTCTATAGACTTGGCAGAGGAAGAAGAATCTGCTAGGGCAGGCAGACCGCTTTGGTCAGCAAAGACCCTTCTTCCCAGGCTCTGTATTGCCTGTGTGTTTGTATACTTAGCACAATACCTGGTATATAGTAGGTGCTTAATAAATTTTTCTTGACTGTACCTACTCCCTCTTAGGCTTGAGGTGTGCTTTCTTCTCCCTTCATTCTGGATATGTGCATGAATTAAATTTTGCTACTGCCAATTAATACCAGTCTCTAAAACAGAAGAACAATTCACATCATGGCACCCACCTGGAGTTCACTATCTACTTGTTGGCTTGGGTTGAATGCCATTGAGTCCAGGCACTTATTTGTCTACATGCTTCATGGATCATCATGGTACCTCACGGGGTTGTGGGAAGGAAACATCTCATTGCTACTGATGGGGAGGCCAGGTCTGGGAACCAAAATGAGAGATCTTGGGTGGGGTATGCTGAGGCAATAGTATCAGAAACATGGAATGTCAGTCATTGACTGACATTCTGTGCCAGTCACTCTGCTAAGCGCTGTTCATGGACATAAATTTATTTTTATTTTTATTTTTTAAAGCAATTGGGGTTAAGTAACTTGCCCAAGGTTACACGGCTAGGTTTTTGTTTGTGTGGATTAAGTGTCTGAGGCCGGCTCCAAACTCAGGTCCTTCTGACTCCAGGGCCGGCGCTCTATTCACTGCGCCACCTAGCCACCCCGTTCATGGACATAAATTGAGAGGTGTAAGGGACCTAAGCTCAATTCCCATTTTATTGATGAGGAAACTGAGAACCAAAAGAATGATTTATCTGAGGTAACACGAGTAGTAAGGCTGGGTTCTGAACCAAGGTGGTCTAACTAAATCCAGTGTCCTTTCCATTGCACCATACTGGAATGACAGTTCAAAATTTATGTGACTCCTTATACTTGTGTAAATGAAGTATTTTCATATCCATCATCTCATTTGATCTTCACAACAACCTATGAGACAGGCAGTGTAAGTGTTACCCTTCCTGAGTTGCATAAGAGGAAACTGAGGCTGATTAAGCTGAAGTGACTTTCCCAACGTGGGGTTACCCAACTAGCAAATGGAAGAGTTGGATGGACTCTGGAGTCAGACGGCTTGGCTTTAAATCCAGGCTCTTCTGTGACTGTCTGTGTGATTTTGGACAAATTATTTCCCCTCCTCGGCTTCCCCATTTATTTCTAAAACAAATGGTCCCCCAGCTCTAGACAAACTTCATCTGTTTCAAAATGCTGCCCAGGGCTGCTTCTGTCCTCCTGACTCTCCCTCAGAGGAGAGCTGAATGAAACACGTGGGACAGGGTTGTTAATGACCCCAGAACCCTACTCTAGGTTGACTTTCTTGGAGGTGATGCTACAGCCCCACAACCATCCCTGCCTCTGACAGCCTCAGACAGCCAGACACTCTAGCTTAACCCAGGGGAGTAAACAGACCCACAGCTGCCTAGAAAAAGCCGGAAACAGTTTTGTTTCCATTCAAGGTTGATCGCTGGGTGTGCTTGGGTGGGTGTGGGGAACAGAGGCCGGGAAAGTCTGGCCCAGAGGTGGGAGGGGAGAAGCAAAACCCTAGAGATGATCCATTTGCTTCTGATGCTTACATTATTATTCCTGAGTGGGGCTTTCTTCGTGTAGAGACTCAGATTCTTTGTTTTCTGTAACATGGAGGGAAGGGAAAGGGAGAGGGGAAAGCAGGAGTCTCCCCAATTGCATTTCTCCACATTCTGCTTTGGGAGTCTGGGCAGGCCTGTGTTAAGAACAGGACAGGAAAAGCTTTAGCTCCAGACTGGTCTCCCCTTGAACCATCCAAGCGCCAAAATACACAGAGGCTAATTTTAGCCTGAATAAATTGCTGCACTCTTGTGGTTGGAATGAGCCAGCAGAGTTCTCTATCAGACCCAAAGGACTGTCAGGCTGAAAATTACGATCCATTTGTCATCTAGAGCTAATGAATAATAGATCAGATGCTGTACCAGACTCGGGTCTGGGTTTTCTGTGGATCGGTTTCTCTTAAAGAGTAATTCCCACCCAGATAGAATTTCTGAACCAATTCAATGGTCCATAGCTGAGGAGCATAAATGGCCCTGCTCAAAAAGCAACCCCATCCTTGTTTCTAATAATTATAGCAGATGTCTATGTAGCACTTTAAGGATCACCAGGTCCTTTATGGACATTATCTTATTTGAGCCTCACAAGGACCTGTGCTGCAGACATTATCCCCATCTTATAGATGAGGAAACAGGTGGAGAGAGGTTAAACAATTTGTCCAGTTCATGTTAATTATTGTGTGAGGCAGGATTCAAACACATATGAAGTCTGCTTAGCATCTCTCATATGGTTTGTGTAGTCATACATGAAAGGCCCTGAGTAGGCAGGGGGCTCCAAAAAGGCACCCTGAGTCAGGAGTTCAGTACCCACCACAGATACACTAAATACACATTGCTGCTGTTCAGTCGTTCAATCCTGTCCAATTCTTTGTGACCCTGTGGACCATATTGTCCGTGTTTTCTCGGAAAACATACTGGAGTGGTTTGCTGTTTCCTTTTCTTGTGGTTTAAAGCAAACTGAGGTTAAGTGACTTGCCCAGGGTCACATAGCTAGTAAGTATCTGAGGCCAAGTTTGAACTCGGGTCTTCCCAGCTTTCTAAGCCACTGAGCCATCTAGTTGCTTCATACACACACACACACACACACACACACACACACACACACACACACACAAATACATATATACACATATACACGCACACATACACATATACAATTTCATAAATGTATATACACACACGCAGAAATACATATATACACATATATATGCACACATACACATACACAATTTCATAAATGTATATATACATGTATCACAAAGCAAGAGCAAGAGACAGCCAATGGACAGTCCATGTACTTCACTGGTGATCATGTAATATTAAGAGATCTAGAAGGGCCCTTTGCATGTTAGCCCCACCTCTGCCCCCCCAACCAGTGGAAGATTTATAGAAGGACATGGAAAAGATTCACTTAGGAGGAGAAGGCATGGATGAGTTGTGTTCTCTATTGTTGGAGGTAGTAGCCGCAGTGATAAGATCATAGCTCCATCACTACACACACATGTGTGCACATGTTGAGAGTATAGCATAGTGGATAGAAGAATGTTTATGTATATACACACACACATACACACACACATATATATATACAATATATGTATATTACACACATATTTATATACCCACACATATATACAGAGAGCTACTATCACACACATATACACACACATGCACATGCATGCTGAGAGTATGGAATAGTGGATAGAAGGGTATTTATGTATGTATACACACACACATATATATAATATACATATATATACACCCACAAATATATACAGAGAGCTGCTATTACACACACACACACACACACACACACATTAATTATGCTGTTCATACATATACACAAAGCAGCATGGCCATGGCATTATGGAGAGAGAGAGTCTGGAAGTGTCAGGAAGCCTTGGGTCCAAGTCCCAACCCTGACAAATATTGGGGGGGGAGGCTTAAGGGAAGGAACCCTTATATAGCACCTAGTATGTGCTAAGCAAATATCTTATTTGAATTTCACAACAATCGTAGGAGATAGGTGCTATTATTCTTGTTTAACAGTTGAGGAAATCGAACAGAGGTTAAATGACTTGCCCAGGCTCACACAGCTAGTAAGCTGGATCTGAACTCAGGTCTTCCTGACTCCAGGTATAACCCTCTAGCCACTGTGCTGCCTGGCAATTCATTTAACCTCTCAGTCCCTCAGACTAAATAAGACTAAATTGCAGAGCAGATTCTGGCTTGTACTGGTGGAGATAGTTTTCTCACTAGTTGTTCCCTATACTGATAAAAAGTACAAAATAAAACACAATGTATTTCTCTATCAATGTCTATATGTGTCTAGAAATTTGATTTCTTCAGTGTCAGAAACTTTCAATGGGGAAATACCCTCTGGTACCGCTTATTTATAACTTAAAGTTTTAAAAAAAGTTGGCTGGCAATGTGGAGACACTAAGTAACTCATCCAGGCTCACATAGGTAGTAGAGATCAGAAGCAAGACTTGCCTGATATCAAGGCTGGCTTTCTTTCCATTACCACCTACCACCTCTCAGCATGTATAGCATATAAACACATGCACATTTATGAAGTTTTAAGTTTTAAATAACAGAAAACTGAGGGCAGCTAGGTGGCTCAGTGAATAGAACACCAGGCCTAGAGCCAGCAAGACTCATCTTCCTGAATTCAAATCAAGCCTCAGACACTTACTAGCTGTATGACCCTGGGCAAGTCACTTAACCCTGTTTGTAAAGTGATCTTGGGAAGGAAATGTCAACTCCCTCCACTATCTTTGCCAAGAAAACCCCAAATAGGGTCATGAAGAGTTGGACACGACTGAAACAACTAAACAGAAAAAACAGAAAGCTTCACAAAGTCTTTTGTCTATATACATCTATGTTAATAATTTGAGAGATCTATGATCTCAGTGCTGCAGGCATTCTCTCCCATCTGTGCAGATAGCAACCCATCTGTGTACCTATAAACCCACCACAAGGGTCCATCCAACATGAAGTGGGGCTGTCTTCTCGGTTTCTTAATGAATGGATACCAGCTGAGCGCAGGAGCTGTCCATTGGTATAGCCTGACTGGTAGGCAGCCCCCTACATCTCTCTATTGGCATCCTGGTATACAACTTCTTTTTCACATCTACTCACGTCCACTATATCTTTTGGGTGCCCTGGAATTTTAATTCTTCAGGAACCATGGCATTTCCATGACCTAGAGCCAGAGAGTTATCACTTGAAGAGAAATGATGTTAAAAAGATGAGTCTTTCAATAAAATAAAGTGAAACTAAATACTGTGTAATTATAATGATCCCACTTAGCCATGGTTCAAAGTCCTGGCTTCTATGGGGATTATCTCTGGCATCTGAAACTGAGGAGGACAAACAACACACAGCAGAAACAAATATCCCTCATGCCCATTTCTTCAGGCTGGGGTAAAAAAAAAAAAGGAAGCAGAGGAAGGAAAATCCTTCTCCTCTCACTAGTTCAATTCATGGTATTTTGGCTGTGGGTGAACTGGGATCTTCATCTTTTGGAAGCTGCCAAAAATAGAGCAGCAAAAAACAGCCAATAGCCTAGTCTAGTCAGTTTTATTTTATTTTTTTTCTTTTTGGAGGACAATTGGGGTTAAGTAACTTGCCCAAGGTCACACGGCTAGGTTTTTATTTGTGTGTGCATTAAGTGTCTGAGGCCGGATCCGAACTCAGGTCCTTCTGACTCCAGGGCCGATGCTCTACTCACTGCGCCACCTAGCCACCCCTCAATATTTCTAAAAAAATGTTTAGCACAGGATCTGGCATGTAGTAGGAGTTATAAAAATGCCTATTCCTTGCCCTTCCCTTCATATATGATATTGTAGCAGCAAGCACCCCAGCATCCCCAGGGTGACTGCCAACACAGGTTCTTAGATCTGCTTTTCTAAAGGAAAGCAACTCAAAATGGGTTAACAAGCTTACTTTAATCAAACAAACATATATTGTTTACCTACTTCAGGGGAAAAAGGCCAGCACCCTGAACTTCAGAGTATACAGACAGAAGTTACAAGAAAAAAGAAAAACATATCAAGCAGATAGGCCTCCAACTGTCTGGACCATTACATCCATACCTAGTCAGTTACCAGAGAGGGAAGCATCAACATCTGGGGGCTCTCAATGGCTGCCCAGAGTCTCATCTGTCAAATCACACAACACTTCTCAAAGTAATCCCCCAAACAAAGTCTCCCATCAAGGTTTATATATACTTCTCCTGGCTCAGAGAATGTAACAACCTTCTTGACCCACTGCCCAATCACAAAATTATCAAGGTGTGGGCGTTCCTGAAAAACAAGCCTCCCACCACAGGCTCCAGGTGCACTTAACCTAGGGGCAGGGAAGATCTTAAAAATTTACATTCCTATAACAGATACATAGTTGAACTCTGATAGCACTTTGTACTTCTCTTGTATTCATATTTTATACTCTGTATTACAGATGTATGCTTTTATGCTTCATACTGGACAGTAAACTCTTTGGGGGGTAGCCAATGCCTTTTTCATCTTTATGTCACCCCACAACACCTACTAGAGGGAAGGAGGAAGGAAAGAAGGAAGAAATGGGCTATCTTGCATCAGTGGGTTTGGTAAAAACTGGAAACAGGACATAGAAACTGTGGCTGGAGGACACAGGTTAGGGATGCTGCCATTGGATCCTTCCCATGTTTGGTTGGGGGTGTAGGACAAAACTCCACTTTCCCCTTCCCTTCATTTATTTGTAAACTCCAACCTCCCCTTCCCTTCATTAATTTGTAAAACAGACAACTTCACCTTCCCCTCTCCTAATTATTCTGTAAACAAGCACAACCCCCACTGGAAATTCAAATGTACACTGACCAATCATTGTAGTTTCAGCTTACATCACTGTAGTTTCAGCTTACATAACCTGGTTATGGAATCTCTGTAAAGACCAGCACACTGTCTGTGCCAAACCACTGTCTGATTTGGGTATCACCCCGACAGTCCCGCGGTAATAAAATCCACTTTTTAAATTTAATCTCGGGGAATCTTCTTTACTTGGGTACAACAGGAGGAAGTGTTCCTCTATGTTGAGAACCCTTTCCTGCAGGGTTTCTCTGTTGTTCCCATTGCCACTGTTATTAATTCTGCTGCTCCCACTTTTGGGTAGATAGTGGAAGATCCTTCTCTTGCTCAGCTCCAAAGTCAAAGCTCTTAGGACTCAGGCCAAACAGATAAAAAAAAAATCCAAGATGGAGCTCTCTACCCCAGACCAGCCCAGTTCCCCTTTCCAGGAGCTTTCCTTGGGCCCTCTGCCTGCCCCAGAGGAAGGCACAATTATCAGGAAGGCACAATTTGGCTTAATTTGTGTCCACAGTACAGTGGCCTAGAAGGATTTCTTAAGGACTCACCTTTGGAATTGTGCTTTTAATTACTCAAGGGATTTTATGGCTATAATAAAGTTTGATTCTGAAACAGTCCAGACTCCCTGGGGTTGTTCTAGTTTAGGAATACCCAGTCAATGCTGGGTTATCCTCATCCATCTCTGAAACTGTACCTAAAAGACTTTTTCACCATTTTGCAGAGGAATTGGTGGTAGCTCTAAAGTTTTTTTTTTTTTATTATTCAGTAAATGGATTGGAAACCCACCTCATCCCTACCTTAAATACTCTCATCTCAAAGCTCAGTTCAGATGCCACCTTTTCCATGAAGCCTTCAAGTACACAGGATTTGGAATCTGAGAACCTGGATTTGAATACTGGCTCTCCTTCCTACCTGAGTGGTTTGGGGTAAATAATTTCCTCCCTTTGGGACTTCATTTCTCCATCTGTAAAATGTGTTGGTGTGGGGCTGCTAGGTGGTGCAGTGAGTAGAGCACTGGCCCTGGAGTCAGAAGGACCTGAGTTTGGATCTGGCCTCAGACACTTAACACGCACAAACAAAAACCTAGCCGTGTGACCTTGGGCAAGTTACTTAACCCCAATTGCCCTCCAAAAAGCAAAAAAAAAAAAAAAAAGGTGTTGGTGTGGGGAAGGGACTAGATAATCCTAAATGTCATTTTTTATTCTAAACTCTGCAAAGGTCATAAGGCCTTCTTTAATTTGATCATCCTCCCCCTCTGTTGAAAATAATCTCTCTCATCTCAAATTTCTCATAATGTTTTTTTTTCTCCTAGATCACTTTTTCATTTCTGTCTCTCTCTCTGCTTTGTTATCATAGGTATTTAATATCTCTTCCCTGCTTAGATTATAGGTTCCCAGAGGGTAGGATGTGTGTTTTATCTATGTTTTATCTAAGCAGTGGCTTCACATTGTAAGTATTTAATAATAAAAGTTTGTTGAATTGAATTAGTTGATTTCAACCCCATCAATCTTGTACCAAGAAGTCACTGTTGGAGGATGAGAAAACCATTGATTGAACAATCTTCCTTCCTTCCTTCCTTCCTTCCTTCCTTCCTTCCTTCCTTCCTTCCTTCCTTCCTTCTCTTTCTTTCTTTCTTTCTTTCTTTCTTTCTTTCTTTCTTTCTTTCTTTCTTTCTTTCTTTCTTTCTTTCTTTCTTTCTTTCTTTCTTTCTTTCTTTCTTTCTTTCTTCCTAAAGGTCAAGTGAGATAATGTCCTGTAATTACAAAGCAGTCTTTCAGCTACTTATCTCTGAGAAGTTCTAGTTACAGTGCTCAATTCTCTCCACAGCCCTCTTGAGGAGGGTATACAGACCTGACCTCAAAGGGCTAATGCCCACCCTAGTGGGTAACAGGGGACTGAGAATCTTCTTTACCCATTTGCAGTTCAAGTGACATTTTGTTACAGAATAACCAAGTCCAGTCTGCTGAGGAAACAGTTTAAAATCAGCCACCTGCAATTCTTTCTGTAGTCTATGTGCAATTAGTTTCTTTCCTAACAGAGCCTGATGAGGTCTTGTGGTATAAAGTACTGGGCTTGGTCTCTGATGTATGGGTTTAAGCCTTGCCTTACTCACTTAGGAGCTGTGTGACTCCTGGGTAAATGATATAACCTTTCTGGGTCTCAGTTTCCTTATCGGTAAATGAGGGAAAATAATAGCACCCACCTCATGAGTTGTTGTTATAAGCATGAAATTAGAGAATGTGTAATAGATAATGAATGATAATCAAACCCCTGGCAATGGGCATCTCAGAACTCACTTGGGCTTGTTCTCAAATGGCAGGCATACTGTTTTTGCTGCCAGATTGTACCTGAAGCTCTGCCAGAGCTTGTCCTCTCCTGACACAGCTTTCAAGAGCCCAGCATCACCTCCATACCATAATAAGACATTGAATGAGTATTTTAGGGAAGCAGTATGGTGGAGTGAGAAGAATGTTGGATCTGGGGTCAGGAGTTCTTAGTATGGATCCTGACTCAAGGGTTGTGTGCTCTTGGGCAAATTAGTTAACTTCTGTGGGCTTCAACTTTTTCACTTGTAAAAAATGAATGCCCTCTGATGACCTTTCTAGCTCTAAAATTATCATTCTACTGGAGTGAGGTGCTATTTTCATCATCATTATTATTTTTAAAACTGGTATGGTGCAGTGGGAAAAACACTGGACCTGGAGTTAGGAAGACAAGTTCAGATCCAGAATCAGACACTTACACCCAGGGAGCTAGGTGACCTGGGCAAGTCTCTTAACCCCTGTCTGGCTCAGTTTCCTCACTTGTAAAACAGGGACGATAATGGTACCCCCCCCCCCCCGCCCCGGGTTATTGTGAGGATCAAATGAAATGGCATTTGCAAAGTACTTTGCAAACCTTAAAGTGATCTATAAATGGTCTATTATAGGTTAGTCAGAGATAGTGTTACACAGACTCTCTTTTGTAAGTAGAGTTACGTAAGTATGTATGTATTTGTTGTATGTAGTTGTTTGGTTTCCAAGGGCATAATCCAGCCTAGAAAATAGTATATCAGGTAAGTCAAGGGTCTGTGGTTTTGTTAAAGTGGTGACTCCCCATGCTAGATCTCTCACCCCTGGGGCAGATTACACTCCCCAATTACATAAAGAGAGAATTACCTGAGGCTCAGGGAGTTAATGCACTTGCTTCTAGTTACCCAGACCATAACAGCTAATAATTACGACAGGATTTCATCCCAAGTCTCACTGACTACAACTCTGACAGTCTATGTATGTATACCACCTCTCATAAGAAAGCATCAACCATGTTCTGCTACATTTTGCTATCACAGGGTTCTTCTGTCCTTTGCTTCAGACAAGAGGAAACTTTGAACTTTGTGTCTCAGGAGTCAGCCGTCCACAACCAAACAAAACACTCTTGTTGTCAGGGCCAGGAGAAGGGGAGAAGACCCAAATAGGCCAGGAACACACATGAACATCCAGAGCTTTCCTGTGACACAAAGTCCATTCGCTCTTTTTTTTTTTTTTTTAAAGCAATTGGGGTTAAGTAACTTGCTCAAGGTTACACGCAGTCATTATTTATGTGTGGGTGCTCATTTTCTGAGGCCGGATCCCATCCCTGGTCCTCCTGACTCCAGGGCCAGCGCTCTTACTTACTGTGCCACCTACCTGCTCTGTCCATTCACTTTCATAGGAAGACTAGATGTTTTTGAAAACACAGTAGAGCTTGATATATCCAGATTAGTGGGGACCAGACCCTCTCTGAAGTTCCAAATGATGGAGTGAGGAGTCTTGGGATCCTTCCCTGACTGAGAGGGGGGTCAGAAGTTCAGATAGAGGGGATGCCATCCAGCCATAGGAACTGCCACCTTGGGACTTGCCAAGAAGTTTGCCTCTCTGAGAAAATGAGGGCCTTTCAGGCAAGTTAGTTTTCCCAGGAGCAGACAAACCTGAGGGCCTTACCAGCAGGATACATAAAAGCCAAGTTACCCCATACTTTTCCTTAATTATAAAACTGTAACAGTTCAGGATCAATTCAATTAAACAAACATGTAATAAACATCTATCTAAGAGTAGGATACTGTGGTGGACTTGAGATAATTTCAGTTCCTTTTGTTTCCTTCCTTCCTTCCTTCCTTCCTTCCTTCCTTCCTTCCTTCCTTCCTTCCTTCCTTCCTTTTTCCCTCCCTCCCTCCCTTCCTTCCTTTTTCCCTCCCTCCTCTCCCTTCCTCCTTCCCTTCCTCCCTCCCATCCTCTCCTCTCTCCCCTTCCTTCTTTTCCTCCTTTCCCTCCTTCCCTCCCTTCCTTTCTTTCCCTTTTTTTGGGAGAGGAGTTAAGGGTTTATAGATTTAGTGACTCAGTGATTATAGAAGTATACAAAATGGTGGAGAGCAAAGAACCCTGAACTTGGACTCATGAAACATGTATTTAATTCTGCCTCTGACACTAGCTACATGACCAGAGACAAATTGCTTAACTACTCTGAGCCTCAGTTTCTTTGTCTGAAAAATGGAGATGACATTTGGTCACAGGGTGTTCATACTGTTGCCCACAATACTGTGGGCAAAGTGCTTTGTAAATCTTAAAGTGCTATAGGAATGTGACTATAATAATTTGTTTTATAACAATGGTTCAGAACACTCTTGACTTTCCATGGATGCAGTAATGGCAATGAAAACCAAAATCCACAGATTTTGTAGGGCTAAGAGATTTTGTGACTTTCTCTTCCAAGTCCCTCATTTTAAAGATAAGCAGAGAGGACAGATGAACCATCCAAGATCCCAGCACTACCACATAACAGAGTCAGGACTGACCTCAGGTCCTCCGGTTCTAAATCCAGTGGCTTCAAACCTCTTCCCACCCCTTGATCTGAAGCTTTTTTTGTTCTTATTGCTAATCTATCCTAAATTACGCTTTGTTGATGATAAAACTCTCTGGATGGGGTTTATATTTCCCTCTCTGTTTCTGGAAAAACCTGTGGCAAAGGTGATAACCTGTATCTAGGTGTCAAAAGCAGAGATTGTCTAGAGTAAGGAAAATCACAATATTCTCATTATCCTGAAGCTGAATAATCAATGCTCCAATGGCTCCAAGAGTTATTGCAAACCTGTATTATTTTCAGGCAGGTAGGTGGTGCAGAGGATAAAGCATTGGGTTGGGAGTCAGGTAGACTCTTCTTCCTGAGTTCAAATCTGGCCTCAGACACATACAAAAGCTGTGTGACCCTGAGCAAGTCACTTAACCCTGTTTGGCCTCAATTTTCTCTTATCTGTAAAATGAATTGAAGAAGGAGATGGCAAACCACTCTAGTATCTCTGATAAATGAGGTCATGAAGAGTTGGACACAACTGAACAACAATGAGTTCTTTTTATCAGGGTTCAGGAAAAAGTATCAGAAGCTCTATATACTGGACCCCATTTCTCAGATAATGGCTTTCACTGTCCTCTTACAATAAACGATGTGAAGAAATAGCAAGTCATTGTTTCTAGCCCTAAATCTATGAACGTTTTTGAGCCTCAGTCTCCTCATCTGTAAAATGATACTCTGAGGGGGTCTTTATAATACGAGACAGTAGTTTAAGTATGGTTGTGATGAAAGAGTTTTGTGAATTGTAAAATACCACATAAGAGATAAAGTTAATATAGCAGGTTAGGAGTAAACAGTCTAATCCTATCTCCTCACCCCAATTACTCCAACAATGATCTGTGTGGTGACTAAGCAGGGGTCAGGAAATTAAAGAAGAAATGACAGTGGGTCACCTAGGGCAGCCAGGTGACCCAACGGATAGAGCACAGGGCATGGAGTAAGGAAAACTCAACTTCCTGAGTTCAGATCCACACTTAATAACTGTGTGACCCTGGACAAGTCATTTTACCCTGTTTGCCTCAGTTTTCTCATCTGTCAAATGTCCAGGAGAAGAAAATGGCAAACCACTCCATTATCTTTGCCAAGAAGACCCCAAATGTGGTCATCAAGAGTTGGACACTACTGAAAATGAATGAACACCAACCAACAACATCTTTAATAACATAGGGAAATAATAATTATGAAAGAGCTTTCTGGGCATAAGAATATTGTGCCGATACTTCATTTAGTGATAATGCATTGGTAAATGCTCCTCTTAACAGGATATTGTCAAGGTGGACAAGTAGTAAATCAAATGAATTAAGCAGCTGTTGGCAGGTTGTACTGACCTGGAAGTGTTGTGGATATCCCAGGACACTTGTGAAGTTATTTCTAGGTTACCCCAGTACAAGAGTTAAATAGTACATGGGATTCTAAATGTAGAAATATTTTATTGAATGCTGATGGGTACTATGTCCTTTGTGACTCTGGTAGTGCTTCTAATAAATTCCTTAATCCTCAGGAAAACAGAGAAAGTGTCGAGGGAGAAGATCAGAAGTATATGACTTTCCACAGAAGTATATGACTGTCACACAGAGCTCCTGAAATGATTGACCTTCAATGTGGGGAAACTTATCACTACCAAGACTGATATCTAGGATGAAATAGAATCATAGGATATCAGTGTTGAAAAGCTTCATACTCAAGCCAGCCAATCTTCACTCCCTTTCTGACTCTGCTCTTGGCTCCCTGGACTTCTCTGCTATGCCTCATCTGCCTTCTCACCCTGGAGAACTCTCTAGCCTTACAGCCTCATCCTCCATTGGTGAGTTTTTCTTGGAACCTCCACTTTGAAAATAAGTGCCCAGGAAGCAGGCACTCTCTCTCTCTCTCTCTCTCTCTCTCTCTCTCTCTCTCTCTCTCTCTCTCTGTCTCTGTCTCTCCCTCTCTGTCTCTCTCTGTTGCTCTCTCTCTCTGTCTCTCTTTGTCTCTCTCTCCCTCTCTTCTTTCTCCTCTCTCTCCTCCCTGTCTCTGTCTGTCTGTCTCTCCCTCCCTCCCCCCCACTCATATTTGTCTTCCCAGAGCTTAGTACAGTACCTGGTACATAGAAAGCACTTAATAGATACTTGTTGATCATTTACATCATAAATTCTACCTGGTCACAGGCAAGTGACCAGGGCAGGAACTGTGGGACAGGGGAAAACTTGTATCATTGACTCAATATCCAAAATTCTGAGCTAGTCCAGCAACACCAGATCGCCCACAGCTGATTGCAATCAAGATGCCTAATCAATATCTATATCTCAAGGAGATGGAGGAAAAGAAAGAGAAAAAAAGGTCCTAGATGTACAAAAACATTTCTAACAGGTTTTTTCCCCAGTGACCAAGAACAGGAAACTAAGGGTGTACCCATCAATTAGGAATGGCTGAACTTATTATGGCACATGAATGGGGTAGAAGACTATTTTGTTGTAAGAAGTGAAGAGACTTTCAAAGAGATATGAAAAGACCTGTATGAACTGATATGAAGTGAAGTGAGCTATTGTTGCAATGTTTATTTTTTTGCTTTTTGGAAGGGGGAAGGCAGGGCAACTGGGGTTAATTGACTTGCCCAAGGTCACATAGCTAGTGTGTTAAGTGTCTGAGGCCAGATTTGAACTCAGGTCCTCCTGACTCCAGGACCAGTGCCACCTAGCCACTCCTATTGTTATCATTATTACCTGCAACTTGGTACTTTTTCACTTCCATGGAATCAGTGTGAAGATCCGTGTCTGAATCTTACCTCTGGCAGGTTATAGGAGTTTGGTCACATCACTTATCTCTCTGGGCCTCATTTTCCTCATCTGTAAAATGAGAATGTTGGACTCAAGAGCTTCTGAGATCTTCCCAGCTCTAGGGTGGTAATGATAGAGATCAGATGAAAGAAAGATTTTTCTTGTAACTGAGGACTTTGAGAAAGTTATGGGCTACTTTGATACCACTAATAGGCCTGTATCCCAAAGAGATTTTTTAAAAAAGCAATTGGGGTTAAGTAACTTGTTCAAGGTTACATGGCTAGTTATTTATGTGTTGGTGCTAAGTAACTGAGGCCGGAACCGATCCTGTGTCCTCCCGACTCCAGGGTGGGCACTCTTACTCACTGTGCCACCTAGCTGCCCTTGCAAAGAGATTTTTAAAAAAGGGAAAAGGACCTATTTATTTAAAAAATATTTTTAGATATGACTGTAATGGAATGCTATTGTGCAATAATAGTAAGCTGACTGATTTCAGAAAACCCAGAAAAACTTGCATCAGCAAAGTGAAGTGAGCAGAACCAGGAAAACATTGTACAGAGTAATAGCAATCATGATCAATTGTGAGTGCCTTAGCTATTCTCAGCAATACAATGATCCAAGACAGTTCCAAAGGACCCATAACAAAAAATGCTATTCACATCCAGAAAAAGAACTGATAGAGTCTGAATGCAGATTGAAGCCCACTATTTTTCACTTTCTTTATTTTTCATGGGTTTTTTTTGTTTCTTTTTCACAACATGATTTATGTGGAAATATGTTTTAAAAAAAAAAAGAAAGTTATGGGCTACATTTAAAAAGGCCAGGATAACCTGTGAGACTTTCCCCTGTGTGTCCTGGGACACTTAATACGATTTTACATTTACATTTGCCAAAGTCCCACCGCATCTCATCTGCCTTCTCACTCTGGATAACTCTCTAGCCTTACAGCATCATCCTCCATTGGTGAGTTTTTCTTGGAACCTCCATTTTGAAAATAAGTGCCCAGGAAGCACTCTCTCTCTCTCTCTCTCTCTCTCTCTCTCTCTCTCTCTCTCTCTCTCTCTCTCTCTCTCTCCCTCTCTTCTTTCTCCTCTCTCTCCTCCCTGTCTCTGTCTGTCTGTTTGTCTGTCTCTCCCTCCCTACCTCACCCCTCTTTCCCTCCCCCCCTCTTTCCTTCCCTCCCTCTCCCCCCTCTCTCCCTCCCTCCCCCCTCATATTTGTCTTCCCAGAGCTTAGCACAGTACCTGGTACATAGAAAGCACTTAATATATACTTGTTGAACATTTACATCATAAATTCTACCTGGTCATAGGCAAGTAACCAGGGCAGGAACTGTGGGACAGGGGAAAACTTGATTGCAATCAGCTGTGGGCGATCTGGTGCTGCTGGACTAGCTCAGAATTTTGGACATGGCTCCTTGAATTTGTCCCCTTTTCTCTCATATGTATTTCAGTGGAAGGCACAGTGCTCCTTAGGATTCAGACAGTGGCAGAGGAGAACCATGTCATGCTGAGTTAGGGTAATTTAAGCTTTGGCCACATGCCTAAGAGTTTCATGGAGTTCTTCCTCTGAAATGAGGGCCAAGCTTAATGGTTTGATTGAGCCCTTGTGTAGTAAAGACAGCTTCTAGACTTGGGTATTCCAAAACTACACTCCAGGGTGTCTGTTAACAAATGCTCTGGGAGGGGAAGCTCTGATACAAGGAAGTCAGCCAAATACATGAGCCTCATTTTACAGATGCGGATAATAAGATCATAGATGTAGTGCTGGAAGTGACCTTACAGGTCATCTGGTCCAAGTCCTTCAGTGGTGCGATGTGCTTTTCTCTTCTCTCCAGCATGTGGTTAATCCAGAACATAGCCCTTAATCCAGCAAAACAGATGGCTCAGGGTATGGGGGAAAGAGCAAGGAAGGAATGTGTGGAGAGCTGGTTTCTGAGAGGCAGAAAACTCTGAAAGGAAGAGCAGAGAATGGCAACCTAGTGTTGATAGACAAAAGGGGAAGTCTGCAAGCTGGGGAAGAATGAGAGGCAGGAGGGAAGGATGGAAGAGAGGAAAAGAGGATGAAGGAGATGAGGATGGAGAGTAAGAAAAGAAGGGGAAGAAGAAAAAGAGAAGGAGAAAGGAGGAAGGGAGGGGAAATGTGGAAAAAAGGAAGAATTAGATTGAGGAAGGGAAGAGAGCAGAGAGCAAGGAAGGAGGCAGAATAATTTTTGTCCACCACTGAACACTATGATACATAAACCTTCCTTTTGAATGCCCTGGAACATACCCCTGCTCCTTCCCCATATTATCTTTTATTTATGCCAATGACATTTTTGACAGTGAAGTGTACCATTAGAGGGAGCGAAGTGTCATCATGGACAGAGCACTGAGTCTAGAATCAGGAAAACCAGAGTTTGGATGTGGTCTCAGACATGTTACACCAGCTAGGTGACCCTAGGCATGTCATGTGATTGCTGTCTGCCTCAGTTTCTTCACTGTAAAATGTGGACCACAATAGTATTTACCTAGGCAGACTTGTTGTGAGGATTAAATGAGGTAATATTTGTAAAGTGCTTAGAATAATGCTTGGCGCATAGTAGGTCATCATGAAACAGTTGTTCTCTTCCCCCTTCACCATTCTATTCAAGCTCCTCCAAATCCAAAAGCCCACATTGGACTTGATACCCAGGTACCCTGGTTTCTCAGGGCTTCCCTGCTGGGTTAGCTACAACAGCCCACTTGAAAACCTGGGTCCAAAAACTCCATGGCTTGAACTCATGGGTCCAGTGCGGTCTAGCACCACCCCTGGCTCCTGCAACTGAGGACAAATAACACAGAACAGAGACCCGAGGCCCATTTATTGGGATGAGGGTAGAAGAAAGAACAAGGGGAAGAAACCCTTCCCCTTTTGCCAATTTAGTTCATGGTGCCCATTGCCATGGGTGAACCGGCATCTTCAATCTCAGGACTCAGCAGGAAAGAGAGAGGGAAGGGAAAGTGTGAGCCAGAAGAGAGATTGTCTTAGTTTGGTCAGTTTTAAAAACAAAGCTTGATTCCCCTTTGTGCAACCAATCTAAGGAGATTACCCCCAACCTGCGTGGTATGTAGTGTCTCCATGTTTGATTAGCCCAGGCAAGCTCCATTGCAAATATTTTCCATTTTTTTAATCTTTCTTTTGGAGTCACTTAAAGGGTATTTGTTGAATTGAGCATCTCTCACCTCTGACTTTCAACATAGCTATTCTCTCAATCATTCAATCAATGAGCATTTATTATGTATTTCCTATGTGCCAGTCAAAGTGATAAGTGCTAGGGATGCAAAGAAAAAGGAAAAAAATGATCCTTGCCCTGAAGGGGCTCATGTTGTAATGGGGCAGACAACATATGTAAATTAGAACATACAAAAGAAATGCAGAATAGATAGAAGGTAGCCTTAGCGACAATGCCACCAGCAACTTGGAGGACCAGGAGAGGCCTCTTGGAGGAGGTGACACTTGACCAGTATTTTAAAGGAAGCCAGGGATTCCAAGAGTTGGAGATTGGGTGGGAGAGTATGCCAGGCATGAGGAACAGTCAATGAAAAGGCATGGAGACAGGAGATGGGATGCCCTGTGTGAGAAACAGCACCTATGCTCAGAAATAGCAGATATGAGTTGTAGAATGGGTAGAAGTGAGAGGGATAAAAGAATATTGAAAATGTAGGAAAGAGCTTAAAATGCCAGATAAATTTGATCCTGGAGGGAATAGGGAGCCATTGGACTTTAAGAAGTAGGATGGTAACTTTATCAGACCTATGATTTAGGAAAATAATTTTGGCTGAGTGGGAAGATGGATTGGGGTGAGGAGAGGCTTGAGGCAGAGAGATGCATTAGGAGACTATAGTAATGGTCTAAGTGGGTCTAGTGACCTAGAGTGATCTTGAAGTGATCTAAGAGGGTCTAGTGATCTAGAGTGATCCAGAGGGTCTCAACTAGGATGGTAGCTATGTCATTGGAGAAAAGAGGATGTGTTCCAAAGATGCAGGGAAAGAAATCCCAAGGTTTAGCCATTGAGATATGTGGGGTGAACAAGAAAGCGAGATTGACGATGACGCCAAAGTTGGAAGTAATGGGAAACTTCAGAAGAAGGAAAAGTTTGGGAGAAAAGACAATGAATTATGTTTTGGATATGTTTTGGGATCTTCAGTTTGAAATGTCCAAGAGGCAGTTGGTTGGTGCTGTGGGAATGCAGCTCAAGAGAGGCGCTGGAACTGGATAAATAGATCTGGGAAATATCTGTATAGAATAAGTAATGGGAATTGATGTGATCGCCAAGAGAGATCGTAGAGGGAGGAGAGGAGTGCTCAGGACAGAGCTTTGGGGGATACCTCCAGATGTGACATGAATGATGATCTTGCAAAAAGGACTAGTCAGAGAGAGAGGAAGAGAACACAAATGGAATCAAGATATCCCCAAGGGGAAGGAGCATCTAGGAAGAAAAGGTGATCAGCAGTGAGTGCCAAACATTGCAGAGAGGTCAAGGGTAAGAATTGAGAAAAGCCCATTAGATTTGGCAACTGACTCATTGGTAACTTTGGAGAGGGCAGTTTCAGTGGAATGATGAAGTTGAAAGCCAGATTACAGAAGCTTTAGAAGAGAGTGAGAAAAAAGGAAGTGAAGACATGATCAGAGACAGCTTTTAGAATTGAGAAGAGGATGAGAGATATTGGGGGATACTTGATGATGAGATTCTAGTGAGTTTTTTTCGGGATGGGAGAGTAGGGCTTGTTTGTTGGTTGGTTGTTGTCCTTTGTTCCTGAAGAGGACCAAAATGACATCACTATGTTGTAAGCAACAGGGAAATGGCTAATAGATAGGGAGAGAGTTGAGATTAAAGAGAGTAGAGACAATCATCTGAAAAGATAGGGGCTAGCATCAAAAGCACAACAGGAAGATGGATGGATTACTACAGCAGGGTTGACTTTGGCAATCAGAATGGCCGCATCATCTTCAGAGGCTGTAATTAAGGAGGACATAGTGAGAGATGATGTCAGCAGGACCTCTGATCAAATGGCCTCAGTTTTTTTCAGTGAAGTATGAAACAAAATATTCAAAAGAATAAGTTGGGGAGGGAGTGACATGGAAGGCTTGAGGAAAGAATGAAATATTTGGAATAGCTTCTGTGGTGAATTAGATATGGAATCAATTAGGAAGGAGTAGTAGAATTGCCGTCCTGAAGTGAGGGAGTTGAGATTAGGTAGCATAAATTTGTTAGTTCTTAGACATTAAATCCTGTGAAAACTTGGGAGAGAGACTTCCAGGAAATATGTATAGTGACCTTCACTCCCACTTGTCTGAGAAGTTCCCTTTAATTATGTCAGATGACCTGTACATCAAGCATTCCTATCTCGCTGGCATACTGTCTGCCTTAAGTACTTAGATATGTTAATGTCTCAGATAAATTTTAATTAGGATCAAAGAGTCTCTTAAATTTTCCCCTGGTTATTTTAGACTGGAATGGTGTTTTACAGGTCCTATCATGTAATGATGCTAGTAACTCATGTTTTTATAGAGTTATATGGGCTTTGATATTTATTAAGTACTTTTGGGATGGACGGACATTAAATGACTTGTACAGGGACACACAGGTAAATGACATAGCCAGAACTCAATCCTGGGTTTACTGACTCCAAGTCTGGCATTATTTCTCACTCTTCATACCAATCTTGGCACCTTCCCAGAGCCTGGGGTTGGTTTTCTATTGGAGAATGTTGGGGGAGGAGTGGTTCTCATGGTTAGGTAATCTACTTTACAGAATTGCAATGTGAGCTTCAATTAACAGTAAGTATTTCATCATAAAGAAGATTAAATAAAAGCCTCCAGAGAAAATATGTTGACAAATACTAAATAAATAGTTATTCAAGTAGAAAAAAAGAGTTCCCTACCTACTCTTCTGATTTATGTATCTGCATGACATGAAGTAAGTGGCAAAGTAGGGGTTTGTCTGGAACTGTTATGTGAGAGAGAGAGAGAGAGAGAGAGAGAGAGAGAGAGAGAGAGAGAGAGAGAGAAACTACCTAGTAGAGGTGAGTTATTTTCCTTACATTCCATTCTTCTCTCTGAGTGGATCAAAAGATGGCCAAGAAACCCTGGGAACCATTGTAGAGGAAAGGTGTGGTCTCCTTCCAGGCAGTTTTCCAGTATAGTTGTGTTCGTGTTGATTTTTTTTCCACCTGTTCTTGCTAATCCTTCCAAAGTATCATTGACTAGTTCCCCTACAACAATGGCTCTCAAACATTTTGGTTTCCTTTGCATTCTCAAAAATTATTGAGAACTCTCTCCACCAAGAGCTATTGTTTATATGATTTATATTTACTGATTCTTGCTGTATTAGAAACTAAAACATCTTAGTATTATTATGAAAATGGTCTTGAACTTGTGGATTCCCCAGGGGTCCCAGGACCACACATTAAAAACTATTGCCCTACAGCATAGTACACAGAAAGGGATTTTTTTTCTCTTGGGAATTTGGAGATAACTTACTAGATTATTCTGATTTTTTGAGATGTTGGAAATGTGTCTATTTTATCTATTCTTGGTTCTTTTGAAGAGAGGAGAAGTAGAAGAAAGCTAGTTAGCATAAGAATTATGTAGGAATGTGGATAGAACGCTACAAAGTTCGGTCAAAGAAGCTTCCTTGGAAGAAAATGGGACCAGATCTATAAAATAGATCCATTGGACTAATTCTAACTTTGGTTTGGAAATATTCTAGAAAGGAAGGCTCTTTTCTTCACTGGGGAGGGTTTGATACTCTGATTTAGATTCTGGATGGATAATGCTATGTCTGGGGAGCCTTAGCAGAAGATGGTATGACACAGTGGAAAGAACACTAGATTTGAAGGTCTGTAGCCCAAGTTGGAATCCTAGCTCTTCTACTTATTATCTTTGTGTGACCTTTTGCAAATCACTTCATCTTTCTGGGCCTTAGTTTCCCCATCTGTAATGCAGTGAGACTAGAGAGTTGTCAGCTGACTGGAACCTGTAAAAAAGTCAGGAATTTAGAATAATGGAAATAACAGCCCAGAAGGTTTCTGATAATCCTTTTTGGTTTCTGTTCTCAGGTTAATTTGCATGCTCTCATCAAAAGCATTATGTGAGCTGAGGGAAGCCTCATCACTCCAACCCCACATAGCTTCCTTTTGGTTGGATGAAGTTGCCATACTAGTTTTGGGGGATGAAGACTGATAATTATGAATTTGAGAAGAATTAAAAGAACTTCTATTCTGAAGTCAGTGTTGGCTGGGGCCAGAGACTTCTCTTGTTTGCTCTGGTTATACATGTTTCTTACATAACTATACCATACATGTTCCTTTGTGTATGGAGACTCTTTCCACTGGTGGTGGTAACTCATTAGAAAATGTGACACTTGGATTAAGAGATTTTTAGCTTGTCACTTAATTTGCTATGCTGCTTGAATACAAGATTTTTGGTTTGAACTAATACATCCTTCTTGTTTGGCTTTGGCCCAAGGCAAGATATAGACAGAAAGGTCTCATAAATATGAAAAATACTCACAGTAGCCCTTTTATTGTGGTAGCAAAGAACTTGAAGAAAGTAGGTGCTCATTCTTTGGGAATGATTAAACAAATTGTGGTATATGAATGCAACGGCATGTGATTATACTGTGAAAATTGAACAAATGTGAGGAATTCTGAAAAACTTGGAAAGGCTTGTATGAAATAATATAGATGAAAGTAAGTAGAGCCTGGAAAACAACCTACACAATGGTGACACCAATGTAAATGAGGACAATGAAATGAAACTGAATATTGGGTAATTATGGTGACTATTCTTGGTGCTGGAGAAGAGAAGAGGAAATGTATCTCCCTCCTTTTTCTTGTTAAGGTGGAGGAATTTAGTTTAGGAACTATGGAATGTTCCCATGGCCATAAATATTCAGACATCAGACATGGTTGATGTGTCAGTTGGTTTTGCTTAACTATTTCTTTGTTACGAGGGAAGTCTCACTGAGGGGAGTGAGAAGTGGAAGAAAGGATATGTATGTGTGTGTGTGTGTGTGTGTGTGTGTATGTATATATGTGTATACATATATATACACATACACATATACATATATGTGTGCGTGTGTGTGCATGTGTGCGTGTGTATTCCAAAATAACTGTGATATGGAAATAAAAGCAAAAAAAACGAATACATCAGTGGTAACTCATGAGCTCTGTTGTTTTTTTAAATAATATTTTCCCCCAATTACATGTAAACATATTTTTAAACATTTTTTAAAATTTTGAGTTCCAAATTTTCTTTCTCTCTCTCTCCCTCCCTGAGACAGTAAGCAGTTTGACGTAGGTTATACATGTGCAGTCATTCAAAACATATTCCTATATTAGTCATGTTGTAAAAGAAAACACAGACCAAAAGAAAAAAAAAGCAAAGAAAGTGAAAAATAGTATACTTCAATATGCATTCAGACTCCATCAGTTCTTTCTCTGGATGTGGATAGCATTTTTCATGGGTCCTTTGAAATTGTCTTGGATCATTATATTGCTGAGAATATCTAAGTCATTCACAGTTGATCATGGCACAATATTGCTATTACTTTGTAAATTGATGGGTATCCCCTCAATTTCCAATTCTTTGCCGCTACAAAAAGAGCTGCTATAAATATTTTTGTAGAAATGGATCCTTTCCCCCCTTTAAAAAACATCTCTTTGGAGCAGATAGCTAGCAGCTATATTGCTGGATCAAAGGGTATACACAATTTTTTTAGCCCTTTGGGTATGGTTCCAAATTGCTCTACAGAATGGTTGGATCAGTTCATAACTCCACCAACAGTACAATCATGTTCTAATTTTCCCACATTTCCAACTTTAATCATTTTTCTTTTCTGTCATATTAACCAATCTGATAGGTATGAGATGGTACTTCAGAGTTGCTCTAATTTGTATGTCTCTCATGAATAATGGTTTAGAGAATTTTTTCATAATGTTATAGACAGCTTTGATTTCTTCTTCTGAAAACTGCTTGTTTACATTCTTCAACCATTTATCAATTAGGAAATAACTTGTATTTTTATAAATTTGACTCAATTCTCTATATATTTGGGAAATGAAGCCTTTATCAGTGACACTTGCTATAAAAATTTTCCACCTAGATTTCTGCTTTCCTTTTAATCTTGGTTGCATTGGTTTTGTTTGTTCAAAACCTTTTAAATTTAACATAATCAAAATAATCCATCTTATATCTTGTAACACTCTCTGTCTCTTGTTTGGTCATAAATTCTTCCCTTATCCATCATGGCAAATGCTTCAAACTTGGGGTTTGATGGCCCACATATGAGAAGGGCTCAAGAGGAAAACATTGGGCTAGATCAGGGGTTTTTAACCTTTTTTGGTGTTATGCATGACTTTGGCAATCTAGTGAAATCTATGAAATCCTTTTCAGAATAATTTTTAAAAAAATCATAACTGAAGAAAATGTGAAATTTCAGTTAAGAGGCTAATAAAAATAAAGATTTCACTTTTTTCTATTCAACTTCATGGACCCCTTGCTATTGGTGTAAGTATTACTTCTCAATTTTCCTTGTAAATAAACCCTAGACATTATCTATGCTGTGTTGTATTTTTGTTTATTTTGTTAAATATTTCTTAATTATATCTTGATTTAGTTCTAGTCCCACTCAGGAGTTTTGTTTACTTGTAAGACTGTTGGCTTTGATACCTCTGTTTGGAAAATAGCGAAAAATCTTTATTTTTCTTGTAGTTTTTCCCCCTGTTGTTCTGTTTCTTCTTTTATAACATGAAAATATGGAAATATGTTTTACATGATTGCACATATATAACCTATATGAGGAGGGAGGGGGGAGGGGTGGAATTTGTAGCTGAAAATCCTAAAAAAACGTTAAAAAATTAAAATTAAAATAAAAACATTTAAAAAACAGAAAATAGTGAAAAGTGAGAGCCCCAGGGCCAAAGGCAAGATCTCTTAGATATTTCTTTGGGAGCTGGTCTAAGGTCAAGAGAAGGGATCCTTCACCCAGGGTTATACCTAGTTCTGCTTCAAAGCTAAGTAGATTGATCCCTGGCTTTGGTTTTTCCCTCCTGCAAAATAACCTTGAGTAGTAGAATAACCCTTTCCAATTCCTCCACTCTGCTTATCATTCTTGGCATCTTCCTGGAACCTGGAAGAATGGATTGGAGGAAGACTGGTACTACTGGATAGGTAATCTACTTTCAAATACTGTCAATGTCTAAAGAGGAAGCTGGGCCTGGAGTGCTTTTGGATTTTCCCATGCAGAATTAAGCCTAGAGTAGATGCTCTATTATTATTGTTTGCTTTTTTGGAGGGGGGAAGTCAGGGCAATTGGGGTTAAGTGACTTGCCTGAGGTCACACGGCTATTACGTGTTAAGTGTCTGAGGCTGAATTTGAACTCAGGTCCTCCTGACTCCAGGGCTGGTGCTATATTTACTGTGCCACCTATCCACCCCAAATAGATGCTTTATTAATACACATGGGGTTAAACTGAATGAAGACTTTGTCCTTGAGGCTAATAATGCCTGGGAAGATTAGTGGCCAAACACTAAACTTCTGGCAACTTCCCAGAGCCTCCTTTTTTCTCCCTTGGTTCTGGTTCTCCTCTCCTTTCTTCTTTTTGGGCCAAGGCACCCAGACTTTTTTCAATAGAGGAGATACTTTTCATTTCCTTTAAGTGTGATGGAGAGGAGTGAGTTGGAAAAATGGTGACATGATACCGGTGGGATAAAGTCTTGCCACTTGGAACTTTGCCCCATCCCTCGTTGAATAAGTACAAAGTCTAGCTCAAATAAGCGTTGTTGACTTGTGACTTGGGGGAGGCACTCCAAAGGTAAATTTGGGGATAGGGACTTAGGATCCTCAAAGACCATCTTTTCCAACCTCCTCATTTTATAGATGAGGAACCTGAGACTCAAAGTAGAAGGACTTGGCCAGAGTTAATACAGGGGGCAACTGACGGGTGGGATTTGATCCCAGGGGCTCTGACTTCTGACTCACTACTTTTCCCCTTCTATCATACAGACTCTTGAAAGAAGTGACCCTGGTATATAATATTACTGATTTGAAATCAGTTAACTGGGCTTGCCCATGGTTAGACACATGACTAGTATATGTCAGAAAATGGACTTAATAACTTAATAACTTCAACCTACTATGTCACCCTACACTCTAACCCCATTGGGTTAAGAGCAAAGGAACAAGCGTTTATCAAACACCTTGTTCAGTTGTTTCTGTTGTGTCGGATTCTTCATGACCCTATTTGGGCTTTTCTTGGCAAAGATACCGAAGGGGTTTGTCTTTTCCTTCTTCAGATCATTTTACATATGAGGAAACTGGGGCAAACAGGGTGAAGTGACTTGACCAGATCACACAGTTATTAAGTGTCTAAGGCCACAACTCAGGTCTTCCTGACTCCAGGCCCAATGCTCTATCCACTGTTCCATCTAGCTGCCTACTAAGCTACCTATTAAACACCTACTATGGGCAAGCACTGTGCTAAGCACTTTACAAATATTACTTGGTTTGATCCTCACAAGAACCCTGGGAGGCAAGTGCTATTACTATGTACATTTTAAAGTGGAGGGAACTGAGTTAGTTAAGTGACTTCCCCAGGGTCACATAGCTACTAAGTGTCTGAGGCTAGATCTGAACTCAGATCTTCCTGACTTCTGGCCTACTGTCCCTCCTAGCTGCCAACACACTACATTAGTAATGATACAGCAGTGTGAGCTTTGCTTAAGGCCAAACAAATAGTGAGTTTTCTTTGAAAAGTCAGCCTCTGGCTGAGAAGCAACATGGCATAATATAAAGCCTAGTTGTCAGGAAGACAGGAGTCCAAGCAACTTCTGACACCTACTGGCTGTGTGACAGGGTAAATCACCTAACTTCTGCTCCTGGCCACCCTCTAAGGTAGGGGTGGGAACTTTGAGCCTCAAGGCCACTTGTGACACTCTAGGTCCTCAAGGGCAGCCCTCTGACTGAATTCAGACTTCACAGAACAAATCCATACACTACATTAAATCTGTAATACTGCACACTGAGGTCACTTCTTTTAAGAATCTATATGATAGAGGGGAAAAAGTAGTGAGGGGTCAGGAGTCAGGGCCCCTGGGATCAAATCCTACTTGTCAGTTAACCTGTGTATAACTCTGGGTAAGTCTTTCCATTCTAAGCTTCAGATTCCTCAAAGGGAATTTGTTCTGTGAAGTTTGGATTCAAAGGACCACACTTGAGGATCGAGAGGGCCACATGTGGCCTCAAGGCTGCAGGTTCCCCACCCCTGCTCTAAGGATTATAGACCCATACTGGTGGAGGGAAGGTCCAGGAGCTCCTAGCACCAGGGCAATCACAACTCTGTACCCAAAATGTCAACTGCTCTTTGTTGTATAGTCTTTGTTATAAGTGATGGCATTCTTGGGGTGGGGAAGATGGGGGAATATATTAACAAGTAAAGGGGACATAAAAACAAATGATACTAATAAAAATCTTTTAAGGGGAAAAGTCAAATACTACAGCTTTATAGATACCCCTTGTTGAATTCAGGGGGGACCTGAAGACTATTTTCCCTCTCTGTACTGCTGGTTTTATTCCTTTAACTTATAATAATATTACTAGCTGACATTTTTCTAGTGCTTTAAAAATTTGCAAAGAGCTTTACATGTGGAATGCTGCTGTGCTATAAGAAATGACAAGCAGAAAAACATAGAAAGACTTGCATGAAATAATGCATAGTAAAATGAGCAGAACCAAGAGAACATTGTATATAGTAATAGCAATATTGTTCAAAGGTTAACCATGAATGACTAATATTCTGAGTAATAGGATCATTCAAATCAACTACAAAGGACTTATGAAGGAGAATGCTAACTACCTCCAGAGAAAGAATGGACATATGGAAGTGTGGATTGCATGTATGCATGTATGTATGCATTCATACACATACAATGCATGCATGTATGTGTGCGTGCAACACATGTGAGTGCATATACACACAGATTGCCTCGCACACACAAGCATATATGTATAAACATATATACACATGTATGTGGTATATATACATACATGTCCACATATATGCATGTGTGCATGTGTGCATATACATACACAAATGCCTCTCTCTCTCTCTCTCTCTCTCTCTCTCTTTCTCTCTCTCTTTAATATTGGCCTTCCCTAATGTGGGGTCAGAAGGGATGAAGGGAGAAAACTTGGAACTAAAAAAAAACCCTCCAACCAAAAAATAAGTAAAATTAATTTTTAAAAGAGCTTTACATGTATCATGTAATTTGGACCTCACAATAACCCTATGACTTAAAGGACTAAGGATTTTATTATAATTCCCATTTTACAGATAGAGAAACTGAGGTCCAGAGAGAATTCAAGGGCCTTGCTCATCATCTCACAGCTAGTGTCAGAGATAGGATTTAAAACTGCATCTTCCTGCCTCCAAGTCCAGAATGCTATCACAATGTCTTACTGTATGGATATGGCTCCTCACACAGCTCAAGCAATGGTCAAGGTCCACAGAGATGGAGCATCAAGGTTTATTTTCACGTGTGAATTGAGATGTTGCAGATCATCTTTAGGACTTTCCGTTGTGATGATGTTATTCCCTTTGGGGGAGCACTTCCAATTCTCCACGATTTTATAAATAGCTGTGAAACCTGGGGTGAATTACATGGTGGGAAAGCAGAGGTTACAGTTGTAGAAATGTTCTTCAGAGGGAGTAGCCTGTTTTCTGCTTTTCCACCAATCACTTACATGCTTCACTTCTTGGTTTTCACATTACAACCTCAATGCAAACCACAGATGGAAGGTCTGTGCTTAACATCTCTTACACAGACCCCTACTGGGGTTGGCCCCAGGCCCAGTCCTTCCCACTTCCTGTTGTGTGTGCTCGGTTGGCAGTGATCGTTCAGTCCAGGATGTAAAGACCGAACTGAATCCAAAAGTAAAGCACTGAAAACAGCAAAGCTACATTCACGTGCTACCATCACCCAGCTTAAGGGGCAAATATAGGTCAGAGCCACTGGTTCAAACCCAAGAATGAACTGCAACTTCTTATAGAATGCCTCAAGCTGTTTCTCTCTTGAGAAACACCTTCTCTGTCAATGAAGAGGCCAGATAAGATGGTCTAGATCTGGAAGACCTATCCAGACCTGATATTTAATATGTCTATGGTTCCATAAACTTAGAACCTTTGAAATTTAATACAGAAGCTCACTAGCGACTCCACACTTAATATCAATTAAGCAACAAGCACTTAGTGCATATTAGGCACTGAATTCTACACTGAAGATAACAAAGACAAAAGTGAGTGTCTGCCCTCAAGGAGTTTATATTCTGTCACCTCCTTTTGGGGGGAGTTTTCTTGGCAAAGACACTGGAGTGGTTTACTATTTCCTTCTCCAACTCCTTTTTCAGATGAGGAACCAAGGCAAACAAGGTTAAGTGACTTGCCCAGAGTTACACAATTAGTTAGTATCTGAGGCCAAATTTGAACTCATGAAGATGAGTCTTTCTGATTCCAAGCCCTGTGCTCTATCCACTGTGCCACCTTACCACCCATACATAGCAAACATACACAATAAATGTAAGGCCATTTTTATGGGGAAGCTTCAGCTGGGGTCAAAGGATCAGGAAAGTTCTTGTAAAGTAGATTGTATTTTCTTTTCAAGTCGAGTCAATAAATATTTATTAAACATAGCTGGTTTGGACCCTTCCTCAAAACGGAGGTTCTGGGAGGGATTTGCCAATGAGAAAAAGGGACCATAGATAGGGGTAGAAGAAAGAAGGCAGCTAAAACATAGTGGTAAACTCTGGAGAATTTTTACAGTTTTGAAGGAGATTAGGAATAGTAAGAGAGGGAGGTAAGGAAGAAGAACATTCTAGGCTTGGGAGACAGTCCATTCTCTCCTCACTTCCCCTGGATCACTTGATGTGCTCTTTCTGGTGGGATAGCTAAGATACTAGGGTTTACTGTTTGGGGAGTATGTATCTCATGTTAGGAGAACCAGACACCCCTGCAGGGATTTCTGTCCCTATCGCTATTACCCAGAACATCACAGGAAGGTTCTAGCTGGGGTCGAATATAACAGTCACCCAGCCTACCAAGCCAAAGAACTATTGAATGCTCAATTTGGAAGGCTAGTTAGAGATCAGCCCCCCGTTTATCATACAGATGAAAACATTTGAGCCCAGGGAGAGGGAGTGGACTTGTCTATACCACGTGGCTTTTTGGTGAAAGAGTCAGAACTAGACCCCATCATTAGTGGTTTGTTGAAACCCTCTCCTGCCCACTTTATTTGTGCTTAGCACTTTGCTAAAGGAGGGAGGGGCGTGAAGGATTTTAGGTCCTCATCCTCAGAGATCTCATGATCACATGATAGTTATCCTTCCAACACCTTATGGACTGTACCCTTCACGTGAGCTACTTTTGTATGTATATATATATATATATATATATATATATATATATATATATATATATATATATATATATATATATGTATGGATGTATGAATGAATCAATGTGCAAACATTTATTGAATGCTATGTGCCAAACACTATTCTAAATGCTAGAGATACAGATAGAAATTTTGTATACAAATAGAAATAGAAAAATTAAAATTGTCTCTGTTGTCAAAGAGATAACTCTTTAACTGGGGGAGACAACATATAAAAGAAAGTTCAGCTACAGGGTAAACAGAAAGACCCAGAAGTCCTAAAGGATCAGAGGCAGAGTAGATCAACAAAGCCCAGGAATCCTTAGATTAAATTAATAGGTCAGATGACAGTGCCAGGAGTGTGGCCCCAGGATCATAGATTTGGAGTAGGAAAGGACCTGAAAGATCATCTATTTCAACCCCCTCATTTTATGGATATAAACATTGATGCCTGGCATAAGGAAATGACCTGCCCAAGGTCACGCAGACAGTAAGTAGCAGAGTCAAGATTTTAAATCATGTTCCCTGCTGCCAGATCCAGCAGTGGCAGATCTGGGATTGAAACCGAGGTCCTCTGGCTCCAACTCCAGTGTCCTATCCACTACTTCTATCCCATGGAATAGCTCATTACTTCTTAATGACCAAATATCATTCATAATGATCTTTCATTCAAACATTTAAAATAATTTTGAAACATTTAGAACCATGCATCATCCCATGTTTTTCAGAATGAGAAACTGATACAGAGAAGGGTTCAAGGTCACCAGAAAGCCATTGGCAGACTCTGTATGGGCACTGATGCTGGTGATTGCACCTGTAAGTTCATTGCCTTAGTCTTGTTATAAAGGCACAACTGCCATTTTTTGAATGATGAAAACTTCTTAAAGCCTGAGAGAAATGCACACTCCACATGTTTCCTTTCAAGTTTCCACCTGGGGGACTCTCCAGAACTCCTGTGTTGTAAGAGTGAGTAGGAGTGGAACAGGCAGGCAACCAGAATATTTTAAGCGTTTACTAATTGCAAGGCTCTGGGGATACAAAAACAAGGAGAAAGAAAAATAGTCTTTGCCCTCCCGGAACTTCCATTCTAGTGGGAGGAAGATAAAGGGGGTGGGCAGAAAGAGGTATTTGTGGGAAGGCATAGTGGCAATGTATATAGATTAGGAAGCTAGGGAATGAAGCCTGGATTCATCCAGAAAGTGAAGGTTCCAGAAGGAACTCACCAATGGGAGAAAGGGGCAGCATGATTGAAGAAAGTTTCAGGGTAAGAAAGAAGCCAGCTAAGTCAAATTCGGAAAAGTCTAATTCCCACTCAAGTACTCAGGGAAAGATAAATCAAAATCATGCCAAACCGAATAACGATTAAGAAATAGAGACACTTCCTCCAGCCGAGGTCTGCAAAAGGGGCACCCAGAAGTCTGTAGTCACTAAAGGAGGGAGACCTGAACTGAGGATCCTGGGTAAGGCAATCCCAATGGTAGAAAGCCTTCCAATTCTAACAGCCTCAGAGTTCTCTGGCCAGGAAGCCTTAGGGTCTTCCAGTGAAAGGCCTGAGTGTTTGCTCCAAAGAGGAGGCCCCAGGGTGGTTGAGAACCCAGGGAGTTCTGAGCCCAGATGTGTGGAAGGGAGTTGGCACAGCAGGGAAACTCCTACTGCGAATTCAGTCCTTATGTCCTAGGGGCTCTCAAATTTTTTGGCTAGCTGCCATTAGCTTGATATTCATTAAGAGCACAAAGCTGTGTACTCTTAGGATACAGGCAAGCCTGGGACCTGCCAGAACTCTGTGCCCAGCAGACACCAGTGGAAGAGAGGGCTAGTGATAAGACATCAAAAAGTACTAATTAAAACCAAACAAGAGCCCACCATCACATTGGAACCTGGTCCTGGCACTTGTCCCAATTCAGGAAGAAAGCTAGATATATGAATAAACAGAAGGCATTGTTGATAAAGAAATTTTATGGATCCAGGGATGGTATGGCCTAGAGGAAGAGAATATCTGCATGGTGACTATGTGGGATCCAGAAGGTACAGTGGATATAGCACTGGGCCTAGAGTCAGGAAGAACTGAGTTCAAATCTTCCTTTAGATATTTATCAGTTGAGTGACCCTGGGTAAGTCATTTAAACTAGGTTTGCCTTTTTTTTTTTTTAACAAATGCTTTATTAACTTCTAGTTTACACCATTCGTTTCCACAAGATTTTGAATTATAAAATTTCTCCCTGTTTTTCCTCTACTTACCACCCCAAAATAGCAATCCCCCTGGATATCCCCTCCTCCCTTCTGCTCTCTCTCATATCTTCTCCCATACCCCCTCTGACCTTCCAGTAGGGCATGGTGGATCTCTATGCCCCAGTGTCTGTATATCTTATTTGCCAGTTATATGTAACATAATATTAATTATATATATATATATATATATATATATATATATATATATGTATTTTAAACATTTGATTTTAAAGCTTTGAATTCCAGATTCATTCCCTTCCTCCCTTGTCACCCACCCTTACTGGGAAGATAAGCAGTTCAATATAGGTTGTACATGTGTAGCTATGCAAAACATATCCATAGTAGATATATTGTAAAAGACTGACTATATTTCCCTCCATCCTATCCCCCCTCCCACTTGTTCTATTCTATACATTGATCCTGTCCTTTTTCAAAAGTGGGTGCTTCCAACTTCCCTCCCCCTCAAGCCTTCCCTCCCTTCCATCATCCCTCCTCTCTTCCCCTTTCCCCCTACTCTCCTGTAGGGTGAGATACCCTATTTAGTGTGTATGTCATTCCCTCCCTAAGCCAAATTCAATGAGGGTAAGGTTGACCCATTCCCTTTTGCTTTCCTGCTCTTCCCCTCCATTGTAGTCATTTTCCCTTGCCTCTTCTATACAAAACAGTTTACCCCATTCTGTCTCTCCCCATCTTCTCTCATTATTTTCCTCTCTCACCTCTTAATTTCACCTTTTAAGTATCATCCCTTCCTATTAAATTGGCCCTGTGCCCTCTATCTATGTATGTACACATATATACACACATTCACATATGTATTCATATGCCCATATACCCTCCTATATAGACATATATACGTATGTATGTATATATGTATGCATATATATATATACACATACATACATACACACACACACATTTCTATTCCCTTCAACTATTCTCATACTGAGAAAAGTTTCATAAGTTAAAATTATAGTTTTTCCATGTAGGGATGTAAATAGTTCAACTTTGATAAGTTCCTTATGATTTCTTTCCCCTGCTTACCTTCTCATGCTTCTCTTGCTTCTTGTATCTAAATGACAAATTTTCTATTCAACTCTGGTTTTTTCACCAAGAATGCTTGAAAGTCCTCTATTCCACTGAATGAACATATTTTCCCTTGAAACATGATACTCAGTTTTGTTGGGTAGGTGATTCTTGGTTTTAAACCCAGTTCCTTTGACCACCAGAATATCATATTCCAAGACCTTTGATTCCACAGTGTATAAGCTGCCAGAGCCCATGTTAACCTGATTGTGTTGCCACAATATTCAAATTATTTCTTCCTGGCTGCTTGTAATATTTTCTCCTTGATCTGGGAATTCTTGAACCTGGCTGTACTATTTTTAGGTGTTTTGTTTTGGGGATCTTTTTCAGGAGGTGATCAGTAGATTCTTTCAACTTCTATTTTGCCCTCTGGTTCTAAAACATCAGGGCAATTTTTCTTGAGAATTTCTTGAAGGATGATTTCTAGATTCTTCTTTTGATCATGGCTTTCAGGTGGTCCAATAATTTTTAAATTATCTCTCCTGGATCTATTTTCCAGGTCAGTGGTTTCCCCAATGAGATATTTCACATTGCCTTCTATTTTTCCATTTGTTTGGATCTGTTTAATAATATTTTGATTTCTTATAAAGTCACTAGCTTCCATTTGCTCCAATCTAATTCTGAAGGAATGATTCTCTTCAGTGAGCTTTTGAGATTCTTTTTCCATCTGGGAAATTTGGCTTTTTAAGGCATTCTTCTCTTCATTGCCTTTTTGAGCCTCTTTTGCCATTTGAGTTAGTCTATTTTTTAAGGTGCTATTTTCTTCAGTCAGGTTGTTGACTCTCATTTCATGACTTTCTTGCATTGTTCTCATTTCTCTTCCCAATTTTTCTTCCACTTCTCTTATTTGGTTTTCAAAATCCTTCTTAAGGTCCTCTATGGCTTGTAACCAGCTTGTATTTTTCTTGGAAGCTTTTGGTGCAGGAGTTCTGACCTCACTGTCTTTCTCCTATTCCATACTTTGATCCTTTTTGTCCCCAAAATAGCAGTATGAAGTTGGGTTGCTCTGCTTGCTTTGCTTCTCTTGTTTGCTTATGTTGCCACTCAATTACTTGGCTTTTGGGCTTTTTGCCACAGTAGGACTCTGCTACCAGACAGGGGAGCTTTGTCCCAAATGCTGGGGTTTTTGCAGCTACCAAAGGTATTAATTGGGTACCCTCTCTGAAGCCTCCACATGCTCTGGCAAGCTGGTTGCACACCCCAGGAACTCCACCTTAGACAGTGATCCAGATCCAAGCAGGTTAAAGCAACAGTGATTACCCCTCAGACTGGTTGCTTGGTCCTCCTACAATCTGAAAGCCAGGAGCTGAAGCTGCCATGTGGCTGAGGCTGCACAGCCAAGGTGCCTCAGTGTCTTCTCCCTCCAGGGGATAAAGGCTGACCTCACTCCCAAACTACTAGATCCCAAATTCCACACTGCACTGACCTCTCACTTTGTCCTTAGCATCTATGGGTTGAGAATTCTGGAAACCACCACAGCTGCTGGTGATCTGAAGTCCCTCTAGCCAGGCAGCTAGCTGTGGCTGCCCTGGGGCTAAGACCTCTGGCTCAAGTGGGGCTGGGCTCAGCTCCCAAAGTGCATTGCTGGCTGTTCCTTGCCGGGCTGCAGGACTGTCCTCAGGGGGAGGTTAGCTTCTCTGTGTCATTTTGTGGGTTCTGTAGCTCCAAAGTTTGTTCAGAGTCACCTTTTACATGAATTGGAGGAGGTGGAAGCCTGGAGCCCCGAGGAAGTCCTGTTTCTACTCTGCCATCTTGACTCTGCCCCCTCTGCCTCTGTTTTCTTACCTGTAAAATGGGTAAAAGAAAATGTCATTGTAGCATTTTTTTTAAATATGCAGAAACAAACAGAAGGACATTTAGAAGGAAACACAAATGAGTAGGACAGCTTGGAAAGTAACACTGAATTTTATTCTATACTTTCAAGGAAAAGTCAGCTGTATATCCAGATGCATGGTTTCATATACAATCCACATTCTTATATAACAACGCTAACTTTGGTGTTTGTTAAATTAAGAATTTAAAATTATTTAAAAAAAGATAAATATTAAAAAAAGAGATTACAAATCATGGGTCTTGGTGGCTTGTGAGGAACAATTCTCATGCCCAATGGTGCCTTATAGAGAGGACAAAGGACTCCTAGTTGATTCCCAATGAATAGGACTGCCTCCAAGGGGCTTGGTTGACTGGAACTCTTGTTGAAGGAGCTGCCTTCTCAATGTGGTCTATGAAAGTGAACTGACAAATCAGTCTCTTTTTGGCTTTCTCAACTTTCCCTGTTTGGGGAAATATATATATATATATATATATATCAAATCAGGTCTGGCTTGGAAGGGGGAGGAGGGGGAGGAAGGACATTTGTGTGCAATTACAGTTCCACTAGGAAATGGCTGGGTTTTTTTGGGGCGAGGGCAGTGCCACAAAAGACCTGAAAGGAGAGATACTGAGAGTGGACTTTCATACTCCAAGAGATAGCAGCAATCCAGTCACTGATAGATTTCCTGCAGAAGCACATGACACAGACAGATATATATGTACTCTTTTGACCTAAGAGCATAGTTCACTGACAGTTCAGTTCCAAACTCCTTAGTGGAGGAGGGTATTTAAAAATTTTTTCCTATGCAGCTTAATCTTGGAATCTGGACTTGTAGCCTGGAGGGGAAGATTTATTGGCCAGCACCAACCTTAGGTGTTGCCTTGTGGGCAGCCCACTTACCCTGACTCCACCTTCCCCTTCAAGAGTTTTCATGTTCAAGATTTTAAGGATCTAGGCTTTTTTGAGAGAATATGGGGACTTCTTGATTCTCCCATAAAGTTCCTGAGCACCATGCTAGCAGGAAAACAATCAATGAGTTATTTAGGGAGTTCAAGTATCACAGAAAGGGGAGGATTATTTGTTCAGTTCAGGAGCCACAAAGTACAGTAACCTTCAAGAGGGGAGAATTCAAACATTAGCTTGATATTATATGCCAGGAAGGGACTCGGTAACATGCTATGGGAGAGCTAGAAATCCATCAGAATGTCAGAGTATTGGCTCAGCAACCTCAAGTTGCATTCCCTTACAAGGGGGAGCTGATAGGCTATTTGAATGCTTTATGTGTTTCTGTAATTGTTTATGGCCTCCTGTGAATTTTTTGCATCTTCTTCATTTTTTGTGGGGTGAAATACTGTGCTACTATATGCAATGCTCCCTGGAGTGCCTATATAAGAACAGGGACCTTGTTACCCACACTTGGAGAGAGACAAAGAACAAGTATAAAATATATTTAGAGATTTTCTTGTAGTATACCAAATGGGGGATTTAAGCCAAAGAGAAAAAAATCACCCTCCTGAGGTTACCCCCCAGGATCATACCTACTCCATGTGAGCCCAGCATCTTGGTAGCTACTGGTCCATGGGTTACATTAGTATTAAAAGAGAAGCAGTTAGGCACATACTCCAAGGAGGTCACTGACAACAAATAAAGGCTCTGTATACACCACAATATTCGTAGCACTTTTTTTGGTGATAGCAGAGACCTGGAAACAAAGTGAATGTTCATCAACTGGGCAATGGTAAAACAAATAATCATTCATAAATGCAATGAAATATAACTATATTGAAATAAAAAGGATGAAGAAAATGAATACAGAGAAACATGGAAAGAGCTACATGAACTAAAGCAAGGTAAAGTGAGCAGAGCTAGGAAAAGAGTATGCATATGAAGATAACAGTGCAAAAGGAAAGAGAATTGGCCAGAAAACAATTGAAAACAATCGATGCAAAATGACAAAGTGCAAGCTTGGCCCCGAATATGAGAAGACATTTTTCCTCACTCCTTGGGAGATGTGGGAGCAGTAGTGGTAGGGTCCATGTGTGTGGGACATTGGAAATAAAGTGTGCCTTTTTGTCAGTTGGTCAGGTTTACTGATTTTTTCTCTTTTTTAAAAAAACTCTTTTTTCTTTCAAAAAATTATAGGTTATTAGGGACAGCTGTCTGAGTGGGGAAGGGGTAGGATACAAGGACAAATCTAGGCAATATTAAAGCAAAAGATATCAATAAAATATATTTTTAAAAGAGAGAGTCAGCTAGAACATTGAAGGAAATGACCTCCTTTGACAATGATGGCCTTTGTTGATTTTTCATAATTCTCCTCTGAGATGGTGGAGGAGAATAAAGAGAAGAGGAAGAGGCATTGTGGGGGTTGGGACTCCCCAATGAATTAATTAAAAGTGACCGCTCCTCTGTTTAGCTGGTTTTAAGAGAAAACAAGAAAGTCCTACTATTTATTTTCTTCTTTGAACTCCTCAGGTGCATAACAAGCCTCAAAGAAATCTAAACAAAGCTGCCAAAAGACTGTAGTTCTTATACCATCTGTGAAAGCTGGTGGGAAAGATAAGGTTCTTGGATACTTTCCCAGGCTCTACACCATCTGTAAACAATGCACACTCTCCAGGAGGAAAAAAAAGAGCAGAGCAGATCTTGTAATTTACTCACTAGGGCAGGCCTCAATTTTGATCTGCCTTTCAACTCTAATATTTCATTGGGAAGCAGTCATCAGACTACAAACATTCTCCCCCTTTTCTGTTCTTCATCCCTGTTTTTTCTTTGTGGCTGTAAAATAGCCACTTTTTCAGACACAATGACAGCTTTCAGAATTGCTCTAATTCACAGTTACTGCTCTTCACACCAGCAGAGGGAGCCTAGGGAAGGGATCAATGATTAATTTATTCTTCTAACAGTTGATACCTGGGTACATAATCCAAACATTTTCTTTTAAAGTGGCCAATGGGTCACTTAAAAGTTGAATGAGACATCTGATACCTAATGATCTTCTGACTCTCTATGTCACCAAAGCCAAATTTAATCAAGTAACTGCTGGTGTAACCAAAAAGCCCCAGTTTACACCAAGGGCAGAGTCAATTGTCTGAATTTCTGTATCCCAAGGTTGAACTAAGTGTCTCATTCTATAAAGATAAGCTTTTTTTTTTCTTCCTGAGGGAAAAGAGGACTGTAGGACTATGCAGCTGTAAGTAAAGAAAAGATCTACCCTGACTTCATCTACAATCTTGAGTCAATTTTATGTGTTATGGTATATACCAGTGTTGGGGTATGTAGTAGGTGATGGGGAAGTGAGAATAGTTGTTAGGTATCTCATTTCCCCATTTGAAAGGATTTTTTTGCTCTTTCATCAGAGGTATTTCACAATTACACGGTGGCCTCAGAGTCCAAAAATCCTAGGTGTTTCCAAAAGTTAGAAAAGCTGCCTTCTAATCTGTATTTGGCTGGGCAGTTAAAGATTCCTTTTTTTCTAATTTAGGTGTTAGCCAAAGATTAGGTTGGTCCAATTTTCCATAATAGTAATAGTTGGAGAGGTAACATAGCCAGTCTGATATCATGGATAGAAGGCTAATCTTGGAGTAGAAGTCTTGGGTTCTACTCCTACCTTGGACAGAAATGATTTATGGGACCATGAGAAAATCCTTTAAATTCTCAGTGTCCCAGAAAATTCCCAAGACATCAGTGGAAGAAGTTACCACACCAGGGAGTTCTCTACACTAGTGAAAATATATTCAGACAAATAATGAGGGATAATGACCCATGATTTCACTGATAAAAAAAACTCCCTGAAGAGTTTACCTCTCCCAATGCAGAGCAAATGGTACTTTCTCAGAGGTTAAGTGACTTGCTCAGAGATGCATAGCTGGTCTATGCCAGACACAAGACTTGAATCCAAGTCTTTGGGCTCTGAGGTTAGCTCTTTATTTCTGGTGCCAATCTGCCTCTCCTAGCTGGGTTTTGCATAGCATTTGAAGGTTTAGAAAATCCTTTGTGTATTTTGTCTCATTTGATCCATCCTTTCTTCTATCATGTTGGTTGAATTAAAAGAATTTAGTTATTTCTGAGGACTTGTTATGCCGATCATTTTGTTGGATACGGTCAATATGGTCACTCTGATCCATCTGCTAGTTAATTAATCCGACAACTTCCTTGGTGCTTGACAAGACATAGTGCTACAGGAAAAGAGAATAAAAAGAATTTGGAATTGGGAGGCCTGGGTTCAAGTCTTTGCCTTATTGCTTCTTTGTATGTTACCTCGGCAAGTCATTTGGCTTGTTAGGGCCTTTCTTCTGCTCAAGGGAGTTAAGACTAAATGTTTTCTAATATCCTTTCCAGCTCTAAATCTTATGTCTTTGTTGGTCAGTGCTGTCCAACTCTTTGTGACCCCATTTGGGGTTTTCTTGGCAAAGGTACTGGAGTGGTTTGGCATTTCTTTCTCTAGTTCATTTTATAGATGAGGAAACTGAGGCAAACAGGATTAAGTAACTTGCCCAGAGTCACAAAGCCAGTAAGTGTCTGAAGCTGGATTTGAACTCAGGAAGATGAGTCTCCCTGACTCTAGGCCTGGCACTCTATCCACTGTACCATCTAGCTTCTCCTAAAAAAAAATTCTTATGTATTAGTAAGTACCAAATACATGCAAGGCATTGTGCAAAATCATGAAGGAGATACAGAGGTAAATAGGATGGGGTTTCCTGTCCTCAGGGATCCTATATACATTTCGAAAACTAGCAGGTTATTGTGAGGAAAAAAACAGCTTCTGCTTCTTTCTTTTCAAACAGCTGCTAATTGGCTCCACAAAACTGAGATAGATAATCTGTTAGAGGTCTGTGGACATTACAGTGATATATGGAGGGAAGAACAGGAACCACAACAGGAAATGGTGAAGAGAGTGAGGACCCTGACATCTTCTGAGGGCAACACAGAGAATTGTCAGGCCAAAAGTTAAGACAGAAGAAAGATGGGGAACAGTACCAAGGAACACTTATCAGAGTCTCCGGAGGAGATACAGGCCAAGGAGTCACCTTAGAGACGTGCATCCAGGGAGCCTCCCCAAGGCATGCCTCTAAGTGACTGAGGCTATGTAGATGCCCAGGGAATACAGTCATGGGCTGCATTGTGTTGTTATTTTCCATGAATTATGAAGGAATCTTTATTATTTTCTTTGATTTCTATCTATTACTAACCTGTTCATTCTTTGAGCATAGTGAACCGTATGTTAGTGAGGGAATTTGGTGACGATACCTTTAATGGTATCCTATCAGAGTTCCCAGATTGTCTGGATGGGGGTATTAAGGGAAAGTTAAAAATTCCCCAAAGTATATGCAAGCTTTTTAATGTCATATGTGAACCTCAGACACAGGGGTTATAATTATGTATAAATTCCACCTAGTTTTTATAACTTCTTTATTTTCTAAAATTAGGAATAAAATTTTAATAGGCAAAGCTAATATGAGAGAACCAATATCTACCAGGACTCCTCTTATTACCCCCACACCCAGTTAGACTAGATTTTTCCTAAATGGTGACAAAGTCAGGATTTGATTTGCTCAAGTGGGGCAAGGCTTAAGCTGTGTTTTTCTCTAGTTTCCCAATGGTCCTTGACTGAGATGATGGGGCATCCTATTAATAATTTAGGGACATAAAAGGTCTTCCTAATTGGGGGATATCTGAAGACAATACGAGTCACCACAACATGTTCTCTTGAACAGGTGTGGGACTATCTCTTCCACCAAAGCTTAGGGCCATTATATTCTTATTGCATATCCTTGTTCTTTTAATGCTAATTAAACACCCTCTGTTAGGATTTCAATGATTTACAAGTACCTAAATTCAATCTGGACTAGCAAAGATGCCAGTGTTAGGCCCACCACTAACAGCTAAGAAGGGTACCAGCTAGTCAGTAAGTCAAAATACATGTTCAGTGACCACCCTCACTACTATGCAGCCAGAAGACCCCCATTCTAATCCAGATACTGTCCCATTGTGCAAACTTGAACAAATTTTTAAATCTCTTTGAGGCTTTTTATTCATCTATAAAATGAGGCAATTGAACTAAGTTACCTCTAGGCTTCCTTCCCAGTTTTATCTCTATGATCCTATGACATGGTCCTGCCTCTAAAGAAGTTTATAATTTATTTGGGGATGGAAGATAATTTGGTTCACACCTCAATGACTAAAGATTGCTCAAAGAGTAAAATATTAGGCAATGTACAAAATGCCCCTCAGTGACTCAGCCCACAACAATTTTTAGATTGGGGGAGGGAGGCAGGTGAGCCTTCAGTTGCAAAACATATTTTTTTTCGCTTTTAAAAAGCAAGAGCAAAAACACTTACTGAGTGTGGTTGTGTCAGCAGATGCTAGTAGAACAATAGTTGAGTTCCAGCTGAATTTTAGAGGAGGAAACGGATGCTGGAAGACGTGTTTGCTGTTAACAGCTATCGGGCAATTTGTTGTAAATCCTTACATACGATGCACAGATCCTTCTGAAATATATAAAATAACATGGGAAGTAAAATGATGACTAGGAAGAAGACAGTCCAGATGAAGTGTCAAAGGCATAAATGTTGACAATGGAAGGATTGGGAGAAACTCTTTTTCAGTAGTTTCAGTCATGTTTGATTCTTTTATGACCCCACTTGGGGTTTTCTTGGTAGAGATATTGGAGTGTTTTGCCTTTGCCTTCTCCAGCTCAGTTTAAAAGTGAGGAATTGAGGCAAAAAGGGCCCATGGTCACACAGCTAGTAGGTGTCTGAGGTTAGATTTGAACTTATTAGGATAGTTTTCCTGACACCAGGTCTAGCACTCTATTCACTTCTATAAAAAAAAAAGTCTATAAAATTTTTGTATTATTTTTGTCCTGAGTATGACATTCTAAAACTACCCCTAGCATTTTTGGAGGGCACTTTTGGAAGCTATTATGTAAGAACTGAGTTCAAATTCAGCCTCAGACACTTGCTAGCTGTGTGACAGGTCATTTAACAGTTAACAAAAGATTTATTTTGCTGTAACAGGAAGAGGATATTTCCATAAGGTACTGAGGAACCTTGAGTTGAAGCACCTGAGTATAGATTCCGTGCCTGAGTTGCCTCTAGTTCACATAAAAAAGCATGTTTTGGGTAGGTGAATGAATGATGTTATGTAGCACATGTCATAATTGGGAGTACAGCATCTGACAAGTTGGTGAAGGGTGTGGCTTGGCACTTTCTACCTGTCCATAAGACTGGAGAAGATGTTACATTGGGATAAAGGGAATCCTCATGGGTGGGGGCTGTATGTAGTCCAGAAATACAAATGGGGACAGTGATCAGAAATGATAAAAGAGAAGAAACTGTGGGGAAAGAAAATTTCTTTTAGCAATAGGCAGATACATAAAGCCTATAATGCAGTTCACTATTACTCCTATCCAAGGACAGAGCTGGGCTGTCAAGGGCTTGTAGCAAGTCAGCAATACCTTCCTATGAAACCTCTGACCCAGTATTATACCTCGGAACACTGAATATACCAGTAGGGGTTCTTCTATACTCCTAACCTACTGTTTTATCTGCAGCCACTAAAAAAATGTTTTTTTTTTTTTTTTTGTATTTCCTTTCTTGAGACAGTATCCTGTTCCTTTATCTGATTTTTCACAATATCCATAGTAGCTCGGAATGAGCAACATTACTGAATCATTGTTGCTTAGGTTTCCTGATGTCTCAATCAGCCATTTGCTTTAAAATATTCAACAGTCATAGATAATTTAAAAGGGCTGGTGACAACAGAGCTAATTCTAATTACTTACAAGCAACTTTATTTGTGATCTCAATATTCAGTAGAACAGGAAAAGGAAAAAAAAGGATGCATAATTAATTTTAATTTTTTAAAACCCCCACAAACCTTTTCAACAAATTTCATAATAGGAAATGACCCACAATGCCCAGGAAATGTGAACCTCAGGGGAATACAATGAAGTCTTATGAGATAACTCAGGGCGCAAACATCTAATACACGTGACTTAGTATCGAGCCCCTATCAGACAAAAGTGTCATGTAGCTCAGTTATTCTGTCTCATCTTGTGTTTGCATGGCATTGATATAGACTTTCAATGCATGTTCCATTTTTTTCACTAAATAGCACTTTGTGTGTAGATCTGACATTGTAATGTTATGATTAAGCAGTCCTTTTGAAAAAGATATAAAACCGAACTTGGAAAATTCAGAAAACAACATAACCTGGATAATGGTTTTTAGAGTGTTTTCAAGCTCTAGAAATTTCCCTTCCCAAAGGGTGGATATTTCATCCTCAAATAAAGGTTTATAAGATACAAGGGATTTTAGAGGTCACAGAATCACTGAAATTTTAGACTTGGAAGAGAATCTAATGACCTTCTAGTCACAAACATACTTGAAAAAAAGAATCTTTTAGGGGTACCTAGTTGGTTCAGTGAATAGAGCACGGGCCCTGGAGTCAGGAGGACCTCAGTTCAAATCTGAACACTTGACACTTATTAGCTGTGTGACCTTGGGCAAGTCACTTAACCCTAACTGCCTTGCCTCCCCCCCCCTCCTAAAAAAAGGAAAAAGAATCCTTTCTACCACAGACATCTATCTAGCTTTTGCCTGAAGACCTAGTAAGGGAAAAGCCACCAACTCCCACTTTTAAAGAGCTATAATTGTTAGGAAGCTTTTCCTTATATTAAATCTAAAATTTCCTCTTTGTTCCTTCTACCAAGTGCTCCTTGTTCTACTCTTTTGGGTCAAAAAAGGCAAATCTATTCCCTGTTTTGCCTGTCAGTTTTTGGAATATTTGATGTCAGATCTTATGTATCTCCCGTACCTTCTCTTCTCCAGGCTTGAGGCATAGTCAGGAAAAATGTTCTGAGTCAAGAAATGGAGTTTCTTGTTCTTGGAACAACAAGCCTGTGTCATCAGTTTGAGAGTTTGTGGTGGAGTAGTAAGGGAGGTGAAGACTAGAAAGGCAGGAGGGAGTGTGGCTCTTATCTATCTTCCTCAGAAGTATAGAATGAGATATTTTATTTTTTTTAATGAGATTTATTGATATTTGTTTTTATATTGAAAAAAATTCTCCCTGTATTCTTTCCATTTTTCCTACCTAGTGAGTTACCCCATATAACTTGGAATTATTTTTAAAGGGAAAAAAATTCAGCACAATCAATACATACAAAAAAATCTGAAAATATATACAAAGTTCCACACCTGTGAAATTCCTTCCTCAGCAAAGGAATGGGAGGAGGTATCTTAATTCTGCTAAACCAAAAATCTAGGTAAATTATATAATTAAATACATTTATAATCTATAGCATTCCTTTGTAGTTTCGTTATGCTTTTAAAGAATGAAATGAAGTTATTCTAGCATGACCTGTTCTTGATGGAGCCACGCTTTGTGATCATCATTCCCTTATCTAGATGTTCACTATCACCTTAATAATATATTCTAGAATTTTCCCAGGAATTGAAGCCAAGCTTACAGGCCTACAGCTTGCATATTCCATTTTCTTACTTTCTAAAAATACTGAGACTCCATATACACTTCCCAAGGCCTGGGGCAGCTCTTTGTTCTCTGTAATATTTGAAATAGCATTGGCAGTGTTTCAGCAATGACATCTGCCACATCTTTTGGTCCCAAGGATGTAGTTCATCTGGGAAAAGTGGCTTGGCTTCAGCAAGGGCAGGCAAGTGTTCCCTTATTGTAGTCTTACTTATTTTGGGTATCAATCGCCTATTAGCCATTTTTGTTCCACTGTTTCCAGTCCAAAGACTATTCTCCTTGACAGGGAAAACAGTGGCACAGTGTTCCACTACTGATTCCTGACTGACCATAATGGCTCCATTCTAGGCTCCATCATCTCTCTCAATGATTTCATTAGTTCCCATAAATTCATCTTTATGATGACATCTATAATTGGATGTCCCATAGGCATCTCAAATTCATGATATCTAAAACAGAACTCATTATCTTTCACCATAAAACCACTCCTCTTCATAATGTCCCTATTTCTGTTTAAGGACACTACCATCCTTCTAGACACTCAGGTTCAGAACCCCAAAATCATTCTCACTTCTTCATTGTCTTTCACTCCCCTTCCTTCCATTTCTTTTCTTTTCTTTTTTTTTTGGAGGGGGGAGGCAAGGCAATTGGGGTTAAGTGACTTGCCCAAGGTCACACAGCTAGTAAGTGTCAAGTGATTAGAACTCAGGTCCTCCTGACTTCAGGGTCAGTGCTCTATCCACTCTCCTGTTTCTAATCAAATTTCAAGTTTGATCAATTGCAGGCAGATAGGTGACACATAAGAGTGTACCATAGAATGCTGGTCTTGGAGTCAAGAAGACCTGAGTTCAAATTCTGATTCAGATACTTACTAGCTGTGTGACCTTGGGCAAATCACTTAACTGCTCTGTGCCTCAGTTTCCTCATCTGTAAAATGGGGATAGAACCATTATCACAGGGTTGTTGTGAGGATGAAATGAAATAATATACATATAGGTGCTTTGCAAACCTTAAAGAACCATATAGAAATGATAGCTATTATAATTATTACTACTACTTCTGGCACATTTCTCATATTCCTTTCCCTCTCTACACTAACATAGTTACCACCCTGGCTCAGTCCCTAATCACTTCCTGTTTGTACTGAGCTCTCTCCTCTCCAGTCCATTCTCTACACAATTGCCAAATTGAGAGTCCTGAGGCATGGATCTGAACATGGGAAGTTTTAGCCTTTAGGATGAAATGCAAACTTCTCTGATACTCAAAAAACCCTCTTTTTATAGTCTATCTCCAATCCATCTCTTCAGGTATATTTCACATTATTTCACTGGTGCTCTCTGTATGGCTTATCTGTTGCTTCCTGAAGGTGACCTTCTATCTCCCACCCCTGGGTCCTGGCACAGGCTGTCTTCCACACCCACAAAGGCCTCCTTCCTCATCTCCACCTCTTGTCTCTACCTCACTTCCTTCCAGAAAAGGCTCAGGTGAAATCTCCTAAATGAAACTTTTCTTCATCTCTTCAGTTGTTAATACAATCCCCATGACATTTTTGTTGAGTCATCTTAGTTGTGTCCATTTGTGACCCCATTTGGGATTTTCCTATGACTCCCTCTGTATGTATGTATATGTACATATGTATATATATATGCATATACACACACACACACACACACACACACACACACACACACACACACATATATATATATATATACAAATGGACCTTTGTTTTAGAAGAATCTTGGGGACATTAAAAGAACTAAGCAATTTCTTAAAGGTGATCCAGCCCACTATCCTATTCAGCTCTGGGCCCAATTAAATGTCCATTGGCAATACCTATCCTGGATACATGTATTGACAGTTGAGCTCAGTAACTTCTCAATTGTATGTCAAAGTCTGAACAGCTCTTACCTCTTGGTCTAGATAAATATAGATTTGAAATTTTGAGAAGGGAAGGAATACTAACTAGTAGGAATAGGAATGTAGGAGGTGATACATGAGCTAAGCCCTGAATAGAGATAACTAGGGATTCTAAAAGGCAGAGGTCAGGAGGGTGTACATTCCAGACATGTGGGATAGACTACAGAAAATCATGAAAGCTGGAGATGAAATGTTGTTCATGGAGGACAGCAAGTGGGCCCTTTGGACCAGAATGGAGTACACAAATGGGAAAAATATGGAGAAGTGGACTGGAGCTTGATTGTAAAGGGCTTTTAATGTCAAGCAATTCTGTAACTCTTACATTTTAACTTACTGCCTCTCAGGTTCAATTAGATAGAAATGCTACTTCTATGTTCAACATGTGGACTGAGGTATTACCAAAATATTGATCTTCTAATTTACTGTAGAATTTTTGTCCAATTAAGAGACCAAGTGAACTCTTCCCCCCCATACAGCCTTTGCTGCTTAAGAAGTCCATATTAGAGAATGGAAGTTAAATGGAATAATTTAACTGATTTAATTGTGCACATAAACCCATTATCAAAGATGGCACACAACCAATGCTTATTCACAGCAGGAAAGAGTTTAATTCAGTAAGTATTGATGGAACACCTACCTAGAAGACTCAGGCACAGTTACTACCCCTAAGGAGCTTAACAGAGAGATGACATTAGGGTAGAACTTAATTCCTGGAAAAGACCTTTCTGGGTATATGTACATATAATATAGCTAAGTTAAAGAAAAAATGACTTTAGAGATTAGCTTTTGTTCCCATGCTTCCCTCCTTACTCATTCATTTGCATGCAATACTAGTAGGGATCAATACCTAGGAGAGACTATGTGTCATGGGAGACCAGTTGAGGATCTTGTCCAGAGTGCCAGCAGGATGACATCAGTATTAGATAGGAAGTGGCCCTGCAGTGTTGGAAGCATGAGTTACCCCTTCACATATGTGCCTTGGGAGCATGTTTTCTTTATATGTTTGGTCTTTCATGTATGTGCCCTGGCCATACATTTTTCTTTGTATATATTTCCATGAGTGGACTCTTCCCATTGATGTGTGTGTACATCTGTGGAATAATGTGTCCCAGATTTATGGGGGAAATATTCTATTTATACTTTTCTTGATATGATGTTTCAATAAATATCTTTGTTTTGAACAAATTATGTCTTCTGGTCAGCTTGTAAAAGCAAACACATTAGTGGGGGCTTGTGAGCTATGTTTTTTTATTGAATTTGTAGACTCAAAAAGTACCTTGAAACATATCTTATACAGTTCTGAAGGACTCATGGTGAAAAATGATAACTACCTCCAGAGAGAGAACTGATGAACTCTGAGTACAAATTGAAGTATAATTTTTCTACTTAATTTTTTTATTTTTGTTTTGTGACATGGCTAATATGGAAACATTTTGCATGATTTAACGTGTATAACTGATATCATATTGCTTGCTTTCTCAGTGGATAGGGGAAGGACTGGAAGGAGAGAGAAAATTTGGAAATCAAGATTTAAAAAAAGTAATAAACAAACAAATAAATAAATAATAAAAGAAACTTGTGTTGTGTAGAAGGCCTTATAGGCAAGTTAGAGAGTATGTCCAGGTGCTACATAAGATACATAAAAGTTAAGTAATGGAAAAAAGAATTAAGTGCCAGAACAGACTGAATACATTGTAGAAGCCCAGGGAAGGAAAGTTCACTGTGGGCTGGAGTGGTTGGTGAAGGCTTTGTGGAGGAGAATCTGAAAAGAAGGTAAGACTTGATAGGTAAGCATAGGGACTCAGTTTCCTGTTGTAATGGAATGTAAAACTGAATGTCACCTGTCCCATCATCCCTAAGTCTACTACTTAGATACCTATCACCTAGTTCTCTGCTACTCCCAGAGGTGACAGAATAGACATTGGGAAGTCCTCAGATCAATCAAAAATCCATAAGCATTCATTAACTGCCTACTATATGCCAAGCACTGTTAGGAGCTGGGGACAAAAAGGCAAAAATGAAATAGTCCCTGCCTTCAAGGAGCTTATGTTTTGTTTTTTAAATTATTATTATTATTATTTTTACTTTAAAAAATTTCCTAATTACTAGTAAAAGTATGAACAATCATTTTTTAAAAATTTGAGTTCTAAATTCTCTCCCTTCTCTCCTGCCTCTCCCTACCTCTTGAGAAGGCAAGCAATTTGATACAGATTATACATTTGAAGTTATGAAAAACATGTTTCCATATTGAGCTTATGTTTTATTAAGGAAAACAATATGTATACAGTTAAGAAAATACAAAAAATAGGGTCAGCTAGGTGGCGCAGTGAATAGAGCACCAGCCCTAGAGTCAGGAGGACCTGAGTTCAAATTTGACCTCAGACATTTAATACAAAACTAGCCGTGTGACCTTGGGCAAGTCACTTAACCCCAATTGCCCTACCTTCTCTTCTCCAAAAAGCAAAAAAAAAAAATACAAAAAATATACAGAGTAAATCAAAGGTAGTTGGAAATGGTGGGAATGCACTTGTTGCTTGGAGAATCAGGAAAGATCTCATGTACCAGTTGGAACTTGAGTTGAACTTTGAAGGGAGGGAGAGTTTCTGAGAGGTAGATGTTAGAAGAGAGCGCATTACAGACAAGGGGCACAATCTGGCCAAAGGTATAGTGAAAGGAGATAGAATATGGTGTGTTGGGACAAATGACAAACAGAGAAGTCTGTATTTGATTCTAGAGGAAATATATTGTTGTTTTCAGTTGTTTGGCTGAGTCTGACTCTTCCTGAACTCATGGACTATAGCATACCAGGCTCTTCTATCCCCCACTATTCCTGTACAGGTCATGATTGTTGTTTTCACGAGAGGAAATAAAGTTACTTTTTTAAAAGCATGGGCACAACATTGTCACACTTGGGCTATAGGAATAACACTTTGGTGGCTGTGTGTCAGGTGGATTTATCAAAGGAGAAACTGGAACAATAAGAACAATTTATAGGATATTTCAAGAGTCTAGATGAGAGGTGATGAGAGCCTGTATGAGAAGGGTGGTCTAGTCAGTGGAGGGGGCAAAACATTGTAGAACTTTCAGAAGCTTAGCCACTGATTAGATATGGGGGATGAGGTAAAGTGAAGAGGTGAGGAAGACTCCAGTCAAGCGCCATGTTCTTCTGGTCTGTATTCAGTCACACCTGTGACAGGGCCCATTGACTCTAACAGGTGATGACTATCTGGCTTGCCAAGTCAGGACAGTCTTCCCCCAGAAGGCCAACATGGGAGTCACCTCCCCAAATGAACCCTCTGGTTTCCTCTAGGTTCACTGGCTTAATGCAAAGCTACATAGAAGAAGAGAACACCAGCCTAATGGTACAACTGGGAGGGGGAGATCAACCATTAACTAGCTTGTTAATGTTGTGCAGGAGACTATTTGTGTCTCAGCCTCTAAAATGAGGATTTGGAGGCTGTTTGTTGTTGTTGCTCAGTCATGTCTGACTTTTTGTGACCCCATTTGGGGTTTTCTTGGCAAGGATACTGGAGTGGTTTGCCATTTCCTTTTCCAGTTCATTTTACAGATGAGGGTTAAGTAAAGAGGGTTAAGTAACTTGTCCAGGGTCACCCAGCTAGTTAAGTGTCTGAGGCCAGATTTGAACTCAGGAAGATGAGTCTTCCTGACTCCAGGTCTGGCACCATCTACTGAATGATCTGTTCTTGGTCCTCCTTAGTTCTCAAAGAGGACCAATGACATCATGAGAGTGATGTCCAGACTTGTTTGTGAATTGAATTTGAGTGAGACAGAGCTAAGCAAAAAGTCTTCAGCCTCTCTCCTCCATCTATCTGCTTGGAGTCAGAGGACTTCAGATAAAAACCCAGATCTGCCACTTATTACTTGTTATGTAACCTTTCTGGGCCTTGGTTTCCTTATCAGATGAAGAGGATGGATTAGATAACCTCAAAGGGCCAATATTTTCCAGCTCTTATTTAGCTCTAAAATTCAATGAGTTTATAAGTAATAAGGAAACCAAAGTACAAAAACTTAATGTGGTTTTCCTTAGTTCACAAAGGAATGAGTCATCTAATTTCTATACTAGTCTAGGGCACTTTCAATTAAAATTTAAAAAAAAATTATTTTTATTTTGAACTTAACAAATACCAAATAAGATGGGCATTGTTGTGGGTAGAACAGAAAAAGGGGATTGTACATGAAATTGTAGATTTCTATTATGTACAAGTTGCTTTCTTTTTAAGTATATAATAAATTCATCCTGGAACTTTCAAAACTATATTACTTATTTCATCTTTCCCTATGTTTCCTTCTCTGTATTAAAAAAAATAAAAAAGATGCCTCAATGATCCTTTCTTCTTTCCTTTAGGGTACTTTCCAGGATTACACCATGGGTACGAATTCCATAAAGAGTTCTGTAGAGTCAAGTTCCTGTGCTTTCAGCTCATGGCTAAACTGAAGCACTACATTGTTAGGCTTATAGCAAAGCCTTACCAGGAAATAGTCTTTCACAAGAAGGTCAAGCTCTCTGTTCATGTAATGTTCTCAAAAATGAAAGCCCCTGATTATGTGCTTTTGGTCCTCTAGAGACAAGAGGAGAGCCGAGGTTAACTCTTTACAATTCCTTTGCCCTGTGTACTGGGTCCACAGTACAGCAGATCACAAATTTGGCTTTATCTTTAAACTGAATTGATCTCCACCCAGCCAGGGCATTACAAAGTAAGAGATTAAGCAATTTGTCTGTCAATGAATGTTGTTCCAGGTGGGGATCCAAACTTTTCTGATTCTGAGGACTGCTCACTGACTATTGTCTATTACGGAGGCAATGTTGTACTAAATGCCACACAGGACTGTTACAAGGAAAATGCCTTAAAATGCAAGCGATTGTTATTATTGTTATATACCTCTCACTTGGACAGTAGTAATGGCTTCTAATTGGCCTTCCTACCACACCTCTAAGGGCAGCTAGGTGGATAGAGCACCCTGCCTAGCATCAGGAGGATCTGAATTCAAATTTAACCCCAGACACGTAGGGGTTGTGTGATCCTGGGCAAATCACTTTACCTTGGTTATCTTGATTTCCTCATCATAAAATAAGTTGGAGGAGGAAATGGTAAACTACTCCAGTATTTTTGCCAAGAAAATCCCAGAAGAGTATATGACTGAACCCCACAGCCACCACACATCTCTTCCCTCTCTAATTCATCTTCCACATAGTTGTGATGGACAACTCTCCCTTCCTTTCCCCTTCCCTCCAGCTGCTAGTTCATTCCCTCAAAATATTGTCTTCAAACGGGGGGGACTGTAATGATACCTATAACACATTTTTAGTCTTAATCTATATGAATGTTTTTTTCTTATCACTTTCTTAAGTCCAGTTAATCAAGAAAACAAGAAATCAAAGTCCTAATTTATAGCTTACAGATTTCCAAGGTGTAAGGGCTTACAGTAGGAGCCCAATCCTCCGAACATGTATTATTGGTCAGCTGCCAACTTCCCTCTTCTGGAACTTGGTAATGAAGTGTAATAGAGGGATCCCACCCTTGATTCAGAGAATTCATTGTATAAGTAGTCTGTGACTGGGGCTGTGGTAAAACCACCTCTTCAAGGTCTATTGTAATATTTTTAGTGTGAGCATTTACACCTGGGAAATTGGTGCTACAAATCAAGGCCTGATTTATTGTTTTGTTGATTTTCTAGACTTCTTGTTCAGCCATTTAAATTGTGTCTGACTCTTCATGACCCCATTTGGGGGTATTCTTGGCAAAGATACAGAAGAGTCTGAGGCCAGATTTGAATGGAGGAAGAGGAGTCCTCCCGACTCCAGGCCTGGCAATCTATCCCCTGGGCCAATTTAGCTGCTCCTAAAAAGAGGCTGGAGGATTTGAACTTAGTTTCTCTTGACTCCAAGCCCAGCAGGCAGCTTCAGATGCCTCAGTTGCTGTTGTTGGTTGTGTCCGACTTTTTGTGATCCTTTGGATTATAACATGTCAATACTGTCCACGAGATTTTCTTGGCAAAGATACTGGAGTGGTTGGTCATTTCCTTCTTCAGTGGATTAAGGTAAACAAAGGTTAAGTGACTTGCCCAGGGTCACACAACTAGTAAGTGTCTGAAGCTGCATTTGAACCCAGCTCTTCCTGATTCCAGAGTCAGTGCTCTATTCACTAACATTGCATCTAGACTTAAGAAAGTGTTAATGCAGATTACATTTCCAAGTGTGTATGTTTATACACACATACACACATTTCCTAACATATCCCTGTATCCCTGTATATGTCTATAAACACTGCTTGAGCTCAGTAGGAGGGAGGAGAAGGCTCAGGGAAGGAAGTGCAGGCCTGGTAGGCTAATAACAAGAACAACTGACATTTATATAGTGCTTTATTATCTCATTTGAATCTCACAATACCTCTGTGACTGTTTTCTATTCACTTCCTGGTAAATAAAAACCTTTTACTTAGCTTTACTCTGAGCTGAAACTGAGAGTAAATAGGAGGGATGTGTTTTGTAAATATTTAACAACCAACTCTCTGAAAAAAAATGTACCTATAATACACTTTTAGTCTTAATCTACATGAATATTTTTTTCTTATCGCTTTCTTAAGCCCAGTTAATCACGAAAACAAGAAATCAAAGTCCTAATTTATAGTTTGCAGATTTCCAAGGTGTAAGTGCTTAAAATGAAAATTTAAACCATCTCTAATAGATACTTTATCTCTTTCCCAGTGGCAAGCAAAGGAAAAAATATTATAAGCTCTGTGTGCACGCACTCTAGCCCCTAGAATACAAGGCCTTGTTGTTTCCCCTGTCTTTGTGTTTATTCTTTCTGGATCTTAGATGAAGATGCAGAGAAGGCAATAACTCTTGGAAGAGAGTGAGGTGAGGAGACAGTGCAACCCTGTGACCCTGCCCAGCTTAGGACCCCTGTCCCACAAGCATGGCTGAAGGTAACACATCCCATCAGTGATGCCCCATTCAGAAATGAACTTGGTGTGAGAATGTTGGTAGCTGCCACTCTTACTAGTGGAGCTAGATGACAGAGTTTGCATAAGAAGAATTAAAAGCTAGGGTTGCCAAATAGAAGGAGCCCCTTAGAATTTGTTGAGTAGGAAAGTATGAGGCCAGCACTTTAGGAAAATCCTTTTGGATTGGAGGATGGATGAGAACAGGGGAGAGAGGGATGTTGGTTAGAAGAGGATTGCAGAAGTCCAGACTAGAGACGGTGAATGTCTGCACCAGGGTTGTGGCTGTGTGAGTGGAGAGAAGCGGGCCAATAGAAGGGGTGCTGTGGATACAAAAACAACAACCAAAAGGACTGAAAGGGGTTCCTGCCTTCCAAAAGCTTACTCTGTACTAGGATGGTCCCTCCTGAAGAAGATTAGGAAAGACCCCTCAGCTGATTCTTTAAGAGAGTTAAAGATTGCCAAACCAGGAAGAGCTTTTTATGTATGGAAGGATAGTCACAGAAACACAAAAAGAAATGATCTGTACCAAGAAACAACATATATGCCAATTTGGATGGAATATAGATTGTGCTAGGAGGAGGAACAGTAAATCAGCTTGGTGAACCTCAGTGGACTCATTTGGATCCTCAGTTCTTTGAAGGCTGGGACACCTTTCTTTACTGTATTTCTCTCATCCCAACCTGTTCTTAGAAAAGGATCTGATAAAAAATAATTCGTGATGAGGTATAACCAGTGAAGTCAACATATTTCTTCTGCAGGGGAATTTGCAAAATTTCAGGCAATAGTAATTTGGGTGGAAGAGATTTTTTTTGGGGGGTAATTTGTTCTAAGCACCCTTAAAATCCTATCACCTAGGACTTAAAACTGTGTTCTCAGACCTACCTATACATCCCTGGCTCTACCCAAAGCCAAATGACTCAGGGCTCTTCAGAACAGAGCCACCTCAGTTACTTTGGTCTACATCTATTTTATTAAAACCATATAGACATTAGTGGTTGGGAGGAAGGAGTTGATTTTTTTCTTTCATTTCTCAATGAAGTGTTACAGTAGTATTTTCTTTTTTAAGGCAACGGGGGTTAAGTGACTTGCCCAAGGTCACACAGCTAGTAAGTGTCTGAAGCTGGAGTTGAACTCTGGTCTTCCTGACTAGAGGGCCAGTACTCTATTCCCTGCACCATCTAGCTACCCCCCACAGTAGTATTTTCAATCTTTTTTTCACCCATCTCTTAAATAACCATGCCTGCGCAGGCAGAGGGTGAAGGTAGAAATGGAAAAAAGGTGGAACACAGAAAAAAAATATTGAAGTTTTATACATTTAGAGGTCATTAGGCAGTGTAGTGCATAGAATGTCCTGGAGTCAAGATCTGAGTTCAAATCCAACCTCAGACATTAGCTGTGTGAAGCTAGAAAAACCTCATCCTCTGCTTCACTGGGAATAATAATAGGACCTAATGTTCCAGAGATGTTTTGAAGATCAAATGAGATAATGCTAGTAATGTTCTTAGCGGAGTGCCTGTGTACTGTAAGTGCTTAATAAAAACTTATTTTCTTCCTTCCCCTCCCTTGCTATGTGGTGTAAGGTCCTCATTTTACAAAAAACAAAAAACAAAAAGGAGTTGGGGGGAAGAGAGACTGAGTCCCAGAAAGGGTTTTCCTCTCTGATGCTGCATGCTCACTCTCAAGACCTTTCTATCTTGTGTGGGCTTTGTTTATTCTTTTCCATAAATCCCCTGTGGTCGAAACCTGCCAATGCATTAGAGGCATTCGCCTTGTTCTTTTCCTATCTGGGGAATACCACTGTAGCAACCGGGCTGGCCAGCTGTTGTTTTTCATTGCTGAGCATCCTTTCCTGGTTATAGTGTTTTTGATCGTGTCTTTTACAGAAACATCTTACTGTAAAAGCACATTTAAGTATGAAAGAATTTCTAAAACACAAGTGAACTCACTGAGGTTTTAGTATCATGAATAGAGGATTAAAGAGTGTAAGTCATTTAATTTAAAACTACACAACAAATCATAGGCAGTTCAGCATCAGGGTCTTAAATGATATGAGTGTTAAAATATATTTAGAGAAACTTCAGAACACTTGGAATTATCTACTCAATAAGAACCTTGAAATAATAGGTTTGGGGTCTATAATATGAAGAATTATTAATTTCATGAATTGCTATTTCTGAGTAAATTAAAATCATATGGGAAGAAGATAAATGAATTATTATTATTTGGACTAGACCAATGATTTATTTGTTATGGAGAAGTCTTGATAATTTCTTCTACTAATTCCCCATGGTTACCAGCTGTACCATTTATAGTTTAAGAGAGTCTCCTGGGTCACTGAAAGGCAAGTGACTTGTGCAGGGTTATACAGTTAAGTGTCAGAGGCCATACTTTGGCTCAAGTCTTTCTGACTTTTAGACCAGCTATCTGTTCAATATACCATACTTTACTCACAACCCAATCAATCAAACAAACATTTATTAATATGTGTCAGGCACTGTGTTAGGTAATGGGAATACAAATATAAAGAATTTTTGAAAAAAATCTCTATAATGGAGGAGCCTATAGAGGTATTATACTAACTCAGTTTTATAATTTCTGTTATTTGGTATACTGTACAAGTTTGGCTCAATTAAAGACACCTCTAAAAATAAGGAAAATTGGGAATTATCAAACATAATAGGGGAACAGTTGTTGACTTTAAAAAAGGATTCTATGCCTTAAAAAAAGATTCACTTTGGAATTAATTTAAATAATAAACTTCCTTATTTTAAAGACATATGATTTCATTAGTGCAAAACATCTATAACATGGTAAACAGATTTGTAGAGTTGCTGTGGCTCAAAAATTCATCACCCCTATGCCAAGCCAAGTCGTGAAGTCCATTACTAGGCATTCCAGGAATGCCCAGTCCTCTAGAACTGGCTTTCATCCTCAAACATTAGAATTTATTGTAATAGCCTGCTGGTGGGGCTGCCTGAATCAAGTCTCTCCCCACACCAATTCATCCTTTCATTCAGCCACTAAAGTGATTGTGACAAATGAGGCATACCATGATTACAATTTGCTCCCTTTTGGTGGTCAAATTTTGGATAAAGCAATTTAATTTGAAACTTTGAAGTAGTTCATAAAATGTTAGATTATGATGGAATGTTGGAGATGATAGGAAGAGTGTATGATACAATGGAAAGAACCCTGCACTTGAAGTCAGATGCCTTTAGTTCAAATTTTCATTTATGATATGATTAACCATGGAGAAAATCACGTAAATTCCCTGGGTTTCAGTTTGTCACCTGAGAAATGAAGTAATTGGGCTAGGTGATTTCTAGTACCCCCTTTTTGCTCCAGATTCTATGGCCCTCACTTTACAAATAAAAATTCACACTTCGTTTTGAGGTTTACAAAGTATTTTTCTCATAATTACCACATGAGATTAAGTGGTGCAAGTATAATGAATTATTTTACTGATGGGGAAATTTAGGCTCATAGAGATTACATTCACATAGTTCCATTCTCAGGTCTAGGCTTAGCACACAGAATTCTTCTGATCTCCAAATCCAATCCTCCCTCCCACCCCCCCCCCCCAAATAGCTATGGTTTTGAAACCGAAGTTACCGAAGAATGTGAATTGTTTACAGTTATTAAACTAGTTAGAACTAGAAGCAGGAGCCTGGTCTCTAAACTAGGTTAGAAATCTTTCTATACTGCCTCTTACATGCACTAGGCTATTTTGTCAGACACCAGGATCTGAAAAAACCTTGAAGATCTGTTCTCATACCAACCTGACCTTTGTGAATTTTGGTAAGTTGTAGGAGATAGTAATGATTTAGTATTAAATACTCTTGATGATTTTGTATTTAGCCTTCATAAATGAATTTTTTTTTTTTACCATTTAAAACACCTCTAAAATAAGAAAAATCGAGAATCATCAAAACATAAATAGGGGAACAGTTGTTGCCTTTAAAAAAAAGGATTGTATGCTTTAAAAAAAGATTTGCTTTAGAATTAATTTAAATAATAAACTTCCTTACTTTAAAGACCTGTGATTTCCTTAGTGTAAAACTTGGTAACTCTAAAAAAATGAAAAAAAAAATTCCCAAGCCAAAAAGACAGAAATGGACACGTGATCAGATAAACTTCTTAGGAGGAAAAAAAATCGAATTTGTAAGAGCTCCTAGGCTCAAATAGCAAAGCCATATCTTTCCTTTTTAAAAATATTTACCAAATAGCCAAAAGGTGCCCTTTGCCCTACATGATACTCTTGCAGATTTAGCCTTGTAGAAAGAGTCTGGAGTTTAGTATCCCACAGAACTGGAAACCTCATTCCTTGAGTCTCTTCATTTCTCCAAAACTAGTTTCCTCGTCTGTAAAATGGGGATATTCTCACTTGATTGTGGTTAGAAGAAAAAAAAAAACCGGTTTGTCAGCCTAGTAGAAAAACGAACCAGGAGGCTGAGAAACCCACCTTCGAAGCTTTTGTAGTGGAAACAAAGTTGAAATAAATCTAGCTGGCTTCAAAGTAGCTCACTCCTCTGATTGGATAACCCGAATTGTCAGAACTTCCTCTGAAGAGGGTAGTCCTGTCCTATGTAGAGACTAGGCTGCCTCCAATTAGGGGCTCCACTTTTTTCCTAAGCGCATAATGGGTGTATATTAGGTGGGAGAGAATATCATTGATAATTCAGTAAAGAGCCACCCTCTCTGCAGAAGCCTTTTCCAGTCTTCCTTAAATTAAGTGTCTCCAGTCTGGGGTTATCTCCAGTTTTACCTGTCACATAATTGTGTGCATATCTTCCTCATTTGACTGTCCTTAAGAACTAGGACATTTTTTGCCTGTTTTCTCAGAACTATCAGAGTACCTGGCACACAGAAGGGTCTTAATAAATATTTGTTGATTGGATTTGGAATTTGTAGGATCCTGGCTCTGCCTTATTTCTTACCTAGCCTTGATCACTGAATGAGGGGTTGCCTCAAACTGAGACCTGTTAAAGACGTTAGCTTTATAAGATGACCCATCTAGGGTCATCTCCAGTCGTCCTGACCTATATCCTGTCACTGGACCCAGATGGCTCTGGAGGAGAAAGTGAGGCTGGTGACTTTGCACAGCCCACCCTCACTTAAATCAGTCACTTGCACCCCCCTGGCATCAGCTCCTTGATGGCATGGTCCTCTTCCAGAACAAAGTACAAACACCAGCCTGACTACAAGGGTTGACGCTTCAGTGCACAAGTCACTTAAGTCTCGGTGGACTTCAGGTTCTTCACGTATAAAATGAATTCGTGTAACTGTCCAGGTCCCTCCCAACTCTGAAGCCTACGAACCATACCTTACACCCCCCACACCTCCCTGCCAGAATGGGGACTATTTTTGGCCAGTATAACGCGCTTAAATTGGGTTAGGTTCCAGAAAGAAGACGAACTGGTCCAAATGCAGAAATGTCCTAGCAGTGGAGCTCCAGAAAGGCATAGTTAGATGGGAGAGTGCTTTCACTGGGCTCTAGAGGCCCCTAAAGGCTCCTGCGTCAAGTGAACCCCAAAACAAAATAACCCTATACAAACCCTGACAATAGCAGGATTTGGGGGTGGGGGTGGGGCGGTGTTCGGTGGCACGAAGCGAAGAAAATGCAAAACCACTTATCAGTGCATCTCCACCCAGCTGCACTGATGCCAGTAACCTGACGCAGCTGGGGCAGAGGGCAGGAGCTGATCCGACTTTGACGCAACGGGTCTGGACTCCTGAGAGGTGCTAAACGATACAGTCGCAGCTCGGTGCAGAGAACAAAAGAAAGGCCAGAGGAGCTGGGGCGGCCAGGCCGGGGACGTTTCGGGAGGGAAACGGCCGGGGCGGGGAGCCGGGAGCTCATTTCACCCTCCCCGGGGTCAGACGCACAGGCGTCTGCGAGGGCGAGATAAAGCCGGGGCAAAATAAGGGCTCCACCAGCCCCCGGCGTCGGCCCCGCCCCACCTCGCAGATGGGATCTCGGCCCGACGTTCTCCGGCTGAGGGCGGGGCTCTTTAGGAGGGGCCGGTAGAGAGTGAGAAAGAGAGACAAACACTCTTCTCGGCACTCGCCAGGAGCCCTCAGCCAATCGGCTGCAAGGCGGGCGATTCAAACCGAAGGTAGGGACCAATTGGAATTTTTGGCGCCACCGCCCGGCTGCTCGTTTTGGGGCTGGAAGAGGAAGGGAGAGCGGGGGTGGGGTGGGGGAGTTGGCGCCGCGGGAGCGCGCGCGCGCCCCGGGAGGGGCGGAGGCATCGGGCGCCGCGGGAGCGCGAGAGCGCGGGCTGGAGGCGAGTCGCGCGCCCGGAACCGCTGCCGCTGCCGGATTTACTTTTCTGTACTTTTTTGGATGTTTGTGTCCCTGTGGAAGCCTCGGCTGCAGGTAGGGACCCCCATTCTTCCCTCCCCTCCCTTTGGCGGCCAGGTGAGCGGAGGCTGGGTCCGGAGGCCGCCCCTCATCTCGTGTCCTTCGGGGACAGCGCCTGGTCAGTCCCCCCACCCCCAGGATCGGGTGTGAAGCAGCCGCCGAAGCGGAGCTTGGGGTGGCCTCGAAGTTCCCCGCTCCAGGGGCAGGCTCCGGGCTGCTGGTGGTGGGGGGCGCCGCTGCCTCGATCTAGATACCACGACTGGGGGAGGAGGAGGCAGCGACCCATCTCGCCCAGGAGAGATGGTTCTTCTCTCCCCCCTCCCCCCGCCCGGTGGTTTAAACTGGCCGGGAGCCCTGCGCCTCCTGCTGTGGTGGCTCGCGCTCCCCTGGGAGGGTCCTCCGCCCCCTCCCCTCCTCCCTTTCCCCTCCCCCCTCCAGGTCAGCTCCCTTCCCTCGGCGGCCACGCGCGGGCCGGGGAGCCTTGGAGTGGCTGCCTGGGGCTTTAAATGACTGACGTTTTCCCTCCATTTCGGTGACGCTGCGTGGTTGGGGTCTTCTTGGTGTGCCTGCTTCCCGGGACTAGACTTTATTGTTCGCGCCTCCCACCCTCATTTTGTACCCTCTTTTAGGGTGGCGACGTGGGAGAATGGAGACTGATAAGCAGTTGACTGGAAGTGCTTCAGTCTGTCTAGGCATCCTACGTGGGGGTAGTCGCGGAGCTTGGGCAGGCCATTTCCTGAAGGGCCTTTGAGGTGCCGGGCATCGCCGAGAAAAGCCAGACGGCCCCTGCCCGCGAGGAAAGGGGGAGACAAGCCGCCCCCAACCGTGTGCAGACCAACCCGACCCTGGGTCAGTTGGCTCAGAGGGCGGGGGGTGGTGGTGGTGGTGCTGGAGAAAGTGGGACTTTCAGGGAGTCTTTAAAGACGCGTGGGAGAAGTGGGGGGGGGCAGGGGGCGGGGATGGGGAGACCTGAGTATTTCCGGCAGGGTCCAAAATGCTCCGACTTAGAGATGGAGGAGGGTTTTTATGTGTTTGTGGTGCTGTTGTTTTTAAACTGCTCTTAGTGCGCGTGGGTTTGTGACACTGATTTAAAAACAGAAGTTGGTTGATGCTTTTTGAAAGGCCGGCTTCTCGATGGGCTGCCGGGTTCCCTGTCATCAGGCAGAGGTCTTAACTTCTGAAATAACTGTACTTTGTAAGCTCTTTGAGGGCAGGGACTGTCTAGCACGGTACGAGGCCCATGGCAGTACTTAACATTTGTTGACTTCATATGTATCCTGTGCGTACTGATGCCAGCCTGTGATTAAGTATTGAGATAGAGTTTAAAATACTATTACTCTGAAAAGTTCTTTTTAAAGCACATTGTGGAGAAGTGGAAAGAATACTTGTTACTTCGTCGCTGTGCCTGAGCTTCCTTTCCCTCCATATGTAAAATGGGCATAATTATACTTGATAATTACACTTGACTGGGTTATTTTGAAGAACGTGGTTTGCAGATCTTAGATCACTGTTACATGTAGGAGAGTTGTTATGGCAGGGAAGTGCTTAATTAGCAGGGACTTGCTCTGCGAGGTTCAAAAAGGGTTAGAACACCCAGACCTTGCTGGTTAAGTTGATTAAGTGCTGAAATTGATATATGCTTAGAGGACATTCAGACGGCCAGTAGAAACGTTAAACCGGCACATGAATGGACACTAAGGTAACTTCCTCTTTCCAACCTCAGTTCAGCAATTGTTTTTTTTGTGTCTGTGCCTGCTTGTCATTTATAAAGTGAATATAATATGGAATAGATGTGCTTTATGGGGGGAGATTATGTACCTTTTTTTTTTTTAGCCTAATGTATAGGTCACTGTCTATTTTCCCTTCATGTCTGGCATAACCTTTTTGGTTTGGGGAATTCACAAGAAAACTAGGGCAATTGGTGTTATGATGTTCTTAATTTCATTCTTCCTCTTAGTGATGATTAGGGTTGAAGAAGAAGACCAACTCCGTGAAACAATCCTAAGAATTAGAACCTATGACAAATATGCTCTTAGGAAATTACAAAGACATCTATGAAGCAAAATGTTTTAGAATGTCAAACGTATATTGTAGAATTAGAATGTATAACAGACTGCAGAATGTTAATAACATCCTTGACATTTTCCCTCTGTTGATTAATCCAGCCCCTCCATAAACCTATACAAATGTAGAGCTGTGACATGTAGAATTGGAGAAATGTTCAGAGAACAGTCTGTTTCTCCCTTCCTTTGTGACTGACAGCCTGGTTTTTGAGAGACTGCCACCTTTAAATTAAGACGAGCATCTCTTAACGTAAAAAGTGTTTTTTCAGTTACTTTCTGTTAGATCTCTAGGCATTTAAAAAAATGTAGTCATTAAAAAAAATTCTGTAACAAAGCCTTGAAATTGGAGGCAAGCTATAGATCAGGGATTCTTAACCTGGAATCCACAGACTCTTAAGGGATCCCTGGATAGATTTCAGGGAATCCCCAAACTTGGATGGGAAAAAAAATAATATCCTTATTTCAATTTAATTGGTTTTCTGTGTAATACTCAGTATTTTATTTTTGTGCCTTTAAAAAACATTCTGAGTAGGAGTATTTAGGTTTCACCAGTTTACCAAAGGAGTCCACAAAAAAGTTTAAAACCTTCTGTTGTAGATAGAGACTTCATCTGAATGTAAGACAAATTAAGAACTATTAGCATATTGAAATCAGATTTTTCTGGGAACAGAATAGATTTGTGGTTTAATGGAGAAGAATTCAAGGGGAACAGCAGGGGTGAGGATATTAAACTTAATGTATAGAATTTTGCTTTAAAATCAAATTTGACTGAATTGTGTCTATTCAAGAATACCTGAATATATACATATATCTTAATCATGGTTTCCATTACCTGAATATATACATATATCTTAATCATGGTTTCCATTCAGGTAAAGGTAATAGATATAAATTCTGTGTCTTGGTTCCCTTTATCTTTCCAACTAAACACCAAATTGAGACCTGACTGTTATTTTGTAGTGAATGCCAGGGAAAAGGACTTGTAAGATTTTTAAAATTTCTGTTTTAAAATCTGTCCACAGAAAGATGAGTTGCTTTGAAGAACATTTATATGGTTTTAGTGCTTGGGGAAAGCAGGATTGTGCAAAATATTGCTGAGATACTTTGAGTAGTTTGGTTTGGTTTACATATCGGGTAGTTGGAGAGGACTCTGTGTATAGGAAAAGATTGTAGGATCAGTGAGAGTACTTGTGTCCAAATATTAGCTGTGCTACTTACTACCTCTGATCTTGGACAAGTTGATTAACCTCTGGGCTTCATTTATCTTCATGTTTAAGGAGAAATCAACATCTGTTATATTTTAAATTTATTTTTATTAAATATTTCTCACTTACACTTTAATAAGGTTCAGTGTGCACTGGGGGTATTGTGGCTCTGGACACCAGTATTTGACACCCCTGGCCTAGAATTTATGAGTCTGTGATAAGTTCAAAAAATGTATGACTAGTGTGGTAATAATTTTTGATTTAAAGGAAACTTGTGGGCACTTGAGGATGGAAAATGTAGTAGAAAAATACTTGAAACAATTTAAGTATATGTAAAAAATGTGTGTGGTTTGTGTACAGTTTTTGAGGTACTGATGCAATGGATGTATACTAGCTTTGATTTTCTGGTTTTCTTTATTTTTGGTGCTTTTGGAAACTTAGCATTACTGCAGAGAACTGGGGGAAGATTTAGATATTGCTATCCTGGGGAAAAAAAGTGAAAGTGTCTGCCTTTATGTAGAACAAAGGAAGTGCTTGTTTTACCTTTTGTCTCATAATATTCCAAACTCCACTGCTCAGCTTCTGAGACTTGCTGATGTAACTTTGTATACCTTTATTTGTATAATAAAATATATTTTTGTTTGTGCTGTATATGTACCCTGTACCTTCCTAAATTATTTTGTTTTTCCAAAGATTATAAATAGATTAGTATCATTTAGCTGGAGGAAGAGCGTCTTCATGGCACTAAGACTGTGTGTGTGTGTGTGTGTGTGTATGTGTGTGTGTGTATCTCTTCCCTTATGACTGTATAAATACAGCAATGTCTTCATCAAGCAGGAAGTTGCAAAGTCATGTTTTGGGCACCTTTGAGAGCACCGCATTCAATTTAATGGGCATTTATTAAGTACCTTTGTGCAAGAAGACTCTGTTAGTACTGAGGACACAAAGACAAAATTGAAACAGTCCTTGAGGAACTTAGGATTCTACTGAGGGGATAGGACATAATATACAAATAAAAATAGTTCAAGGGAAATCTCAGTGGTAGTGAGCACTGTTGCCTGTGAGGATCCTGTAAAGTAAGGGGGAGGAAGTGATACCGTATTGATTGAACCTGGAAGGTAAAGATGGCTTGCAGAAATGCTGTGTTGAATTTGGAGAATGGTGTTCAGATTGGGAATGTAGAATTTGTAAAGGGGAGTGGTCTGAAATAAAACTGGAATGATAAGTGAAATTGTGGATGTTTTCGGATGCTACACTAAGCAAAAGTTTGTATTTTTTCTCAAAATTTTATCCTATAGGCAATTGGGAGCCACCTGGGGGTGGAGAGATGTGTGGGTATAACATTAGACTTGTGCCTCGGGAAGATTTTTTGGCAGGGTAAATGAGAGAGGAAAGAAGATACAGTACTTTCTGTGATCATTATGTATTCTCTTGATTCTCTATTTTATATTATTACATTTACTTGATGTTATTAATGAACCTTGATATTTATATCATAAGATGATGATTATGTGCACAGTTGTATGTGAATTAAAAGCAGCATGGCATAATGGACAGGCCTCCCTTTGAGAGTTTGAGGAGGACTTGGCTTGAAATCTTGCCTCTGCTATTTCCTGTCTTTGTGACACTAAGCCAGTTGTCCAGCTTCTCTGGCCTATACTTTTCCCATCTATAAAATCTTTCTAGTTTTTCCTGAACTTGATAAAAATAGTCCCCCTTGGGGCAAAATAAAATGATGGAGAGGTTGGCAATAGTTCTTTTCTTATGTCATATAAATGCCTTTTTAATTAGTTAAAATTTTGATTTCAAAAACCTTGTCCAGATACAAATCATGTGAAATCAGTACCCACTTGCTTTTCAGATATTACTTGAAAATTCCTCCACCATGACCTTGCTATCACTAAAATCACCTAATTTTCTATACTAATAGTTACCAAGATATAAAATGTTAGCTTAATTTGTTTAACCACAAAAATATTAACTGTATTAATCATCAGTTAATTATTGAACATAACGGAAGGCTTTCCTGATGCCTCTAGTTATTCCTGCTCTCTATTTTCAAATGAAGATGTATATACTTATCAATCACAAAACATTTATTAAATCTATCCTGTGTGCTAGGCACTGTGTTAACTGCTAGGGATCCAAAGACAACTTAGAAAAGTCCCTGGTGGGGTGGAAAGGGATTGGGTGGTAAGGAGCTTATATTCAAACAGGAGAGACTATATGTGCATGTAAGTATATGTAATGCCCATTTACACTATATATCTTTTATATACATAGTTGTTTGCATGTTGTCTCCCTTAATAAAATGTGAAATTGAAGGTGGGGGTCCTAATTTTGCCTTTCAGCAAATCATTTATTAATTGCCTCTTATGTGCCAGGCAATTTTATAAGTGTTAGGGAGAAAAAAGAAAAACAAAAAAACTCCTTGCTCCCTTGGGAGAGACAACCTGCAAACCCATGTACAAATAGACATGGGATAAATTGGAAATAATCCACTGAAGGAGAGCACTGGAAGGGGAGGAAGAGGGAGAGGGGGAGAGGGGATGGGGGGAGGGGGAGAGGGAGAGGGAGAGGGAGAGAATATCTCTTCCCTTATGGCTGTAAGAATACAGCAGTATTGATTCTGGGGGCGGAGCCAAGATGGCGGAGTAGAAACAGCTCATCCAAGCCACTCTGCCCCCAGATTCCCCCCAAACTATGTAAAAGGGGACTCTGAACAACTTCTGGAGCCCCAGCACCCACAGAACGACACAGAGAAGCTAACCTCCCGCTGAGGACAGCCCAGCAGCCCTGCAGGAAGGACCAGCGCAGAGCTCTGGGAGGCGGCAGTGAGCAGCATGCAGAGTGCAGGGAGCCGAGCTGAGCGGAGCCCAGGACCGCGTGAGCCGATGTTTTAGCCCCAGGGCGGCAGGGCCAGCAGCGGGCTGGAGAGACCCCAGAACACTAGCAGCTGTGGCGATTCCAGAATTATCAACATAGACATGCCTAGGACAAAGTAAGAGGTTAGTGTCCTATGGACTTTGGGACCAGTATTTAGGGAATGCGTCAGCTCCCTCCCCTGGGGGCTAGAAGCCACTGAGGAGACATGCCATTTTGTAGTTTTCAGAGGCAGCTCCAGCTCCTGGCCTGCAAATTGTAGGGAGATCCAGCGATCAGTCTTGGGGGGTAATCGCTCTTGCTTTAACTTCCATGGATCTGGATTGTGATCTAGGGTGGAAGCCGTGGGTGGGTTTACAGCTTTCCAGAAACGGAAGTTGCCCCCCACACGTTCGGGACGAAAATTCCTCTATCTGGCCTTAAAGCCATAGTGTGGCAACAAGCCCAAAAGTCAAGTAATTAAGTGGCAACATGCCAAGGCAAAGGAAACAGAAAAATGCAACCCTAGACTCCTATTTTGGGGGCATAGCGCGGGAAAAGGACTGTGAGGTCAGAAGTCCTGCTCCAAAAGCCCCAGGGGAAAACATGAGCAGGTTGCAGGCCATAGAGGACCTTAAGAAGGACTTTAAAAACCAAAGAAGAGAAGTGGAGGAAAAATTGGAAAGAGAAATGAGAAGGATGCAGGCAAAGTATGAAATGAGGGTCAACAGCCTGACTGAGGAAAACAACACCTTAAAAAATAGACTAACTCAAATGGCAAAGGAGGCCCAAAAGGGCATTGAGGAGAAGAATGCCTTAAAAAGTCGAATTTGCCAGATGGAAAAAGAATCTCAAAAGTTCACTGAGGAGATTCATTCCTTCAGAGTTAGACTGGAGCAAATGGAAGCTAATGACTGTATGAGAAATCAAGATGCTGTTAAGCAGATCCAAACAAATGAAAGATTAGAAGGCAATGTGAAATATCTCATGGGAAAAACCACTGACCTGGAGAATAGATCCAGGAGAGACAATTTAAAATTATTGGACTACCTGAAAGCCATGATCAAGGAAAGAACCTAGAAATCACCCTTCAAGAAATTCTCAAGGAAAATTGCCCTGATGTTTTAGATCCAGAGAGCAAAATAGAGGTTGAAAGAATCCACTGATCACCTCCTGAAAAAGATCCCAAAAAGAAAACTCCCAGGAATATTATAGCTAGGTTCCAGAATCCCCAGATCAAGGAGAAAATACTCCAAGCAGCCAGGAAGAAACAATTTCAATATTGTGGAAACACAATCAGAATAGCCCAGGACCTGGCAGCTACTACACTGAGGGATCGAAGGGCATGGAATATGATATTCCAGAGGGCAAAAGAACTGGGAATGAACCCAAGGGTCACCTACCCAGCAAAACTGAGTATTTTGTTTCAGGGAAAATATGGTCATTCAGTGGAATAGAGGACTTTCAAGCATTCTTGAGGAAAAAACCAGAATTGAATAGAAAATTTGACATCCAGACACAAGAAGGAAGAGATGCCTGAGAAGATAATCAGGGAAAAGAAATCCAAAGGAACTTATCAAAGTTGAACTATTTACATTCCTATATGGAAAAGCAATAACTGTGACTGATGATATCTTTCTCACTATGAAAATAATGGAAGAAGGGTGTGTGGTCATATGAGTACATATGTGAATTGTGTGTAGATGGTTACAGTTATATATGGATAGAGGGCATAGGTTGAATTTGTTGGGAAGGGAGAATACTCAAGGGATGAAATTACAAGGTGAGAGAGGAAAGTGGCAAGAGGAGATGGGGAGAGACAGGGTAGGGTAAACTATCTTATGTAGAAGAAGCAAGGGGAAGTGGTTGTAAGGGGGGGACGAATAGGAAGGCAAAAAGGCAAAACCACATTCTCATTGAATTTGGTTCAGGGAGAGAATGACATACATACCAAATGGGATATCTCAACCTGCAGCAGAATAGGGGGAAGGGGGATGAGAGGAGGGATGATTGATGGGGGGGGGGCATCCTTGGGGAGAGGGGAGGTTGGAAGTACCCACTATAGAAGAGGGACAGGATCATGTAGGGAATGGACCAGGTGGGGGGTGGGATGAGTGGGAGGAATTATAAGCAGCCTTGTACAATATATCTACTATGATAATGTTTTGCATAGCTAGACATGTACAACATATACTGAATTACTTATCTCCCCAGAGGGAATGGGTGACAAGGGAGGAAGGAAATGGATCTGAAATTTGAGGTCTTAACATTAAATGTTTCGAATATATATAAATACTATTATTAATACTCTTTTGCTTGCAACTGGGAGATAAGCTGTGCAGGCATTGGGACACAAAGATTCACCTTCCTCTAATGGAAAAGTCGAAGGGGGTATGGGAGAAGGTATGGGAGAGAGCAGATTGGAGGAAGCGATATCTTGTGGGACTGCTATTCTGGGAGGTTGGGTAGGGGAATAACGGGGGGGAAATGATTGTAACTCAAAATCTGGCGGAAATGAATGATGTAAAACAGAAGTTAATAAAGCATTTTTTTTTTTAAAGAAAAAGAATACAGCAGTGTCTTCATTAAGCAGGAAATTGCAAAGTCATGTTTTTGGGCACCTTTGAGATCACTGGATATAAGGAGTTCAATTTGATGGGCATTTATTAAGTACCTTTGTGCAAGACTCTTATCACTGAGGACACAAAGACAAAATTGAAACAGTCCTCATTCTTGAGGAAGAAGTGTTTAGGAGGAATCAGGAAAGGCTTCTTAAAAAAGGTTGTATTTTAACTGAGACTTGAAAGAAGATAGGAGGCAGAGATGGGGCAGGATACAGACAGTGAAAATGTTGAGGATAGAGTAGCAAGGAGGCAAGTGTCACTGGGTTTAAGAGCACACGAGGGAGGAGTAAGATGTAAGGGGACAAGAAACTTTGGAAAGGACAAGATTATGAAGGGCTTTGAATGCCAGAGAATTTTATATTTGATACAAGAGTAATAAGGAGCTATTGAAGCTTATTGGATAGGATTTGACATGGTCAGTATTGCATTTTAGGAAGATTAGTTTGATAGCTGACTGGAAGATGGTCTGGAACAAGGAGAGATTTGACAGGGGGGACCAACCAGATGGTTTTTGTAATAGTTCTCTCAGGATGACACTTGAAGGGTGCTAATAGTGTCAGAGGAGAGAAGGGGAGCATATGTAAGAGATATTGTAAAGGTTGAATCAAAATGGTTTGGCAACTGATTGGATATGGAGGTTGATAGTGAAAAGTTGAGGATCATACTCTGGTTTCAAGCCTGGGTGACTGGGAGATGGTGGTGACCTTGACAGTAACAGGAAGGTTAGGAAGAGGGGAGAAAGATAATGAATACAGTTTTGGACATGGTGAGTTTAAGTTGTCAATGGCACTTCAAGTTCTAAATAGGTATTTTAAAATAGGCATATTAAAACAAGTATTTTAAGCTGTGAAACTGGAGGTCTGGAAAGATTAGTTCTGGATAAGTACTGTATAGAGATAGTAATTTAATTCATGGAAGGTGATGAGGTCATGAAGCAAAATAGTATGGAGGGAGAACATACTATAGGTAGCCAAATAGAATGAGGACTGAGGAAAAGGCCATTAAATTTAGCAATTAAGAGGTCGCTGGTAACTTTGGAGAGAGCAGCATCAGTCAGATGATGAGGTTGGGAACCAGATGGAAGAAAATAAGACAGGAGAGGAAAGGAAGTGGAGGTACCTCTTACAAAGGAGTTTATGAAAGGGAGACGAGATTAAGAATAATAGTGGGGAATTGAGAAATCAAATGAAGGTTTTTTTGAGAATTGGGATGACATGGGCATGTTTGTAGGCAGTAAAGGAACCAATAGACAAGGAAAGATAGAAGATTAGTGATAGAATAAGGCTGACAGAAGGAGCAGTTTTCTGGAGAAGACAGGATAGAATGGGATCACTTGTGTATTTGAAGGGTTTTCCTTGGGAAGAAAAAGGGCTACCTCTTCATGTGATACAGGGCTTGAAAGAGGAGATAGTGGTGGGGTGCATCAGTACAGTGTGAGATGAAGAAAAGGTGGGGACAAGAGGGAACTCTCAGAGAATGACCTCAGATTTTTCTGTGAAAGATGGGGCCAGGTTCTTCGATGGGAGGTTGAGGAGTACTGAGAAATTGTGGAAAACTGCTGTGGTTAGTAGGATGTTGAATTGAGTAGGAAGTTGTGAAAGGAGTTTCCTACCTCAGTGAGGGCCCTGTTGACATTTATTAACATAAATTTGTAGTGGATCCAGTCAGTACAATTTTGATATTTTTTTTCAACTTGGTTCAGCTGCACATGAATAAGAGCAAAGTCACGGAATAGTGGGAATAATCCAAGGTTGAGACATATTAGCAGGGCTCCATCAATAGGTGTCAGAGAAGCAGATCTGTGAATATACAAAGTATTTAAGTGGCAGGTGAATGTTGAGCCTAGGTTTTTTTTTGGGAGGGCAGTTGGGGTTAAGTGACTTGCTCAGGGTCACACAGCTATTTTTTTGTGTTAAGTGTCTGAGGCCGGATTTGAAGTCAGGTTCTCCTGACTCCCGCACTGGTGCTCTATTCACTGTGCCACCTAGCCTCGCTGAGCCTAGTTTTTAAAGGAGATAAAGAAGTTTTTTTGTTGTGATCTATAGACCAGAGAATTCCATATGATGTAGAGACCACATGGGTTATAGTGCAGGTTGAATTAACGTTATAATTTGAATCCTGTCTCATTTTATAGGGCTACAAATGAGAATTGAAAACGTTATTTCAACTTTAGGCAAAATTAGCATTCACTTATAGATTTGGAGAGACTTTTTACTCCCAGTGGTGGATTTTGTAGCCAATAAATGGAAAGTATTCATCAACCAGATGTCTTTATGTGACTTAGACCTAACACAGTGCCAGACCATCCTTTATAAAGTAGACCTTAAAATGTGGTGTAATAAAAAGAGTACTAGTCTAAGCTTGGCCCTTGGTTTTTCTTTGTTATTGTTGCCTGTTTTATATCTCATGTTCATTTCTGAGTATATTTATCTCTCCTACCCACCAGGCCTTCACTTGGAAGAGAGAAAAAAAAATGCCCAAAACCTAGAGTTTAGTAAAAACAATTCATATACAACCTGTCTCTGTTAGCATATGAAATATTCCAAAACATTTACCTTCTCCATCTCCCCACTCCTATCTTTCCAGTTAAAAGAAGGGAGGTTTACTTTTAATGTGGCTTTGTGACCTTTGTAGCCTCAGTTTTTCTCTTGTGTAAAATAAGGTAGCTGAAAGAAATAAGTGATTTCTAAGGTCTGAAGTCTTATTTAATTCTAATATTTTAGGATTGGATAAATTAATAACAAATTTAACATTTCAGAAAGTTACATATTATCTTACAGTTAAGCGCTTTGGCAGGGGGGGTGGGGAGGAAGGGGCATTATTACACTGGTACCCTGGAGCCCTGTTATCCCCTTTTTAATTCCTTTAAAAATTTATTTTTAACAATTCAATTTTTTTGCTTTTTTTTTTTTTGGAGGGCAGTTGGGGTTAAGTGACTTGCTCAAATTCTCATGGCTAGTAATTGTGTCAAGTGTCTGAGGCTGGATTTGAACTCAGGTCCTCCTGACTCCAGGGCTGGTGCTCTATTCTCTGAGTCACTTAGCTGCCTTTTAACAATTCATTTAAAAATTTTTTTTTGAGTTCCAAATTCTTTCCCTCCAGCCCCTTCTCCTACCAGTTGAGAAGGCAAGCAATATGAGAAATCCTGCAAAAACATTTCCATATTAGCCATTTTGCCTCCCCCCTCCCCCCCAAAAAAGGGCAAGAACAATAAAGTGGGAAGATAATACTTCAGTTTGCACTGAGAAGTTCAATTTTCTCTTTGGAGGTGGATAGCATTTTTCATTCTGTGTCCTTTGGAATTGCCTTTGTTCATGGTATTGATCAGTAGCTGTCATTCACAGTTGATAATTGTTAAAATACTGCTGTTGCTGTGTACAGTGACCTGTCAACAAACATTTATTAAGATCCTACTATGTGCCAGGCACTGTGCACCAGGGATACAAAGAAAGGCAAAAAACCAAACATAACATCCCCTGCCTTCAAGGAGCTCTCATCCTAATGGAGGATACATTTTGGATAACTAGGGATGGTTCTGATATATAGAGTAGATGAAAGTAATCTGAAAGGGAAAGTAATGGCAGCTGGGGAGGTAGCATAAATGTAGTAGGAGGAGGGGAGCATTTCAGTCATGGAGGACATCCAGTAATAATAGAAAAAGTAGAAATGTCAGCTCTGCATATGTTTAAATGTTGTTTAAATTGTTTTTCAGATTAATTTTGGAAAATGCCAAGCAGGAAATTTGCTGATGGTGAGGTAGTAAGAGGACGTTGGCCTGGGAGTTCACTTTATTATGAAGTGGAAGTACTTAGCCAAGACAGCAAATCCCATCTTTACACTGTGAAATACAAAGATGGAACTGAACTTGAATTGAAAGAGAGTGATATAAAGGTAAGTCCTTTGTTTTTGTACCAAGGCATGTATATGAAATAATTAGAAATATTTTTGGTATCTTATTTAGCTTACTAGGAAATTGCTGTTACAATTTATGACCATGCCCTTTTTCCTCCCTTTCCCCCAGTTTGAGACTCTTGAAATAGCAGTGGGGAAGTCTGGAGCCAGTGATCCACAAAAATGTAAATTAACAACATGAATTTTTTTTTGCCCTTTTTTTTTTTTTGGAGGGCAACTGGGGTTAAGTGACTCACCAAAGGTCACGTGGCTAGTTTTTGTGTTAAGTGTCTGAGGCTGGATTTGAACTCAGGTCCTCCTGACTCCAGGGCTGGTGCTCTACTCACTGTGCCACCTAGCTGCCCCAACATGAATTTTTTGAGAGAGAAATATAAAGCATTTCTCTTGTATTACTGTCTTGTTATTAAAATAACAAGAAATACAACATTTTTCAGTAAATATAACAAATACTGTACTTCCCTAGTATTCTTAGTTAATAAAAGAGATGAAGATGCACAGAGAAGAGTGGCATGAATAAGAAGTACACTTGTTGGGGTGTCATTATCCTCGAATGGCCTCTTAGGCTATTGCGGTCAAGATTCATAAAGCTTTGTTGTGTTTTCACAACTAGGTATGAAAGATGGCATCAGTCTCATGCTCCTTCTACTTCCCAAGTAAAAGTTGTCAACAAGTATTCAACTTATATGCCAGGCTCTGGCACTGGGGATATAAAGAAAGATGAGAAACAGTCCCCATGTTGTACCCTGCTTCTCCCCCCTCACCCCACTCTCTCTAGGTGCTTACAGCACAGTCTGATTTGGGGCCCATGTACCAGGAACTATATACAGACTAGACACATGCAGAATAGATTAGGGATAATCTCTGAGTGAAGGCACTAAAATAAAGGAAAAATAGGAAAGGCTTCTTGAAGATGCTGGGACTTTAGATTCAGAGTTAAGATTAAGCCAGGGAAGGCAGGAGGCACATATGAGGAGAGACAGATTCCTGGGAGCAGAGCAGCCAATGAAAATACCCAGTCCAAGATGGAGTAGCATGTGCAAGGAATAGCAAGGAGGCCAGTGGTACTGGGTCACAGAGTAGGTGGGGGTGAATAAGACAGAAGAGGACTGAGAGATAGGGAGGGGCCAGGTTATATTTGATCCCACAGGTTATAGGAAACCATTGCATCGGAGGTTCCTGATCCCTTTAATAATAACTGAAATTTAAACCTAGAGAACCAAAAGTAGAACAGGTTATAGTTATTCTCTGCTTTAATAGAAATTTATGGCCTGAGAAAATTGTTTTCTGAGATTCTTCTTCATCAGACTCTAGTCTAACTTTGCTCCATCTTATATGGAAAGTAGTATTTCTCAGTTGTGATGCCTCATTAGGATGAAGAACAACAGTTTTAGCTGTGCTTTTGATGTGTCAAGTTTGAAAATGTAGTTTATGGTTAAGATTTGTCTTCTCAAAAAAAAAAAAGAAGGAAAAAAAAGGGTGGCTAGGTGGCGCCGTGAATAGAGCACTAGCCCTGGAGCCAGGAGGACCTGAGTTCAGATCCGGCCTCAGACAGTTAACCCTCCCCCCTCCCCCCAATTAGCTGTGTGACCTTGGGCAAATCACTTAACCCCGATTGCCCTCCAAAAAGGGAAAAAAAAGACTTGTCTTCTCAAAGTAAGTTATTTTGAAATATCATTTAAGCAGCGAGGCATTTTATATTTGCTTTCTAGTTGTATTAATGTATTTTGTGTATATCAGTTGTCAGCAAAAACAGTTTTCATTGGGCTGTTTGAGTTGACCAGATACTTATTGCTACCAAGTGGTTTTTATTAAAGAATCTAAATCTCTATTGATCTTAATTATAATTCACATGACCTGAAAAGATTCAACTAAGGGTTAATTAAGTTATGTGGGCTAAAAAAATTCAGTCATCTTGAAGTGTGTGTGTGTGTGTGTGTGTGTGTGTGTGTGTGTGTGTGTGTGTGTGTGTGTGGCAGGGGAGGGGACGGTCCTTCAAAGAGTACTTTGAGCCAGTTAGTATATGACTACATTTAGCTGTGGTGGGGGGTTTTGATTGGCACAATTTTTTCATAAGTCCAAAACAGCCTAATGCTAAATATAAGAGGTAAAAAGTAAATATTTTACATATTTAATAGTAGTAGTTACTTGTTGAGGCCATGTTTATGAACAAACCTACGTTTTTCCTTTTAAACAGGTCTATGTCTCTATATTTTATACATTTACCTTTGTACATTGTATGTTTTGTAGGCTAACTATGGGATTTCTTTTTCTCTTTCTCTCCCAACCTCGTTATAGCCTTTAACATCATTCAGGCAAAGGAAAAGTGGCTCTTCCTCAAGTTCTCCTTCTAGACGCCGGGGGAGTCGATCTCGTTCTCGATCTCGATCCCCTGGCCGTCCCCCAAAAAGCATACGTCGTTCTGCTTCCCAGCATGCAGAGGTTAAAGACAAGAAAGAAATTTTGGAAATCAACTTGACTCCATTGGTATTGGAACTTTTCTTATGAAGACTTTAAGACTGACCTTGATAATATTTATAAGTATTTAATATTCTTGTAGTAAATTTTAGCTATGCAAGTCTCCATCAAAACTTTAACATGATATATGTAGCCTTTTCCTGTCTGAAGATCTTACGTACATGTTTATTCACATTATTTATTTTTGATGTGTACTTATAATTTCATTAGTGTAGAGAACACTGGATGAGGCTGCTCCTTTGGCTTAGCATCTTTAAAGTGTTTTCTGGACAGTTGAGAGGCTGATTTGTCCAGGCTCATACAACTAGTATATGTTGGATCTGGAAGTGAACTGAGATCTTCCTAATTTTGGAACTAGTGTGCTGTAATTGTTCTGTGCTGCCTTTAAATAATACTAATCTTATAGTTTTACAAAATTGTGTTTCTCACCATAAATACAAGGTAATGAATTGCAAAGTTACAAAAAGTGGTGATGGAGAGTAAGATTTCTTTGCTTTATTTAAAAAAGATGATTTCACATTGTAAGTCACTTGTAAGTGTTTTATTAGTATTATAGTTTTGAAGTAATTTTGAAATCGGCTTTGCTTATTCCAGAGCAAATGAAAAGAAATGAAACAGATTCATTGGAATGATTTTCTACTTAGTATAAGCATGTTTTAATTCAAGTACAAATTTGTATGAAGCATAATGGCTGTGAAATAGGAGTCCAGGGGTGACTTGATGGCACAGTGAATAGAGCCCTGGCCTTGGAGTCAGGATAACCTGAGTTCAAATTTGGCCTCAGACACTTAACACAAAAACTAGCGTTGTGGGTAGTTAAGTCACTCAACCCCAATTGCCCTACCCTCCCTCCTCCAAAAAGCAAAAAAAAAAAAAGAAAAGAAAAGCAAAAAAAGAAACAGGAGTCCAGAGACTTGGGTGAGACCATGGGCAAGTTGGTTCTGAGTTTTTCTTTCCTCATCTGTAAAATGGGGTCAAAGCAGGTGATCTCTAAATTTTAAAATTCTATAATCTTATCTTTTTTGAAAAAAATGTTTATATTAAATGGAGCAAATTTTAGCCTCATTCTAGTCACTCAGCCTCAGTAATCAAAAGTGATGCTGTGAGGCTATTTTTTTTTTTTTTTGTCTTTTTGGAGGGGAGAGGGCAGGGCAGTCAGGGTTAAGTGACTTGCCCAAGGTCACATGGCTAGTAAGTATTATGTGTCTGAGGTCGAATTTGAACTAGGGTCTTCCTCACTGCAGGGCCGGTGCTCTGTTCACTGTGCCACCTAGCTTCCCCATGTGAGGCTATTTTTAATTGTTAGTAAAAACATTGGATGTTAATGTAATCAACTAAACATGCTTAATGTAATAATTTGTATTTAAATTGTTACATAAAATATATAAAGTGTTCAAACTTTAGTCATGCCAACCCATTAGGATTCTTTCTATAATATTCTAGAGTAGCATTATAGAAACTGCGTAGTTAAATATAAAGTTAGCATCTACTTTTTTTAAAGGCTCATTTCTGTCAATGGCTGGTTTTCCCCTCTGTACAAGAAAGACTATTCAAGAAGAGTCTGTGTGGTTTTTCCTCCCTTCCCCCAAATCTTTGTTTTATGTTACTTTTGTGTTTTGGCACTGAATAACTTAATAATTTTTGGAATTTAGACATTTTGAAGAACTTCTGGTTCCATGTGAAAGAACCATTTAAAGCTCATTAATTATAATCCGAATGTCACTTATCTAGTGATTCTTTTGGCCTATCTATTCCATTACAGCTTGATGATGGTCACTGCTTAGGTCTTTTGGTCTTAGTTTCTGTGATCTTAGTCTCACTACAGGTTGGCAACTGTTGTATAGGATTCAATGATTGGCTAAATGGTTGGATATTGATACTGTTGGATAGTAAGTGCAACTTGTAAGCGAGATTGTTAGGTAATCCTAACACATTCATAACCTGAATAGTAGATTAATCTAGAATAGACCAATAATTTGGCTTGGAGTTTGTTATATTAATGTTGTACTCCATTAGCATTCTAAAAGATGTATTGCTCTTCTTTTTAAACTATTCAGTGTTATATGATTTGATATTATTTTCCTGAAGTGCTGCAGTTTTATTATTGATTCATCTGTGTATTTTCTATGGGATCTTTGGTAACACTGGATCTAATCCATGAACCCTGCTATAAGCTCTCAGTCCACTACAATAAAATGTTTTTGCCTTTGGAAGGGGAGATGCTAAGAGGAAAGTAGAACATAGAATAGTACTGCTTTGCAAAGAGACATTGCAATGAGCAGTTTTACTCAACAGATAAAAAATTAAATTTCTATAAATTTCACATAGAAGTTGGCAGTTTTTATTGCATGTAGTTGGCGTTGTTTCCGTCAGTAGCAGGAGTCCTCAAGTAACCATAATTTCCTTCATTCTTGTGATGAACTTAATAGTAAAGTTTTTTATTGCTAATTGCTATGGGATAGAACACTTCCTTCTTTTCCTCTTTCACACATCAATTGGCTGGTTTTTTGTGGTTATCATAGAAAAACTGTTAAAGAAACCATGACTGTTACTGCTTAAAAATTGTTAGACCATTTTCTAAGTTCTCAGAGGTTATTAAAATTTATATAATTTTCTAAATTAGAAGCAAAGTGGAAACAGCATTAGCAGATACAATGGTGAACCTGACCGGATAGAAAGGAATGACATATCTCACAGAAACATTCAGGTATGGAAACCTGTTGTTTTGTCAAGCAGTCCCTCTTTTGCTAGAATAGCTTTTTGAGAAGAAACAAACTACAAACCCTAATGCTTTCTTATGAATTGTTGTTTAACTATGTTTATTATTGGTTAAATTATCATTAAAAGATACTGAAATTTTAACTTGGGGGAAATGCCCAACACTAGTGTTAATGGCGATGGTTAATATTTTTTTTTTTACAAATTAGGACAGATCTTATTTGTCACAAGAAAGCAGCTATCTGGCCACACAGTATAGTCTTCGCCCAAGAAAAGAAGAGCACAAATTTGAAGAAATAATTTTTCAAGAAGAGAGAAGTATTGCAAAAGGACCAAAATCAGTAAGAACTTTTGAAATAACAACTACAGAACCAGAGGACTTAGAGTTTGGAGGAGGGTTTGGTATGTATATTAGAAATTACTTATTTAGTTAATTGTTGAAGAAATTACAACCTTTACCCTGAAAAGGACCCTGAGGTCATTTAGTTAAGGCTTAAGGTAGAACCAACATTCTTAGCATTTTGTGATTTTAAGAAGCTGATTTTTAAAAAATTGACTTGTCCATATCTACAACCTCCCGTTATGGGTTACCATTTGGGAGTTGTTACTTGAAATGCAAGTGTTCATATTTAAAATTGTACAATCATATCTTTAGACTGGGTTATGGGAGAGTCCAGATTTGGAGGAGAAAAAGTAGCAGTGTCACTAGGTCCTCTCCAGTGTCCTTCCCTGATAGATGACTCGGAAAGAACAGATAGAAGATCTCTAAGGGCTGGAGCTGACTCAAGTGAGCATTATAGAGAAATAAGTTAAAGAGGAAGTATTCAGCCTGTTGCATTGACTTTTCAGTGAGCAGTTTACAGAAAATCCTTTATTGCTGTGCTTCCTTTACCTGAAGCGTGCATTAGTTGATTGTGCAAACTCTTATTACATTTGTTGTATAATTTGGTTTATTTCTGAGGAAAGTTCAAAATCTATTTTTAATCTATTTGAAATACATTAAAACTCAGTTCATTCTTTGCAACTTTTTAGTCTGTTAACTCTGCAGGAATAACATTCTAAAACACTTAAAACCATTCCTCAACCTCACAGGGATCTGTACTCCAACCTCCTTTAGCTTCTTTCTAGTCACTGTCATTCTCAGAGTTTATGACACTGCCTTTTTGTGTAGTTTTTGGGTGGATGTGTTGTCTTTTTAGAAGAAATATGTTGTTGCCTTAAGGGACTCAAAGAGAGGTAGTTGGTGCTTTGGAAAGAATGCCCAATTTGGTGCCAGAGAACCTGGTTGTGAATCTAGACTGCCAATTTTTACCTATGTGATTTGAGGGCTCACTCTGACTCCTTATTTCTGAAATAAAGAATTTATATCATGTGGTGTCTAAGATCCTTTTCCATAATCTAAATTCACAATCTTTTAACTTTATTGTTTATCCGTATATACTCCACTAAGGCTAGCACAGCAACTCATACCTAGTGAATGTTCAGTAAATTTGTGAAATGAATAAATTAATCCCAAATTTCATGGTATCTATCATAATGTTATAAGTTACAACTGAAAATGTCTGTTTAACAATAGCAGTATAAAGTAGTATAAAATTAGGTCAGTGGCACTACAAAAATTGGGTGATTGGCAAAAATTGTAACAAATAGTTTTGATATGCCACATCTCTGTCATCAAATAGCAAATATTTGAGTGCCTTCTGTGTGTTACTGAGTGAGGATATGATTAATCTGGCATTATTGTGTAGGATAGATTAGGAGTGAGAGCGTGGGAAAGAAACTGCTGGAACTAAGTAGACAAAATGGATTTATTGGATTAGTCCAAGACTGAGATTGTGGAGGAAGAGGCGGTAGATGGTAGCTATAATAAAATCAAATGGGAATAAAATCCATAATTTAGTGGGTTCTTGTGAGGATAAAATGAGAGAAAAGATGTTATTTTTAGATGTAGGTAGAAATGGTGACATTTTCTGAGTTGGTAACAATGTGAATTTGTGGATTGAGCAGTATAGAATTCTATGAAACTTAAGTATTTTGACTTTTGGGCTAAAATCTTGTTCTTTTAAAAAAATTATTCAGAACTCTTTCTATTCTCTTCTGTGCATTAAAAAATGCTTTCATGACCTTCTTTTTTCTTTTTCGTTTTGATAATTCTGTTGCTAGCCTTCTCTCTCCCTTCTTCCCGGCCCTCTCCACTGAAAGAAAAGAAAAACAAAATCCTTGTATCCAATAGGCATAATTAAGCAAGTTCGCATATCCACATCATGACATCTCTAGAATCGTGTATTGATCATTTGTATTATTTTCAGGTGTGCTTTCTCTCCTTCCCTATGACTCCTCCACCTCCAGTTGAGAAAGCAAGGGAAAAAACAAAACCTTTTTACAAATATATATAGACAAAATGAATTCTCAGATTGGCTATGTTGAAATGTATATGTGTGTGTGTTTGTGTGTGTGTTTGTGTGTGTGTATGTATGTATGTATGTATGTATGTATGTATTTTCCCCTCTCAGTTTGCTGAGTCCACCTCTATCAAGAAGTGGGTGATATGTTTCATCATAAGTACTCTGGATTTGTGGTTGGTCATTGCATTACTCAGTGATCCTAAGTAGCTCGGTTATTTGTCTTAATATTAAAAAATGTTTAAACTTTACATTAGGATTTGATTCTTGAATATTAATTGCTTTATAGGAGCTTTTTCCATTATGATTGGTCTGCCGGTTATGCTCTTTATGTTATTGTTGATGTGTAGACAGGAGGATCCCAGTCTTGCAAATCTTCCTCCTCCTTTGCCACCTTTGGCTAATTTATGGGAAACCAGAGTGTTTGGAGTCTGTCTGCTCTGGTTTTTTCTCCAAGCCCTTTTCCACCTCCTGCCAATTGGAAAGGTAAGTTTTTATTTGTTAAGCATGATAGTATGAGAATTTTTCATTTTTGTCCATCTAAATATAAATTGTACAGTGATTCTGGAATTAATTTCTGTATTCTCCATAGAAGCTTAGTATAATGCCTTGCACATAGTAGATCCTCAAAAAGCAGAACCCATCATTGCTTTATGTTTTGAAGTCTTTTTGTATTATTAAGGCTTAAGCTATTCTACTTAAGTTTTTATAACACTTATTTATTAAGACTTAAACTGTTCTTCTTAAGTTTATGTAACTTTTCATATAAATTTAAGCTGAGTAATGGGAAATTGGATGCAGAATAAAATTTCTTTCACTCATATTACCTCATATTTCAAATTAAGAGTATATTAAAAATGGAGGTAGTATAAGGAACTTGAGTGGACTTTGGACATCATATTTTATATCATAGTAGCTTCTCATTTCCATTTTCCCTCTTCCTCCTGAAAATTGTCGAGCATTTCATAATGTTCTCAATTAAACACATACTTTGCCCACTATGTGCAATGTGAAAATGCTTACTAAAACAAATGATTTAAAGGTTTTATTCTTGGTCTTTGCAAGTTTGCCAGCTGCTTGTAAACTGAGAAGATTAATTTTATTATATAGAGGAATACCATTGGGGAGGGAATAGCACTTAGCAAATATATTGGAACCTCACTAGAATACTTCAGTTTATTGTGAAATTCAGTATATGTTAAAAAAAAGTGGATTTGTCTTGAATTTGTTTCATGGAGCTTAGTTTCTCAAGTTAACAATAAAAGTGTGTATTATAGTATGATATATGATATTAATTCTTAGTATTTTGATGGTGAGGTTGCAGTGTATAGTAAAATGTTACTAAGTCAGCTTAATTAAAGGAGAAATACTAGTTGGGATTATAGGACATTTATTAAGAAATGATATTTTTTACTATGTTATGCAGGATAGAACAGACTAAAGACCAGGAAAGAATTGTTAGATTTGATTTAATGAGTAGATAAATTTTATTTGATACCACAAGGACCCTGCTAAACTGGATTCTTAAGTAGGTTAAATAAATTTCCAGTCCCCTGTTGTTATTTGTAGTCTCTATCTAGCTTTTATTAGGGACCTACTATATGTCAGGCAGTGTACTAAGCATTGGTGGAGACAAAAGCAAAAGATAGCCCCTGCCTTCAAGGAGCTCACAGTCTGATGGGGGATACAATGTGCAAATAATTATATATTGAGAAGATAAATTAGATTTGATACATTAAATTAGGAGTTCTGAAATAGTAGAGTTTGAATTAAGTAATTGAATTGCTATTCTAGGGACTGCCATTGGGAAAATGTTTTTGTTCAATTCAGGAAGTATTTATTGAATCTGCCATGTGTATAATTATTATCAGGTGGGATATACAAAGAAAGTAGCTAGTCTTTACTGTTGAGGATTGAGGAGATTATGCATTTGGCTTCCTAACAAAATAAGGCTGTGTTAGTTAGTATAATGAGTATCACAAAAAGAGTTTCATTCAGGTAGTGTTGTAGTTTAGAAGAGAAAAAGAAGTATGAGGTGGAGTGTCCTGGAAGCCACTGGAAGATTTAAACCTGGGAGGGGCCCTGGAGGTCACTTGTCTAAACCTCATATTTTACAGGTAAGAAAAAATGAGGCCTACTTAGGTCAAGTGACTTACCCAAGGTAATAGTAAGTTGTGAACTCAAGATTTGAGTTCAGGTCCCATGGCTTCCAAATTTAGTGTTCTTTTCATTGTACCACAAGTAATCCAGAAAGGCTTAATGGATAAGTTGAAATACTTGAATTTTTGCTGAATAGATTGGGTATATATTTTAGGGGTATTTGAATATGAATTAAAGGAGTTTGTTTGTTTGTTTGTTTTTGTTTGTGGGCACTGGAGAGCCAGTGAAGGTTTTTGAGTAGGTTAGTATCATGAAAGTGGTGCTAATTTGGAAAAATCTGGTAATGGTGTGCAGAATAGTTAAGAAGTGGGGCAGGACTGGAAGGAGAAACAATTTAGGGAAGCTGTTGCTATGTAGTCTATATGTATAGTAACAAAGGCTTCATGTTTGGGAAAGGCATTTTGGAGTAAGAATCAATAGGACTCATTGGATCTAGTGGTGAAGGAAAGGGATGAGGTAAAGAAAACTTACATTTAAATAAAATTAGAAGACCCTCTGAGGGATGGAAATGATAGAGAACAGGGTCATAAATAAGGACATAAAAAAAGTAAAGCATTTGTAAAAGTGGGTTTGAAAGAGGCAGGTTTGATGAGGACTCTTGATTACCTTGAATTTTAGGTGATATGCATGCTTTTAATAAGTTTTTTTCTTTCTCCCAAGGTAGTAGAAGGAACACCTCTTTGTAGTGGAAGAAGACTAAAGTATAGATTAAATGGTAATTTTTGTTGAATTAATACAATTATAATTTAAAGGCCTCTACTCTGTAGGTGGGTTAATTTAGTAATACGTCACATGAAATGTTTTATATAAAATATGTTTGCACTTAAATAGGTACTTTTAGAATTATATTGTCATTTGGATGTGGAATTCATTTTCATCAGAACAATAATTAACAAATTATATTTTTGTAGCCTAGAATGGTTATTAGTCTTCTTCTACCTTCCGAGTCCTTGGTTTTTCGAGTGTGGGCCTGCATATAAACCACCCCCTCTCCATTCCTTAGTAAATGATCTTCATGACTTTTTTGGCCAAAAATTTTTACTGTTTAATGGCAGTCTTTTGGTGATAAACCTTTTCCACATTTAGTTTGGCTGAAGAATGTGATGAGATTTATCCTTGGAGCCATTCCAGATTCATGGGCCTTCTAGGACCTATTGTCTGTCATTGCCTCCAAGAACCCAGGGCAGCTCAGTCCATAATCAATAATGGGAGTGGAATGTTATGCTGATATATTAATTCTTATGATATCTCAGTTAGAAATGACCTCTCCCTCAGATTCTGTTTTCTCTTCTGCTTTTTTTTCCCCTGACTTTTAGTAATTTGTGTAGATGAATGATTGTCTACTCTCCTCTCTCTTAACACTTGGCAAACCCCTTTTGAGGGAAACAGTTCTGTTTTAGATAATTTATGGCATCTGCTGCTAGTATGTTCAATAAACATAGTTGGATTATAAGATCATAGCTTGGGATCTGAAGGGTACCTTAGAGGTAGAGGTCATCTAATTAGCATCATATTATAGGGAAGGAAACTGTAACTTGCCCAGAGTCACTCAGGTAATAAGTAGGATGGCCAGGATTTGGACCCAGAGCCCCTGACTGCACATGTAATACCCTTAGTGGGCTCTTAAATTTTCAGGGTCACTTCAACAAAATGTAAGCAGTTACCCCACGTAAATAGATGAGAAAGTCTTGTGAAGCTAAGTATTGATCTGAATCTTCTCGTTTACAGACATTTTTCTATGTCAGATGAGTAGTCTAAGTCCAACTATAATTTTGGTTAATAGACATTCAGAGTATTATAGTTTGTTTATAAATATACCTTTTATATTTTCATATATACATATATGTATATATACAACACAATATTTTATGTATATTTATGTCTGTACATACACACACATATAGATTTATATTTGTTCCCATCTTTTTTTTTTTTACTAGACCATAGGTACTTCCCCCCCACTTGATAATTGCATTATTAGTATATTTTATAAACTAAAAAAACTTCATAATCATTTATTCAGCTAATCTTTATTAAACATCTGTTATGTACATATGAACAAATGCAAAAAAGACATGTAATAGGAGCTCTCTGGGAATTTATAACCAATATCTTCATTCCTATAATCCTTGGGATAATAGCAGGTACTCAGGACTAGATTTAATCTCATTGGGATACTGTCTTCACTACAAGACTATGCCTGACTGTTTTCAGAAGTTTGTTAAATTGCATTGTTTCAGTTTTTGCTACCAGATTTCTTGACACAAGTATTTTAAGGTTTTTCTCTCTGAGTGCCGATTTACATTTTTCTAAATTCATTTTTGATTTATTTTTATGAGAGCTATTGTTCTCAAAGGTTGAGCAGAGTACTAAAACTTGGAGACCTGAGAAACATATTACATAAGATATTTACCTTTCATTTTTTTTTGCCTGTTCACTGAATAAAAATACCAGTTCATAGGATTATATTAAGAATGAATGACTAAAGAATTGGGCAAACAATTCCATATATATTTAATTTTGAATAAATAATTTATTTTTAACCCATACAGAAGTTAGGAAATAAAATAGCTATGTTATACCTGTCACTTCATTAAGTACAGTATGTGATAAAGATTGGGCAAAGTACAATTAGAGCTAAAAAATCTATCCTGTTTTACCTAAACCCCATTTGAAAAAAGGTCTAGATTTTGAAAATGGACATAGCAAGGATGATTCTTGAGTCTTTGCTTTCACAGAAGCATTCTTTCTAGAAGTTGCCATAAAAATCCATTAAAACACTAACACCCTTGCCGCCCCCCCGCCCCCCCCCAACTGATTTCATCTTAATTCTGTGTGAGGCACTATATTCAGCTCTGGGAATAAAAATAGAAAAGAGAAACCCCGTCCTTAAGGAGCTTATATTCTAATGGGGGAGATAACACAAAAAGCCATTAGATTGGGGAAGGGTGAAATCACAGAGATGATGAGTGCATCTATGGGGTAGTCAAATCATATACCCTTTCCAGAAGCAATGATTGTATTGATTTGATTGCTTTTTCCAGAGCAAGAGATAGAAAGGGGTCAAAGTGGTGGGAGTTGTATCCAGCAGCATGGTAGAGTGATGGTGTGGTCAACTAGCTGGGGCTGGCTAGATGTAGTGGGGTCTTTGTCACAGTAAGCAGAATTTAAGGTATTCATGTTTGAAATAATGGTTTTGGGGACTTGGTTTTTCTAGAACCTAATAGAAAAAAAATTTTTTTTTTTTTGCTTTTTGCCTTTTTTGGAGGGAAATTAGGGTTAAGTGACTTGCCTAAGGTCACATGGCTAGTTTTTGTGTTAAGTGTCTGAGACTGAACCCAGGTCTTCCTGACTCTAGGACCAGTGCTCTATTCACTATGTCAGCTAGCCACCCCCTAATAGAAATTTCTGTGATGTTTCTGATGAACTTGTCAGTCTAAAGATTAAATAATTATTTCACATTTTGAAGGTTTTAGATATCTACTGATAATTGTATTAATTTGGTTCTTAATTGTCTTCCCAAAAGAGCAAATTATTCCCAGATTTCCAACATAGTTGATAGTGTTAATGTTCTTAATTGTTCTTAGATAAGCATCATTACATAGTTTTTGTATGCTCAGAAAGTCTTGACTAACTATATTTTAGTGACTATAGTGAAAACTAAGAGTTTAAAAAATCTTCACTATTATAACAATTTGAGTAATTTTTGTTTCATTTTGTCTCAGCTGCCTACTGTTTTTCTTTTTAAAGGATTCTTTGCTTTTATTCTGACATCTGTGGTCATTGGAACATCTCTGTACTGGGGCATAGAGCTCTGTTATTTGTATGATCACTTCCTTCAGTTTGCAGTTGCAGCTACAGTTTTTTCTGTAGTCTTGAGCATTTATCTCTATGTCCGGTCCTTGAAAGCTTCCAAAGATGAACTATCTCCAGGAAAATCAGGTGAGCATGCTTTAAAAATTAAAAAAAAATTGAGCTTCATGTAGAATTTTGTGAACTTTACTACTTGATGCAAGTACTAATTTTCAGAACATTTAGGGGGTTGGGCTTTTTGAAATGCAAAGATGGGAAACAAATTTTAAGAAAGAATAGAAATACCAGCTCTAGTTCTTTGATAACTTTTCTCATTTCTCCCAGCTTAGGTTATTTAATGTCATTGTACCATTTTTAGTAACTTGTTTATAGGGTCCTAGGATTTAGAGCAGGACAGGTTTTTGCACATAATTTGATCTAATTCCTACATGTCACAGATGAGGAAATGGAGGCTTAGAATTACTAAATGACTTGTCTAGGGCTATAGAAAATAGAAGGTTGGAATTTGAACCCAGGTATTCAGATTCTGAGCACACTTTTTATTAAACTAATTACATACTCTTGTCTAATAAGCATGATAATTTATGAATAATTTTATTTCAAAAACTGATTCAGTGAATAGTTTTTATTTTTAAAATAATTTCAAGTACACAGTGCTGAAAATGTAGAGTTCCATGATTGGGGCTGAAATAATTTTCAAAAAATACTTTTTATTTTGCAGGAAATATTGTCTATGATTTCTTTATTGGCCGTGAGTTAAATCCACGAATTGGACATTTTGACCTCAAATATTTCTGTGAATTGCGTCCAGGATTGATTGGTTGGGTTAGTTTTCTTCAAATTGGTAATATAGATGATCAAGTCCTTATGTTAAGATTAAAAAAAAAAAGACCAAGAAACAAAAAACTAGCTTATGCTTTATTTTTAACCATAATTGTAATAAATTTCTTTTTAAATTTAGTCATGCAAAATTAACAGGTTATACATGGAAACTAGTAGTTTGTCTGTTTTTTGGGTGTGTGTATCCGTTTAAGTAGGAGATTTACAAATTTTCTTTCTTTTTGCTTTTTTTATTGCTCACATTTTTACTTAAATATGAAGTCTTCTACAAAAGTTTTCCTTTGATGCCTCATCATGGCATGGAAAGTATTGGTTTCCTGAGAGTTATATCTATGGAAGCTAAGCTGTGCCAGGCCCTCGCAGATTGTAAAGGTTCAGGCATGAACTCTGAAGTGCATCATTTTGATTATCTGAAGACCAGCCTATTAAAATTTGGGAAAGTTCACCATTGTGTTGGTCACAGGGTGATGTGGCAACAGCAACTCACAACAACTGTCTAGCAAGTCAGAGAAGTTGTGATCTGCATGGTGCATGGAGGAACCATATCAAGTTTCACATCCTTTAAGTGAGAGTAGAATTTTTTTTACCCTTTTATCTGGATTCATTTATACTTTCTTCCCCCATATTTCTTTTAGGTTGTTATTAATTTAATAATGCTTTTGGCAGAGATGAAAGTTCAGAAGCGTGAAACCCCATCATTAGCAATGATATTGGTTAACAGTTTCCAGCTTTTGTATGTGGTGGATGCTCTTTGGAATGAGGTAATTATTTCCAGTAAGAAAGAGTTTAAGAATGTTAATGTTTCTGACTAGAACACTAATATCTGTGGTATGTTTTTAAAGTCTGTTGATGTGGGCTTCTCTGATGTTTACTCTTGCTCTCCCAACCTACTGCTACTGTTCTAGGTTCATTCATTAATCCATTTGCTGTCAGCATCAGTCTTCTAGCTGCCAGGAAGTCTTTCTATCTTAGGTGGTCTGCTTTTATATATTTCTATGCAATCTCTGACTCTACATGCCCAAATATTTTATTTTACTTTCTCATCATTTACACTCAGAAATTTCACTTAGATACCCTGTTTTATTATAGTGTTTTTATGAGATACATAAGAAATACCAAACATGATTCTTGCCTTCAAGTAATTTACAGTTTGGTAGGGCGGATTAAATTAACCAGAATGAAATAGTATACTAGTATAATAGCATACTGGTAAGAAAGTGGTGTATAGCATCATTCTTCGCCCTGCTCTTTGATGTGTTTGGATTTTATCCATCCTCCACATCTCTCTGGAAACAGTATTCATAATAATGCTTGGGCCTCATTTAGGAATTTTCATGTTAGGTGTGTATTGCTGAGGTCCACTAATCTTTACAGTTGATTTGTGTATGTATGTGTTCAGGGAGTGAGTAGTTTCCCAAGAAACCATGGGAAAATTCTTACGTGAGCTTGTCTTTAAATAATGAATATTTAATTCTTCAATAGTTAGGAAGAGCCTGGAAGCAGATAAAACAAGAACAAAAGTCCAAGAATTAAATTTCAGGGGTTTTGAAAATCAATTTTCTTCTTATATCTAGTTGTTCTTCCTAACACTGTCCAAGGTGGAGTTCAGGGAATAGAGAGCTAGAAATAGGAGATGGTAGGTCATCTTGAAAGGAATATAGTCATAATTTCGGCAGGAAAAGCTGGTCAAGCCGTATGGAAGGGACAGTGGATTATGACAGTAAAAATTAATTTGTTTATTTTTATCCTGGAGGCTAGCATACAAAATAGCAGTTTTGTAAGATATAACATGTAATTTGGAACGTAATTGAAAAACTTCATAAAATACTCTTAAGTTTGGAGGAGAGGAATATTATATTAGTGAGAGCTTGAGTTAGGAGAGGCTTTATGGGTGCAGGGGGAGGATATGTAATTTGACCAAAAGGCCTAAACAGTGAGATATCCTGGCCAGAAGGGTTTCTAACACTTAAGATTATTCTGGTTAAAGATGAATTTATGGACCTTTTTGTTTTATTAAAAAAGTGCCAGACTGTTTTGCTGTAGATGCTGAGACAGCCAATGCAATAGAAAAAACTCATAGGCAATGATGACATATTATTTTTTCCTACTATTATTTCTAATAAGACTCTGAAATGGGGATAAAGAAGATAGATAGAGGCCGACAGAGGTTAAGCAACTTGCCCAGGGTCACACACCCAATAAGTGCCTGAGACTGGATTTAAACTTGGGTCTTCCAGACTCCAAGCCCAGTACTCTATTCACTGGGCCGACTGCTGAGGGCCCTTAAATTCCATGATTCTGGGTCATGTATAGGTAGGACTATTAGCTACTATTCTAGGAACTAATATACTGTAGGAACTGTATGCTTTTTGGGTTCTTTTTTCTGCTTTTTCTGCTTCCTTCTAGCTGTTAGGCTGTGAACTGTCATCTCTTTCAGTGAGGAAGCTAGTTGGTGCAGTGGAGCACTGGCCTGGTGTCTGGAAGATTGCTCTTAGATAACTCACTTAGCAGTGTGACCCTGGGCAAATCCCTCATAGCATTATTTGCCTCAGTTTCCTCATCTGTAAAATGGGGATGATAATAGTACCTGCCTCCCAAAATTGTTGTGAGAATAAAGTGAGATAGTATTTATAATGCCCTTACCACAGTTTCTGGCTCATAATAGGTGCTTTAACAAATGCTAATTTCCTGATGATCATATTGATACCTGAGAAGACATGTATAGAATAAAAGTCCTGACATGAAAGACTGAATGTGTGGGAAGGGAGACAAGATTAAAACATTGTTAAAAATTACTTATAGGAGAGCATAATAGACCTGAATAATGATTTGTGGGACTCTCAGTTAAAGTTCACTTTAGCATAAGGATTTTGTGACATCTTTTTTGTCTCTTTCTTGGTTCTTAACTGTTTCAGATAATTGAAGTCATATGACGAATCACTGTAATTTTTACATCCAGTTGAATATGATTCCTTAACTGACAGAATTTAATGTTTACTCATAAATTGACAGTTCACCTGAATACTGTCTTATTAATTTTATTAGAGCTTGTCAGTCCTTTTCAGGGGTAAATTTTTGTTAAGTTATGTCTTTTTCTCCACTGTATTTTTAGGAGGCTTTGTTGACAACTATGGACATTATACATGATGGATTTGGGTTCATGTTAGCCTTTGGAGATTTGGTGTGGGTGCCGTTTGTCTATAGTCTACAAGCCTTTTATTTAGTCACTCATCCTAATGAGGTTTCTTGGCTTTTTGCATCCATTATTATTGCTTTAAAACGTAAGTCATAATTTTGCTTGTTCATTGTTAATTATTATGTATAGAATTTATCGTGCCATGATAGTTGTCTGTTCGTAGCATCTGTCAGTTATTGAAAATGCCCATTAGTTCAAGGCAGAAATGATACCTGCCTTCAGGGAAGGTAGGTATTTCGTATTTGGACCATTAGCAGTTTTTTCACAAGTGCTTTTGAGAAGCCTATTAATAACATTTCAGCAGTCAATAGCAAGTGCCCTTTTAACACCTGCTATATGCAAACTCTGGGAGATGCAGAGATGAATAAAGCAAGCTCTTTGCCCTCAGGTTTACAGTCTAGTGAGAAAGTTAAGATGCACATGCCTTTAACACAGGTTACAGGATTGTGTATGAGGAATGCTGCAGGTCAAAGGAAGAAGAGACCACTTGGTGTATAGGTGGGGGAAGACTTATAGAACTAGCACTTTAGTTAGACCCTGAAATACGGAGTTCAGTAGTGGGGATTGGGGGGGGAGAGAGATATTCAGGAGAGACATCCTGGCATAGTGGTCAGGGAGCTGAACTTGGAATTAGGAAGATGTGGGTTCAAATCCTGCCTCCAAAGCTTACTTTACTTTGTGACTAGGGCAAGCTTTTTTATATATCATTTTTAAGTTTTCAAAGCACTTTGCACATACATTATTTGAGCCTTATAATCCTGAAGGTATGGATTAACAGTTTATTACTATTAGTCTTTATTTTACAGATGAGGAAACAGACTTAGAGAGAATAAATTATTTACCCATGATCACACAGTTAATAAGTGCTGAAGGTATAAAACAAACCCTCATCTTAACTGATTCTAAGTCCAAAGTTCCAAACCTATACCTTTGCTACACCTCTAATCTTTAGTTTCCTCCCTTGAAAATGGGGTTAATGGGGTGGCTAGGTGGCGCAGTGAATAGAGCGCCGGCCCTGGAATCAGAAGGACCTGAGCTCAGAGCCGGCCTCCGACACTTAATCCATACAAACAAAAACCTAGCCGTGTAACCTTGGGCAAGTTACTTAACCCCAATTGCCCTAAAAGGGGCGGCTAGGAGGCGCAGTGAGTAAGAGCGTCGGCCTCAGAGTTGGGATGACCCGAGATCAGATCCGGCCTCAGAAAATGAGCACCCACGCATAAATAATAATGACTAGCCGTGTAACCTTGAGCAAGTTACTTAACCCCAATTGCTTGAGAAAAAAAAAAAAAAAGAAAATGGGGTTAATAAATAATACCTATCACATAGGACCCTTGTGAGGCTCCAATGAGATAATATATGGAAATTTGTTGCAAAGTGCACATGCTTTTAGGGACTATAGGTGAATATCCAGCCCTAGATTACCTATAGGTTGATTATTCAGGCAGACTAATGACGATGTTTTTACAAGACTGTATGTGTACGCTACATAAATACTACCTTTTATTCTTATCCCATTGAGGCATCTGAGAGGTAGGACTAGCAGAAATTAAAGTTCAAATTCAGTATTTTGTATTTATATACATTCTATTATATTGTTTTTATGCCTCTTCTCTAGATTGTTAGTGGCTTGAGGGTAGGCATGGTATCTTACTATTGTACTTCCTTTTGTTCAGAATAGCAAGCATTTAATAAATGTCAAATTGAATTAGTTTGACTCATTAGTGGGTTTCACTTACTTTTGTCATCCCTGCATAATTTTACCAAAAAATAGAAGGGGAGGGAAATTATTTCAACTGTTTAAAAATGTATTGAGTATTAATAATGTAAAAACAGCTAGCTTAAAATTACCTTTTATTATGGATTTATTCAAGCCCAAATGTTGAATCAGCATTAATAAATTCAATACATAATGGTTTTAAAACTAGCTGATCCTTAGAAGTGGAGAGGGGAATCATATTTTGGTTATACTAAAAACTCAATCAAATGATTGAGGCACTATGTATTGGAATTTGGATACCATAATCTTAATTGTAGAATGGAATTCATTACAATCCTTGTCCATCTTTGATCCAAGGGGTTTAAGTATTGACATAATAACTAAGGGAATATGGCAACAGTAGAGTTTTGAAAGCTATCTGAGTATGTTAAAAAGTTATTTAAATGAGAATTTTTTTTTAATTTTTAAATTTTAGTTTCAGGATATACAGTATTCCGTTGTGCAAACTCTCAGAAAAATGCATTTCGGAAAAATCCCAATGATCCCAGTTTGGCACGTAAGTATGGATTATATAAAATTATTTTTATGTACTAAAATAACATGTACCTATATATTTGATTATATGAGATATATAATATTTCTTTTTACACAGATCTAAAAATTATTCATACTTCAAGTGGAAAGAATCTTCTAGCGTCTGGTTGGTGGGGTTTTGTTCGACATCCCAACTACTTGGGTGATCTCATTATGGCTCTGTCTTGGTCTCTACCATGTGGTAAGATACTGATATTTAATTACTTCTGAGAGTGTTTAGTGTTTTCCCAGTTGAATGAAAGACCTGTAGATTTTCTTTTTAAGTAGTCATGTGAATTTGAATCCAGTGTGATTCCCTTTCATTTTTGCCTGTAGGGTGGCAGATATCTCAGACTGTTCTTGCTTTGCATTTGGGAAGAAACCATATGTGTTGATATCTCGTCTAGCATACTTGAGGTGTTTTGGATGAGTAAAATTTCCATAACTGAAGCGTATTTGCCCTTTAACATCCTGAAATATTTTTAGAAATTTCACTATTTTTGGAGGGGTTAGAAAATTTTCTAAAATGTATTAAATGTTTAACTTTTCTGGTTGACTTGGTCATAATAACTAGTTATATGCATTGGAACAGTGATACACAGGCAGGGACTATTGAAATGTGTGGTTTCTTTTTGCTGTTATGGCCCTTGATTGCTTTCTGAAGAAGGGCCCTTTCTAATCTTAGCAATGTGGCTGCTACCAAGTAACAGTTTCTAATCTTCTGCTGGTATCAATTCACTGACCCAATAAATAAGCTAGCACAAACATAGTTGTTTTTTGTTTGAGAAAATTGTATGTTCTGTTAGAAAAGTGGAAGGGAGTGATTTTAAAGCAACTTTTTTTTTAATTTTAAAATTTACTTTTAACATTTAGTCTAAAAAAACTGAGTTCCTAATTCTATCTTTCCCTTTCACTCCTCCCCCACTCATTGTGAAGGCAAGAAACGTGATATCAATTATGTGTGAAATCATATAAAACATTTCTATACTAGCTGTGTTACAAAAAACAAGAAAAATAAAGTGAAAAAATTACGCATCAGTATGCCTTTAGACTTCATCAGTTCTTTCTCTGGAGGTGTATAGTATATTTCATCATAAGCCGTTTTGAATTGTCTTTGATCATTGGTGTTGTTCGGTTGTGTTCGACTCTTCATGAACTGTGGACCATAGCATGCCAATACTGTTCATGTGGTTTTCTTGGCCGATATACAGAAGTGGTTTGCCATTTTCTTCTCCATCGATTAAAGCAAACAGGCTAAGGGCCCAGGGTCACACAGCTAGCTAGTCTGAGGCCAGATTTGAGCTCAGGTCTTTCCCTTTCTAGAGCTAGTCTCTATTCACTGAGTCATCTAACTGCCCCAGTTGATTATTGTATAATGTTCTTCTAATTCTGCTTACTTCATTTTGCATCAGTAAATCTATTTCTCCCTAGATTTTCTGAAACCATCCCGTCTGTCATTTCTTATAGCACAATAATATTCCATCACAATTCTATACCACAACTTGTTTAGCCATTCCCCAATTGATCGACATTCCCTCATTTTTCAATTCTTTGCCTCCACAAAAAGAGCTGCTATAAATATTTTTGTAAATATAGGTCCTTTTCCTTTGATCTTCTTTGGGATGTAAAACTAGTAATGGTATCGCTGGGTTGAAGAGTATGCACACAGTTTTATAGATTTTTTTTATAAATTATATAAATTATAGATTTTGGAGAGTAATTTCCAAATTACTCTCCATAGTGATTGGATCAGATCACAATTCCATCAGTAGTTGAAACAGCTCTTTCAGAAGTTTCATTAGCATTTTTACTGGCACCTACCTATTCTTACCGTTCCTGTTATGTCCCATGGAGAGCCCCATAATGATTTGGTGTTTTAATTTTCTATTGATGATGGAATAAGAGGAGATGGTTAAAGGACATGGAAGAACAATCTCTTGGTATTGAGGGTTGTTAATTAGTAGAATTTATTTAGATGTGGTAGAATCTTTTATTTTGAAGATCCTTATATTAAGATGTGATTTCTGGTTTGTTATACCTCAACTGAAAACTATCATACCAGGAGGAACTCAGGTAAACTGTTTAGTTTTGTACTTCTTTCCATTATGAGAAAATAATATAAATTATATTGTTTAATTTCATACATTAGTGTAGGAAAAGTACACCAGATTTGTGGTTAGAAGACCTTGGTTGACATTCCTTCTCTGCCACCTGTCTGGGTCTTAGCTTTGACTCCAAATTTCACAGAACAAATCATTTTAGTAAGGGGATTTGTTCTGTGACATTTGGATTTAGTCAATTTTTTTTCAAAATTTTTTCAATTTGAGGACCTAGAGGGCCACCAGAAAAACAGCTGACCTGGAAAATAGATCCAGGAGAGACAATTTAAGAATTATCGGTCTACCTGAAAGCCATAATAAAAAGGAGCCTGGACAGCATCTTTCAAGAAATTAAGTAAAAATGTCCTAATGTTGTAGAGGATAAAATAATCCACTAATCACCTTCTGAAAGAGACCCCAAAAAAGAAAACTCCAAGGAATACCATAGCCAGATTCCAGAATTATCAGTCAGGGAAAAAAAAAGAAAACAATTTAAATATTGTGGAACCACAGTCAGGATTACGCAGGACTTAACCAGCTTCTGCATTAAGGCTTGTAGGGCCTGGAATATGATATTCCAGAAGGCAAAGGAGCTTGGATTACAACCAAGAATCAACTATCCAGCAGAATCGAGTATAATCTTTCAAGGGGAAAAGATATTCAATGATACAGGGGATTTTCAATTATTCCTGATTAAAAAGACCAGAACTGAACAGAAAATTTGATCAAATACAAGACTCAAGGGAAGCATAAAAAGAAATGGTGAGCAGGCAGACTTCGGAAAACCTGGAAAGACTTGAATGAACTTGATGCTGTGTGAAGTGAAGCAGAATCAGGAAAATAACTGTACATAGAAACAGCAACATTGTATAATGACTGCTTTTGGTGGTAGACTTAACTCTTTTGAGCAATGCAGTGATCTAAGACAATTCCAAAAGACTCATGATGGAAAATGTTATCCACATTCAGAGAAAGAACTATGGAATCTGAATGCAGATTGAAACATACTGTTTTCTCTCTCTTTTTTTTTTTGTTATCTGTTTTCTTCTTTCATGGTTTTTCCCTTTTGTTCTGATTCTTCTTTCACAACATGCCTAATGTGGAAATATGTTTAATATGATCATACACTATAGCCTGTATCAGATTGTGTCTTTGGAAGGAAGTTTAGAACTCAAAATCTTAAAAAAGTGAATGTTGAAAACTAAAAATAAATAAATGAAAAGGTGAAATATACTGTGTACAAAGTAATAGCATTATTGTATGATGTTCAGCTGTGAATAACTTAGCTATTCTTAGCGATACAATGACCTAAGACAACTCTGTAGGACTTATGATGAAAAATGCTATCCATCTCCAAAGAACTGATGGTGTCAATACAAATTTATGCATACTTTTTAAAACTTCATTTTTCTTGAGTTTTTTTTGCCTGTTTTCTTTCACAACATAACTATCATGGATATGTTTTGCATGATTACATATGTATAACCTATATCAAATTGCCTTTTCAATGAGGGGGGTTGGGGAGGAGGGAGAGAGTTTTTAAAAAATGAATGTTAAAAATTGTTTTTACATATAACTGCAGAAAATTAAAAAATGAATAAACTTTTGCTTTTTTTTTACTTGCCCAAAGTCACATGGCTAGTAAGTGTATCAAGTGTCTGAGGCAGAATTTGAACTCAGGCCCTCCTGACTGCCAAGGCCAGTGCTCTATTTACTGTGCCACCTACCCACCCCAACTGAATAAATTTTTAAAAAAGATTAAAAAAAACCCCCACAAATTAGAGTTATTCCCTATCACATCATAGGACTTGGGAGGGGGGATGCATCCTGAATTATTATGGAATTTAAAGAAAATATGTTGGACTTATACAGTACTATACACATTTTATTCATGTCTGAGTTTCTAAACTTTTTCTGCTTTGTCTGTGGCTTCTGCCAAACTCTCCCTAAATTCCCAATTCCCATTTAATTTCTCATTCCAACTTTCAATATATTAAAACTACAATGGGGAAAGATGCAGTGTGGAAAGGATAAGTGTACTATTATTAAAAATGAAATAAGGTGAAATTACAGTCAGTTAATAAGAAATAGAAGCAATTATTAGGAGTTCTTTTGCCCATTTCTTTGCTAATAAAACTGTCAATCTAAATGAAATGGGATATTTGCAGAAATAAAGATTGCCCAGATTAACAAAACTAGGTAGAATAAATACTTAAACAGCTATATCTTAGAAAATGAGATTGAACAAGACATAATGAAGTCCTGAAGAGAAACCTTCCCCCTCACCAGATAGCTGTTTTTTAAAGTTTAGAAAATTTATTTGTAGAGCTAATTCTAATAGTACATAAATTGTTTAAACAGTTAGGTAAAAAAGGTGTCCTACCAGATACTTTCTATGAAATAAAGATGATTCATAAACCAAAGTCAAAACAGAGAAAAGAAACTATAAACCAATTTCCCTAATTGGATTTTCATGCAAAAAAATTAAATAAAATATTAGCAAGATTACAGCAATATGCCAAAAAGGTCACACACTATAACAAGGCTGAATCCATAGCAGGAATGTAGGGCTAGTTCAATATTAGGGAAAGCTATAAGCATAATTGACTGTATCAGTAACAAAAGCAACAAAAATAATTTGATTTCTTTAATATAGAAAAAGCTTTTGACAAAATATAACACCCATTCCTGTTTAAAAAAAAAACAACAACACTAGAACGCATAGGAATAAAGTGAGCTTTCCAAAACCCAAGTACCAGTGTAATATTGTTATGGGGGCAAGGTAGAGAAGCCTTTCCAGTAACTTTAGGAGTGAAGAAGAGATGTCTATTATCACCATTTTATTCATTATTGTACTAGAAATACTTGCTACAATAATAAGAGGAGATGAAAGGAATAAATATAGGCAAAGATTAAACAGAGTCATCACTTTTTACTGATGATATGATTTATTTAGAGAACCCTAGAGAGTCAACTAAAAAACTAATTGAAACATCAGCAAAATTGCAGGATCTATAAGGAATTTGCATAAATTATCTGCAGCATTTCTGTTTGTTAACCACAAAATCTAGCAGGAAGAAAAAAAAGACATGCCATTTAAGATAAGTAACAGACAATTTCAAACCCTTGGGGAGTCTACCTGTCACAATCCATACAGGGACTGAACAGACTTAGAAAACACTTTATACAAAGGCAGATTTAAACAATTGGATAAATATTAATTGCTTCTGGGGAGGTTGAGCTAATATAATGAAAAAGGCAATATTACTAAATTTATTCCCTCTCATCCCAACATCTTGACTCTGTGCTCATTTAATTCTAATCTCCAAACCCTTCTTCCTACCAAAATTTTTAGGGGGAAAGATTTTAATTATAGGATTATAGGATTTGAATTGGAAGGGACCCTAAAATTAAGTCAATGCCATACAAAGGACCATAGCTAGGAAAAATAACGAAATTCATCTGGAGGAATAAAATGATCAAGATTATAAAGTTATAATTTTGTTTTTGAAGGGGGTAGCAAGGTAATTGGGGTTAAGTGACTTGCCTAAGGTCACACAGCTGGTAAGTGTGTCAGATGTTTGAGGTCAGATTTGAACTCAAGTCCTCCTGACTCTAGGGCTGGTGTTCTATTCACGGTGCCACCTAGCTGTCTCCAAAGTCATAATTTTCAAAACCGTTTGGTGCTGGGTAAATAATAGAGATGGATCAATGGAATAGATTTTGTTCATGATATACAGAAGCAAATGAGCACAGGAATCTGGTGGTTGATAAACTCAAGGATCCCAGCTATTGGAGTAAAAACTCAGTATTTGACAAAAACTGTTGGAAAAATTGGAAAGTAATCTGCCAGAAACTTGGCTTAAAACCAATATCTCACTCCATGTGCCAAGTTAAGCTCTAAATACATACATGATTTAGAAATAGTGATATTATAAGCAAATTACAGTAGCATGTAAGGAATTACTTGTCAGATTTTTGCATAGGGTGACCAAACAAGATGGGAAGTTTCACAGAAAGCTAAAATGGATAGTTTTGATTACATGAAATTAAATTTTTTTTCGCACAAAACAGAACCAGTGCAGCTAAAATTAATGGGAGGTAGGGAATCTTTGCATCAGGCTAATTTGATAAAGGTTTCATTTCTAAGATATACAGTGAACTGATTCAGATTACAATAACCATTCCTCGATCAACACATGAACAAAGGATTTGAATTTAGTTTTCAGAGGAAGAAATCCAAGTGATCCACAGTCATGTGCAAAAGTGTTCTAAATCACTAAATATTAAATTCAAATTAAAAACTCTTTTAAGTACACTTTTAAGTCACATCCGTGAGATAGGCTTAAATCAACAAAAATAGAAAATAACAAATGTTAGAGAGGCTTTGGGAAAACGTGCTCTTTAAGGTGCTGTTGGTTTAGCTGTGAACTGGTCCATCCATTTTTCTCCAAAGCTATTGGGAACTATGTCCAGAAAGCTATTATACTGTGTATACTCTTTGATTCATTGATACCACTACTATTTCTGTACCCCAAAGAAATTAAAGAGGAAAAAGATGTATATGAACAAAAATATAACTGCTCTTATTATGGTGGCAAAGGATTGGAAACTGAGGGGATACCCATCAGTTGAGGAATGGCTAAACAAGTTACATTATATAAATGTGATAGAATACTATTGTGCTGTAAGAAATAAGGTAGATAATTTTAGAAAAACTTAGGAGGACCTATATGAACTGATACAAAGTGAAGTCCGGAGAACTATTTACACAGTAATATCAATATCATAAGGACAGTCAGCTTTGAAAGATTTGAGAACTCTGATCGAAAGTGACCAACCATGATTCCAAAGGACTCATGATAAAATAAAAAAAATAAAAGGATTCTGTTTTCAGATGGAGAATTAATAGACTCATTATGGAATGAAACACCCCCCCCCCATACCCCCCTTTTTCTTTTTGGATATAGCTAATATGGGAATTTGCTTTGCATGACTATACATATTTGTCATGGGCTTTTTCCTTCCATCTCAGTGGGTGGGGGAGGAAGAGACTTTGGAATCGAAAATAAAACAAATTTAATTAAAAAAATTAGATAAGGACTAATTACAAAGAATGTCTTTATCTCTTTCATATTTATACTATCTGTTTCTCCACAGGTTTTAATCATATCTTACCATATATCTATGTGATTTATTTCACCATCTTGCTTATCCACCGAGAAGCTCGTGATGAACACCAGTGTAAGAAGAAATATGGCTTGGCATGGGAAAAGTACTGTCAACGTGTGCCATATCGTATATTTCCATACATTTACTAATAAGCTTTTTTGTTTTAGATTCTTAAATGCTTCTGCAGTTCTAGCTTCCTTGCAAACAAAATATACCTCTTATCTTCCCACTGGGTCTGTAGGTATTTTGTTTTTTTGTTTTTGTTTTCTGAAGAAATGCATAATAGAACAAATAGTCATAAATTTGTAGGAAATAGATTTGTTAGGTTAGGTTTGTTCACCATTTAGTCGCTGAAATTAGCCAGGATTTTCACACAATTTGTTTTAATAAACTTAAGGGCAAATAAAATCAGAGTACAGTTATTTGAATTAGCTTTTTATTGGAAATTTTCCTATTCTTAAGATATAAAAAGAGGACAGTCTTATGGCAGATGCACCAAACAGAAATGGAATATTTGATTTCTTGACTAGGTTCCTAGCTTTTCAGATTTGCATTTCTGGTTTGATCAGTTGATTTCTTTTTTAAAAAATGGAAATGATTATGTTAGACTCAGTTTCAGAGTGTGTTTAACAGCTAGTTATATTTTTGTTTCATCAATTAGGATAGGATTTTCATTAATTTCAGTTTAAATACATAATTTTCTGGTTCCCTGAGTTAAAATTAAAACCTATTCTGTGTTCAGTCCTGGATACCAGGGTATGAGGAAGTAGTGATTTAATAGCAGGCCCTACAGAAAAGAAAAAAAGTAACAGCTTGCTTACTTACAATTCTAAAATTACTTAAAAATGTAAATACATAGCTTTCTTTATGTATAATATGGTGACTTCATTTTTCTTTTTTCTGTACAGTATTTTGAATGTGAGGTGCAGTTGCTTATTTAGGACCAGGCAGGAATATATCTTTTAACAAAAAAACATTCAGTATTTTTTAATTATACTTTTATGAAAGTTTTATAAAGTAATGTATCGATATGAAATGAAAGTTTTTTAAACAATCTGAGTTCATTTAAATATTGCATTGAAAAATGCTATGAAAATATAGGGATTGTAATTTTAATCCAAAGTTTGTGAATTTGGCTTTGCTACCTCAATTATAGGTTCTCAGTTGCCTTTTATACTATTACAAATAAGTAAAAATAGCTTGGATATATATATTTATATATTTTTGGAATAACATCACTATTTAAACATTTTTTACATGAACCTGTGGTTGAAAACTTGCCATTTCGGACTAATATTTTTGTATATTTTTGACTTTTGTAATTAAACACTGTGTTTGCTACTATTCATTTTTTGCAGTTTATACTGTATGTTGTGTATCCAATAGCTACAAATTCTACTGCATTGCTGTGATTTTATTTTTAAAATTGTTATTTTTCACCTTTGAAAGCCCCATCTGCAGATGAATTGAACATGTTCAAAATGTATTTCTTCTTTGATGTTATTAGAAGTGTGTTTTTATGAAGCATAAAATCAGCCTTAAAATCTAGTTAAATTTATAGGGGTCCATTATTAGCTGTCAGGGGTGAAATGGTAGCAAAGTCAAAATGTGAAAGGATTTCTGTTAAAATGAGGTTTTTGTGTTAAAAGTTAAATAGTTCCCAGTGTCTTAAATATGTGGCAGTGTAACAAACCTAGTGTGTATGTTGGGGTTTTTAATTTTACATTTTGTATATGAGCCATTTGGATTTGTAGTGTCTTGCACACTGCAGTTTGAAGTATATGTAGCATACATAGCTTACTTTAATATGATCATGATTTTTTTTCCTCTAGCACATTGCATCCTGCAGCTTTTGAATATTTCTTTCGGGAAAAATTGTCAGATGTCACTTCAGAATTTTTGTATAGTCACTGTTGTATGCAAGTAGTTTCTTTTTATTACAGATAGTTTCCTTTCAGTATTAAAAATAGCATGGTCTATAATATAGACCACATAGTCTATATTATATTCATTAAATGAGCTTGGGGTGGGGGGGAAGGGGTAAATAGGCTATTTTATTGATCTTCCTGGTGGTGAAAATAAACAAACTAACTTTCCTACACAGTGGCATAATTTCTGAGTGACATTGACTTTATCTTGTCTTCCTTTTCATTTTTGGACAAAAATTTGATAAGTAGAAGTTTTTATAATAAAATTCAAGTTGAAATAAAATTCAAAGTAACAATGTATTAATTTGGTTACTTCTTATATATTTAGAATATAGTTCTTTAGGTAGAAGCAACCTTGAGATTATTTTATTCCATTCAGATAAAGAAACAAGACCAGAGAGAATCAAGTATAAAAATGATTTCCATGAGTCATGGAATGCTTTGGAAAAGGAAGTAGTTCACACTTTGTTCTACTTTGGACCCACTGTTGTATAGATCTTTTGGAACATTGTTTTCCTCAAGTCTAGGGTCTAAGGGTTTTTGTATTTTTCTTCATATAGTGTGCTGTGTACTAAGTGTACACTGTGTTTTTATTGATAATGTCTTTTCAGGAAGTACACTGTTCTAGGTATAACAATATCACTGGATTTTTAATTCTGTTAGTGGATGTTCTGAAGTTTAGCACTAGATGGATGTTCAACAAGAGCTTGTTTCTACCCTTGACTATCTCCTGACTGGGCAAAGGTACCGAGTCTTCTTTCTCATATGTTAAATGTGGAGGGTTTTATCACTTTACATTTTGAACTGAAGTACTTATTTTAAATACTGAAGTTTGGTATTTATGGAGTGACTTGTTCCAAAAAAAGTTTAAAATCTAAATTACTAATGCAAAATGTCCAGTATGGGTGGAACTTCCATACTTAGGGAACTGATGGATTGGGTTCTAGGTCTGATCACTTAATGTCCAGGAAGCTACCTCTGGTATTTTTCTTTTTCCTTTTTTTCCTTTTTTTTTTTTTTTTGAGGGAAATTGGGGTTAAGTGACTTGCCCAAAGTCATATGGCTAGGTTTTTTTTGTTTGTACGTGTTAAGTGTCTGAGGCCGGATCCGAACTCAGGTCCTTCTGACTCCAGGGCTGGCGCTTTACTCACTGTGCCACCTAGCCGCCCCCTCTGGTATTTTTCTAATACTACAAGTACAGCCCCCCCCCCCCCAATTTGGAACATATGCACATACATGCAGGCATCTAAATACTACTTTATTCCCAGTAAAGGGAAGAACCATTACAACAATTGTCAGTTCAACAAACATCTGTTAAGCATATGAATTATCAAGGCTCAATGCTAAGCCCAAAGTATATACAAAAGACAAGACAGTTTCTTTTCTGCTGGGGTGTTTGTGGATACAACATAAATACAGAGAAGTTAAGAGGGACAAAATAAGTGAGGGAACCTCAGTATGCAAAACAAAAAGTTTCATGGTCAATGGGGTACCTTACCTGAGCTTTTCTTGAAACTAAGAATTTTTTTTTTTTAGTCCCACTATTTAGTTTATTCAAAATAACAAAGCTTCTTCATAAGGATCTCCCTTACAAGATAAAAGTTACAATAGTTTCATAAAGAAAGCAGTACTGTTTGTTCTCTCTTTCTTTTTTTTCTTTTTTTTTAATTAAACAAATGCTTTATTAACTTCTGGTTTACATCATTCATTTCCACCAGATTATGAGTTACATTTTTCCCCCCATTTTTTCCCTACCCACCACCCCAGAATAGCAGTCCCACCAGATATCCCCTCATCCAGTCTGCTCTCTCCCATATCTTCTCCCATACCCCCTTCGACTTTGCCATTAGGGCAAGGTGAATCTCTGAGCCCCACTGCCTGGACATCTTATGAAACATTTAATTTTAAAACTTTGATTTTCAGGTCCATTCCCTTTCTCCCCTGTCACCCATTCCCTCTGAGAAGATAAGCAATTCAGTATGTGTTGTACATGTATATCTATGCAAAACATTACCATAGTAGATATATTGTAAAAGACTGCTTATATTTCCCTCCAACCTGTCTCACCTCCCACCTGGTCCATTCCCTACTTTGATCCTGTCCCTCTTTGATAGTGGGTACTTCTAACCTCCCCTCTCCCCAGAATGCCCTCCCCTCCATCATCCCCCCTCTCATCTCCCTTTCCCCTACTCAGGAGAATGAGTGAGGGTAAGATATTCCATTTAGTATGTATATGATTCTCTACTTGAGCCAACTTCAATGAGAATATGCTTTTGCCTTTTTGCCTTCCTGTTCTTCCCCTCCCCTGCAACTACTTCCCCTTGCCTCTTCTACATGAGATAGTTTGCCCTACCCTGTCTGTCTCCATCTCCTCTTGCCACTTTCCTCTCTCACCTCTTGACTTCACCCCTTAAGAATCATCCCTTCCTTGGGGTGGCTAGGTGGCGCAGCAAGCAGAGAGCCAGCCCCGGAGCCAGAAGGGCCCGAGCTCGGATCTGGCCCCAGACACCCAACACACAAACAAAAACCCAGCCACGTGAACCTGGGCAAGTCACCCAACCCCAATTGCCCTCCAAAAAAAAAATAATCATCCCTTCCTATCAAATTCAACCTGTGGCCTCTATCCATGTATACCTGTGAACATATGCCATGTACCCTTCTTCAATTATTTTCATAATGAGAAAGGTTTCATCAAACACAGTTATTGTTTTTCCATGTAGGACTGTAAATAGTCCAATTTTGATAAGTTCCTTTTGATTTCTTTTCCTTGATTGCCTTCTCAAGTATCTCTTGCTTCTTGTGTCTGAATGTCAAATTTTCTATTCAACTCTGGTTTTTTCATCAAGAATGCTTGAAAGTCCTCGATTCCACTGAATGACCATATTTTCCCCTGAAACAAGATACTCAGTTTTGCTGGGTAGGTGACCCTTGGCTTCAATCCCAGCTCTTTTGCCCTCTGGAATATCATATTCCATGCTCTTCAATCCCTCAGTGTAGAAGCTGCCAGGTCCTGGGCTATTCTGATTGTGTTTCCACAATATTGAAATTGTTTCTTCCTGGCTGCTTGTAGTATTTTCTCCTTGATCTGGGGATTCTGGAACCTGGCTATAATATTCCTGGGAGTTTTCTTTTTGGGATCTTTTTCAGGAGGTGATCTGTGGATTCTTTCAACCTCTATTTTGCCCTCTGGATCTAAAACATCAGGGCAATTTTCCTTGAGAATTTCTTGAAGGGTGATTTCTAGGTTCTTTCTTTGATCATGGCTTTCAGGTAGTCCAATAATTTTTAAATTGTCTCTCCTGGATCTATTTTCCAGGTCAGTGGTTTTTCCCATGAGATATTTCACATTGCCTTCTATTCTTTCATTTGTTTGGATCTGTTTAATAGTATCTTGATTTCTCATAAAGTCACTAGCTTCCATTTGCTCCAGTCTAACTCTGAAGGAATGAATCTCCTCAGTGAGCTTTTGAGATTCTTTTTCCATCTGGCAAATTCGACTTTTTAAGGCATTCTTCTCCTCATTACCTTTCTGAGCCTCTTTTGCCATTTGAGTTAGTCTATTTTTTAAGGTGTTATTTTCCTCAGTCAGGCTGTTGACTGTCATTTCATACTTTTCTTGCATCTTTTTCATTTCTCTTCCCAAATTTTCCCCCACTTCTCTTATCTGCTTCTTAAGGTCCTCTATGGCCTGTAGCCAGCTTGTATTTTCATTTGGGGCTTTTGGTGTAGGAGTTCTGACCTCACAGTCCTCCTCCATGCTTTGATCCTCTTTGCCCCTAAAATAGGAATCCAATGTTGAACTTTTCTGTTTATTTTGTTTCATTTGCCTAGGCATATTGCCACTTTAATTACTTGATTTTGGGGCTTGTTGCCACAGTAGGACTCTGCCACCAGACAGGGGAGCTTCCGCCCAAACGTGGGGTCTTCACAACTTCCGCCAATTGGGTGGCCTCTGTAAAGCCTCCACCCACTCTGGCAAGTTGGATACCCACCCCAAACTTCCCCTCCAGACCACAATCCAGATCCAGGCAGTTTAAAGCAAGAGCAATTAACCCCCAGACTGATTGCTGGATCTTCCTACAGTTCACAGACCAGGAGCTAGAGCCACTACTGTCCCTGCAAAATGGCTTCTGTGCAGCTGTTTCTTCAGCAGTTTTTTGCCCCCAGGGGAGGAAGCCACGTGCTCCCCAAATACTGGTCCCAAAGTCACTAACCTCTCATTTTGTCCTAGGCATATCTGTGCTGGATAATTCTGGAATCGCCACAATTGCTAGTGTTCTGGGGTTCCACCAGCCAGCTGAAGGCCCGGCCACCCTGGGGCTAAAACCGCGGACCTGGGCTCAGCTCTGCATACTGTGCTGCCTGCTCTCAGAGCGCTGCGCTGGCTGCTCCCTGCAGGGCTGCTGGGCTGTCCTCAGCAGGAGGTTAGCTTCTCTGTGCTGTTCTGTGGGTGCTGTGGCTCCAGAAGTTGTTCGGAGCTCCCTTTCACATTGTTTGAAATTTGTGTGGGGCAGAGCACATTGGAAATGCTGTTTCTACTCCCGAAACTAAGAATTTTGAGAGGTGGAGTTAAGGAAATTTCATTTCTAGGTTTGTGCAAATGCCCAGAGATGGAATGCTGAGTGGACCAACTAGTAGTCCAGTTTGACTGATGTGGGGAATTTGAGAAGAATACTGTGAAATAATGCTGGAAAAAGGTATTCTGGAACTAGTCCAACCAAGGACCTTAAACTCTAGGCGAAAGAGTTCGTTATTTAATCCTACAGGTAATAGAAGCTGCTCAAGTTTTTTTTTAGTATGATGGTGATATGTGCCTTAGAATGGACCTATCCCAGGGATCCATTAGCCCTGAACCCAGGCCACCAGCTTCTGCCCTCTCTCCTTGCTGTTGGACCATCTCCAGGGCTCTGGAACATTTCTGCCTAAAAAAACATCTCATATAGTTCCCGTTCTACTCACACAGCAATAGACCTGCTGGTGGGTCTTGCCTACCTCAAATCTCTCCCCACTCTAGTCCATCCTCTTCAGCCACTGATTTTCATCCACTGCAATTTTCCTAAATTGCAGGTCTGATCATGTTACACACCCAAAACACACACACACACACACACACACACACACACACACACACACACACACACACACACACACTTTTTGTCTGTCTCTCAAACTCTTGTGGAGTTTGAGAGCAAATATAAATTCTGTGTTTAGTATTCAAAGCCCTTTACAACCTAGCCCTCACCTTCCTTTCCAATCCAGTCCACCTTGTGGACAGGTATTCTTTGATCCAGTAACACTGGCCTGAATGTTCCACAAATGAGATACTTCATCTCTCAGCTCTAGGCATTTTCTTTGGCTGTCCCCCATGCTTGGAATGCTCTCCCTCCCTCTGCTCTGACTACTGACTTCCCTAGCTTCCTTTAAAATACCAGTTAAAAATTCCATCTTTTACTGGAAGCCATCTTTACCTAGATTGCTTTGTATACTTTTGTTTGCAAGTTGTCTTTCCTTTAGATTATAAGCTCCTTGAGGGTAGGGACTGTCCTTTGCCTCTCTTTGTATCCCCAGGCCTAGCACAGTGCCTATAGTAGGTGCTTAATAAATATTGATGGCTAATTCTTCTAGACTCTTGGTCTGCCAAATAATATGGACATTACAGAGCCGCTTTTGAAGTTCTAGGAGAACGTGGACAAATGAAGCTTGTTTTCCTGGCACTGATGATCGAGACAACGATGTCAGAATGCCTTTCAAAAATTTCTCTGTGGGATGCTCTTCCTTACTCTGTCCACAATTATTAATCTTTTATCAGACTGTTAATTTTCTGTTAGGCTCAGAAAAAATCCTGACCCTGTCTAGCTTTAGTATTTGGCTACTTTGTTACTTTTTTTTTTTTTTTTTTAAGCAGTTGGGGTTAAGTAACTTGCCCAAGGTCACACGGCTAGGTTTTTGTTTTGTGTGGGTTAAGTGTCTGAGGCCGGCTCTGAACTCAGGTCCTTCTGACTCCAGGGCTGGTGCTCTACTCACTGCGCCACTTAGCCGCCCCATACTTTGTTACTTTTTTTAGTCTTTGCCTAACTTCATTGAGCAATACCATAAAAGCCGATTCATATCTACCAAAGAGGTATTATAGCAATTCATGCCAATAGTTAGTTCTTCCCCAAATTTCTTGGAGCTTCTCTAATATCAGGGAATTCATTAACCAAATTGTGCAGGTCATTGGAATATACACAAGCTCCAGTCCACTCTAGGGAGCTACCAAGTTATAGCTGTTAAACTGTTCATAATAACTGGTTATCAGACAGTAGATTTTTATAACTTTTAGTATGATCAACTGAAAAAGGCCTGAGGAGAGAGCAGTAAGGGAAGGTGCTACTCCTAAAGAGGCAGGGAGGCAGAATAATAATAATAATAAAGACACACCCATCCCCAGATTTATGGGATGTAACCAAAGCAGCTATCAGGGAAAAATTTTAATCTCTAGATGCTCTCATCCAGAAGAGAGAAAGAAAAGCAACTGAAAAAATTTACAAAGGCAATAAATGAAAAACACCAAAATAGAAATCCAGAAGATTGAAGATAAGATTAGCAAAATTGAAAGCAAAAAGCCCACTAATAAACAGAGCTAGTAACTACTTTGGGGAGAAAGCTTCAGTAAATTGAGAGGTAATCTGATTTTTAGAGGGTAAAACCAAATTTCCTAACGTAAAACAAAAAGAACTCATGACGAATGAAATTAGTAGAAACTTGACAAATCATATCCCAACAAAAGTGACAAATGGATAAATATATAAAACCGAATAGTCAGATGATCAGAACAAGAAATAGAAAACCCAGTCTTAAAAGAAATCAAGGGGCGGCTAGGTGGCATAGTGAATAGAGCACTGGCCCTGAAGTTAGGAGGACCTGGGTTCAAATCCGGCCTCAGACACTTGATACACTGGCTGTGTGACTTTGGGCAAGTCACTTAACCCCAACTGCCCTCCAAAAAGCAAAAAAACCCAAAAAAACAAAACAAAAACAAAAAAACAAAATTATAAATAGAAAAGCAAAAATGGGGCGAAAAAGTGACCACATGAATTTAGAAGTCAGTTCTATGAAACATTAAAGGAAGAATGCCAGCATTACATAATCTTGTAAAAATAGGAAAATTGTTTCTATGAAACAATATGGTTTTGATAACTAAGCTAAGGAAAGACAAAATGGAAAGAAAAATGTAGACTAATATTCTCGATGAATGTCAACTCAAAAAATGTTGACAACTATCAAAGAGGCTATAGCAACACATTGAGAAATTATACATTCTGACCAGGTTAGATTTTTATCAGGAATGCAGGATTGGCTCAATATTAGGAAAACTACACACATGAATCTATATTCGTAACAAAGTGATTATATTAGTGCAGAAAACTATGAAAAAACAACATGCTTTTATGGTAAAAAATAAACAGTATTATCCTAAGAGGAAAACACTTAGAAGCCTTTCCAATAAAATATGGGGTAAAGTAAGTGTCCATTATCATCGCTGTTATTTGAAGAGTTGTAACAATAAGATAAAAGAAATGGAAGGAATAAGCATAGAGAAATGAAATTACAACTTTTTGCAGATGACATGCCTTGAGTTTTTAACTAAAAGATAATAGAAACAATTGATAAAAGTATTTATTAAGGACTTACTATGTGCCAGGCACTGTGCTAAGTGTGCAAACAAGACAATTCTTACCTAAGGAACTCACATTCTAATGGGAGAATACATATTAAAGCAAAGTTGGGTATAGAGGGGTGGATGGGGGGAAGTACCCCACACAGAGACAAGGTACTTGGTGAGAAAGAAGAGGAGCTTAGAGTAGGTGATGTGAAAGTTAAGTGAATTGTGGCTGAGGCATTTCCAGAAATAGTAGTATTGACGGTGAGAAGATGGCTGGTAGGGAGAAGTTTGGAGAGTAAGGTAAATATGAGTGACGATTAATGGAATAGTGGTCCTGGAGCTCAGATAAAATGTTTCTTCAAGATGGTGAGGCAGCTGGTGAGGAGGAAGAGAAGTAATGTAGCAGAATATAAAATAAATTCAACTCCCCCCTCCCCTGAGTCTTGCATGTTATTAAGAAAAGCCAGAGAGAACTAAGACATTTCATTCGAAATTAGTATATTATGAAAAATTTGGGATTCTTCTTGTGAAGACACAAGAAGTTATATTGAACAAAAACATAAAACTTAAAAGAAATATTTGAAGACAAATAATTGGTGAGTACTTGATCACTCATGATTGGACCATGCTAATATAATTAAAATACAATAGTATCTATAATGTTAATGGAATAGGAAGATCTTCCCTGCCCATTAATAGGACTATGTAACCTGCTTTGAACTTTGGCCCAGTTCACAGCTGTGGTCACACATAGCCTGAATGAGTCACATGGGGACTCCTCACAGTGTGGGAGAAAGTTACCCAACAGAACAGAGAGTGAAAGCAGAGAGAGAGAGAAGCAGCTTGAGTGGGCAGAGGGAAGAATTTGTGTAGGGGAACTTGTTTGTGGGGAGGTCTAATATAGAAAGAAGGTTTAAGATGTAGGTGCTCTGGATTAATGATAAGTACCCTGTTAAATGTTACGTCCTGGTATTTTTTTTTAAGGCTTAATTTATTGTTTTATTGATTGTCTACACTTAAGAAAATAACAGAGAAAAGGTTAATAATGAAAGTTAAACTTAAAGGTATCATGCATACTTGGCAGCCAGTGGCTAAACATTGATCAACACTTCCTGCAGGCTTGAGAGTGGCTTGAGACAAACTTTCATCTTACCAGCCCCTGCTGCTCCTTGTTTAATGGGCTTTCCCCAGCCTGTTGTGGACTGGTGTCCCTGACTTTGGTCTCTTTGGGTTCTAAATCCTCAGTTCCTATGAAAAATAATTTCCTTTTTTTTTTAAACAAATGCTTTATTAACTTCTTTTTTACATCATTCATTTCCGCCAGATTTTGAGTTACAATCATTTCCCCCCATTTTTCCCCTACCCACCCTCCCAGAATAGCAGTCCCGCAAGATATTGCTTCCTCCAATCTGCTCTCTCCCATACCTTCTCCCATACCCCCTTTGACTTTTCCATTAGAGGAAGGTGAATCTTTGTGTCCCAATGCCTGCACATCTTATCTCCCAATTATAAGCAAAAGAGTATTAATAATAGTATTTATATATATTTGAAACATTTAATGTTAAGACCTCGAATTTCAGATCCATTTCCTTCCTCCCTTGTCACCCATTCCCTCTGGGGAGATAAGTAATTCAGTATATGTTGTACATATCTAGCTATGCAAAACATTATCATAGTAGATATATTGTACAAGGCTGCTTATAATTCCCTCCCACTCATCCCACCCCCCACCTGGTCCATTCCCTACATGAACCTGTCCCTCTTCTATAGTGGGTACTTCCAACCTCCCCTCCCCCCAAGGATGCCCTCCCATCCATCATCCCTCCTCTCATCCCCCTTCCCCCTATTCTACTGCAGGTTGAGATATCCCATTTAGTATGTATGTCATTCTCTCCCTGAACCAAATTCAATGAGAATGTGGTTTTGCCTTTTTGCCTTCCTATTCTCCCCCTCCCTTGCAACCACTTCCCCTTGCTTCTTCTACATGAGATAGTTTACCCTACCCTGTCTCTCCCCATCTCCTCTTGCCACTTTCCTCTCTCACCTCATAATTTCATCCCTTGAGTATCCTCCCTTCCCAACAAATTCAACCTATGCCCTCTATCCATATATAACTGTAACCATATACACACACATTCACATATGTATTCATATGACCACACACCCTTCTTCCATTATTTTCATAGTGAGAAAGATTTCATCAGTCACAGTTATTGTTTTCCATATAGGAATGTAAATAGTTCAACTTTGATAAGTTCCTTTTGATTTCTTTTCCCTGATTACCTTCTCAGGCATCTCTTGCTTCTTGTGTCTGGATGTCAAATTTTCTATTCAATTCTGGTTTTTTCCTCAAGAATGCTTGAAAGTACTCTATTCCACTGAATGACCATATTTTCCCCTGAAACAAAATACTCAGTTTTGCTGGGTAGGTGACCCTTGGGTTCATTCCCAGTTCTTTTGCCCTCTGGAATATCATATTCCATGCCCTTCTATCCCTCAGTGTAGAAGCTGCCAGGTCCTGGGCTATTCTGATTGTGTTTCCACAATATTGAAATTGTTTCTTCCTGGCTGCTTGTAGTATTTTCTCCTTGATCTGGGGATTCTGGAACCTGGCTAAAATATTCCTGGGAGTTTTCTTTTTGGGATCTTTTTCAGGAGGTGATCGGTGGATTCTTTCAACCTCTATTTTGCCCTCTGGATCTAAAACATCAGAGCAATTTTCCTTGAGAATTTCTTGAAGGGTGATTTCTAGGTTCCTTCTTTGATCATGGCTTTAGGGTAGTCCAATAATTTTTAAATTGTCTCTCCTGGATCTATTTTCCAGGTCAGTGGTTTTTCCCATGAGATATTTCACATTGCCTTCTAATCTTTCGTTTGTTTGGATCTGCTTAATAGCATCTTGGTTTCTCATAAAGTCATTAGCTTCCATTTGCTCCAGTCTAACTCTGAAGGAATGAATCTCCTCAGTGAGCTTTTGAGATTCTTTTTCCATCTGGCAAATTTGACTTTTTAAGGCATTCTTCTCCTCATTGCCCTTTTGGGCCTCCTTTGCCATTTGAGTTAGTCTATTTTTTAAGGTGTTGTTTTCCTCAGTCAGGCTGTTGACCCTTATTTCATACTTTTCCTGCATCCTTCTCATTTCTCTTTCCAATTTTTCCTCCACTTCTTTTTTTTTTTAATTTTTTTTTTTAAAGCAATTGGGGTTAAGTAACTTGCTCAAGGTTACATGGCTAGTCATTATTTATGTGTGGGTGCTCATTTTCTGAGGCCGGATCTGATCTCGGGTCATCCCAACTCTGAGGCCGGCGCTCTTACTCACTGCGCCACCTAGCCGCCCCTTTTAGGGCAGTTGGGGTTAAGTAACTTGCCCAAGGTTACATGGCTAGGTTTTTGTTTGTATGGATTAAGTGTCTGAGGCCGGCTCCTAACTCAAGTCCTTCTGATTCCAGGGCCGGCGCTCTATTCACTGCGCCACCTAGCTGCCCCTCCTCCACTTCTCTTATTTGATTTTTAAAGTCCTTCTTAAGGTCCTCTATGACCTGCAACCCGCTCCTCACAGTCCTTTTCCCTCTCTGTGCCCCCAAAATAGGAGTCTAGGGTTGCATTTTTCTGTTTCCTTTGCCTCGGCATGTTGCCACTTAATTACTTGACTTTTGGGCTTGTTGCCACAGTATGTCTTTGCCGACAGATAGGGGAATTTTCGTCCCAAACATGTGGGAGGGCAACTTCCATTTCTGGCAAGCTGTAAACCCACCCACGACTTCCACCCCAGATCACAATCCAGATCCAGGGAGGTTATAGCAAGAGCGATTACCCCCCCCAAGACTGATCGCTGGATCTCCCTACAGTTTGCAGGCCAGGAGCTGGAGCTGCCTCTGAAAACTACAAAATGACGTGTCTCCTCAGTGGCTTCTAGCCCCCAGGGGAGGAAGCCGACGCATTCCCCAAATACTGGTCCCAAAGTCCATAGGGCACTAACCTCTCACTTTGTCCTAGGCATGTCTATGTTGATAATTCTGGAGTCGCCACAGCTGCTGGTGTTCTGGGGTACCTCCAGCCCGCTGCTGGCCCTGCCGCCCTGTGGCTAAAACCTCGGCTCACGGGGACCTGGGCTCGGCTCGGCTGGGCTTGGCTTCCCGTGCTCTGTGTGCTGTGTGCTGCCGGCTCCCAGAGCGTTGCGCTGGTCCTTCCTGCAGGGCTGCTGGGCTGTCCTCAGCGGGAGGTTAGCTTTTCTGTGTCATTCTGTGGGTGCTGAGGCTCCAGAAGTTGTTCAGAGTCCCCTTTTACATAGTTTGGGGGGAATCTGGGGGCAGAGTGGCTTGGATGAGCTGTTTCTACTCCGACGTCTTGGCTCCGCCTCCCCCCCCCCCCCCCGTATTCTAATGAAAAATAAGTATTTTGGTTTTGCTTTTGAGGAAGAGAGTTTATTATATTTTGCAAATCTACCCTGGAAATATGCATGCATATTCATAGCAGGTACTATGGTTATCACATTGGTATTACACTAAGTAAGCTAATTTGCAAATTCAGGGCCATACCAATCAGATTACCAAAGGATTCTTTTATAAAACTAGGTAAGATTATAATAAAATTAATCTGGAGGAACTAAAAGTCAAGGATCTTCAGGAAAATGTTGAAAAAGTGGGAAGGAAAAGGGCATCACAGTAACAGATCTTAAACTATACTTAAACTACCAACGGATTATTTTTTAGAACTAGAAAAAAATAAAATTCATCTGTAGGAGCAAAAGGTCAAGAATCTCAAGGGAATAATGTAAAAAAAAAAGTGGGAGGGAAATAACATCCAGCAATATCAGATTTCAAACCAATTCTCCCACCCTTGCCCTTCAGTCTCCTTTTAAGTATTGCCTTCCACTCTTAGAATGTAAGCTCTTTGAGGGCAGACACCATTTTTTTTTAACCTTTGTACTTCTAATGCCTGGTACAGCCAATGCTTAATACATGCTTGTTGACTGTATACAAAGCAGTACTTTTTTTTTTCACATTACTATTGGTAGCTTGGATTTCTTCCTCTGAAAATTGCCAAATAGGCAGTTTTCAGAAGAAGAAAACTATAGTGAAGAAATGCTGTGAGCCACTAATAAGAGGAGTGCAAGTTAAAACTACTCAGTTTCCATCCGGCATCCATAAGATTGGCAAAGATGATAAAAAAGGAAAATGTTAATTGTAGGAGATAGGGGAGTACAAGCACTGTTTTTTTTTTCTTTTTGGAGGGGCAGTTGGGGTTAAGTGACTTGCCCAAGGTCACATGGCTAGTTGTTGTGTTAAGTGTCTGAAGCTGGATTTGAACTCAAGGCCTCCTGATTGCAGGGCTGATGAACTATTCATTGTGCCACCTAGCTGTCCCAAGTACAAACAAGCATTGTTAACAGAGCTGAGTGATATTCCATTTATTCTGGAAAGCAAGTTGAAAGTATACCTTAAAGTCACTAAACTATGATACTACTTTTTAGGTCAGCACTTTTTTTTTGTTGTAACAAAGAACTGAAACCAAAGTAGGTATCCATTTCCAAAAACTGTATGTCACATATTTATCTGAGCAACTTGCTGCTATGAGAGTGGGAGAGAAACCATCCCTCCCCATTTTAGCCTTGATATAAATAGGTGAGAACACTCATGGTCCTTAGATTAAATGCTAAAAGACATTCAAATTTGGAATGATGTGCAGTTGCACAAGATTTGTGGTCTGTCAGGCTGAGGGAACTTGGCTACACCCATGGTTCATCATCAAGTGAATTGAGAAGAGATTAATTTCTAGAAATTGGAGTAAGCATTGTAGGTGAACCCCATAAGAATGAATCATCTAGGATGAGGAAAGAAGTCTCTTCCAAGCTCTTTTTTTCTCTTAGATTGGAAGAAAAACTCAAGAGCTTTGAATAATACCAACAATATTGGACCTTTCATTTTCCTATTGGCATCCTATCTCCAACTCTGGATTAGTGGATAGCAGGGCCTCAGGAAGAAATCAAGGACAGGCAATCACACCTCTCCTAGGGGACCAACGAAGAAACTGCCTAAAGGGAATTTCTTGGACTTTGGAGTACCTTGCAAATGAGAGAAAAGGACTTCCAGCAACTAGAAGTCCCTTTGCCACATGTGCTCTCTAACCTTGATCCCACTTTCTCTGGACTTGCTGTACTTTGGGACATCATCACAGACTTTTAGAGGAATGTCATGTGCCTACTGTTCTATCATACCACCTATCTTTGAAAAAGCTACTTGGCTAGCCAAATAAACTGATTTTTAAAATTTCTTTATTTTTTTTAATTGATTAAACAAATGCTTTATTAACTTCTGGTTTACGTCATTCATTTCCACCAGATTATGAGTTACATTTTCCCCCCGTTTTTCCCTACCCACCACCCCAGAATAGCAGTCCCACCAGATATCCCCTCATCCAATCTGCTCTCTCCCATATCTTCTCCCATACCCCCTTCGACTTTGCCATTAGGGCAAGGTGAATCTCTGAGCCCCACTGCCTGGACATCTTGTGGAACATTTAATTTTAAAACTTTGATTTTCAGATCCATTCCCCTTCTCCCTTGTCACCCACTCCCTCTGAGAAGATAAGCAATTCAGTATGTGTTGTACATGTATATCTATGCAAAACATTACCATAGTAGATATATTGTAAAAGACTGCTTATATTTCCCTCCCACCTGTCTCACCTCCCACCTGGTCCATTCCCTACTTAGATCCTGTCCCTCTTTGATAGTGGGTACTTCTAACCTCCCCTCTCCCCAGAATGCCTTCCCCTCCATCATCCCCCCTCTCATCTCCCTTTCCCCTACTCAGGAGAGTGAGTGAGGGTAAGATATTCCATTTAGTATGTATGTGATTCTATCCTTGAGCCAACTTCAGTGAGAATATGCTTTTGCCTTTTTGCCTTCCTGTTCTTCCCCTCCCCTGCAACTACTTCCTCTTGCCTCTTCTACATGAGATAGTTTGCCATACCCTGTCTGTCTCCATCTCCTCTTGCCACTTTCCTCTCTCACCTCTTGACTTCACCCCTTAAGAATGATCCCTTCCTTGGGGCGGCTAGGTGGCACAGCGAGCAGAGAGCCAGCCCCGGAGCCAGAAGGACCTGAGCTCAGATCCGGCCCCAGACACCCATCACACAAACAAAAACCCAGCCATGTGAACCTGGGCAAGTCACCCAACCCCAATTGCCCTCAAAAAAAAATAATAATCATCCCTTCCCATCAAATTCAACCTGTGGCCTCTATCCATGTATACCTGTGAACATATGCCATGTACCCTTCTTCAATTATTTTCATAATGAGAAAGGTTTCATCAAACACAGTTATTGTTTTTCCATGTAGGAATGTAAATAGTCCAACTTTGATAAGTTCCTTTTGATTTCTTTTCCTTCATTACCTTCTCAAGCATCTCTTGCTTCTTGTGTCTGAATGTCAAATTTTCTATTCAACTCTGGTTTTTTCATCAAGAATGCTTGAAAGTCCTCGATTCCACTGAATGACCATATTTTCCCCTGAAACAAGATACTCAGTTTTGCTGGGTAGGTGACCCTTGGGTTCATTCCCAGCTCTTTTGCCTTCTGGAATATCATATTCATGCCCTTCTATCCCTCAATGTAGAAGCTGCCAGGTCCTGGGCTATTCTGATTGTGTTTCCACAATATTGAAATTGTTTCTTCCTGGCTGCTTGTAGTATTTTCTCCTTGATCTGGGGATTCTGGAACCTGGCTAAAATATTCCTGGGAGTTTTCTTTTTGGGATCTTTTTCAGGAGGTGATCTGTGGATTCTTTCAACCTCTATTTTGCCCCTGGGTCTAAAACATCAGGGCAGTTTTCCTTGAGAATTTCTTTTTTTTTTTTTTTTTAAAGCAATTGGGGTTAAGTAACTTGCTCAAGGTTACACGGCTAGTCATTTGATTTATGCGTGGGTGCTCATTTTCTGAGGCCGGATCTGATCTCGGGTCATCCAAACTCCGAGGCCGGAGCTCTTACTCACTGCGCCACCTAGCCGCCCCCCTTGAGAATTTCTTGAAGGATGATTTCTAGGTTCTTTCTTTGATCATGGCTTTCAGGTAGTCCAATAATTTTAAAATTGTCTCTCCTGGATCTATTTTCCAGGTCAGTGGTTTTTCCCATGAGATATTTCACATTGCCTTCTATTCTTTCATTTGTTTGGATCTGTTTAATAGTATCTTGATTTCTCATAAAGTCACTAGCTTCCATTTGCTCCAGTCTAACTCTGAAGGAATGAATCTCCTCAGTGAGCTTTTGAGATTCTTTTTCCATCTGGCAAATTCGACTTTTTAAGGCATTCTTCTCCTCATTACCTTTCTGAGCCTCTTTTGCCATTTGAGTTAGTCTATTTTTTAAGGTGTTATTTTCCTCAGTCAGGCTGTTGACTGTCATTTCATACTTTTCTTGCATCTTTTTCATTTCTCTTCCCAAATTTTCCCCCACTTCTCTTATCTGCTTCTTAAGGTCCTCTATGGCCTGTAGCCAGCTTGTATTTTCATTTGGGGCTTTTGGTGCAGGACTTCTGACCTCACAGTCCTCCTCCATGCTTTGAGCCTCTTTGCCCCTAAAATAGGAGTCCAATGTTGAACTTTTCTGTTTATTTTGTTTCATTTGCCTAGGCATATTGCCACTTAATTACTTGATTTTTGGGCTTGTTGCCACAGTAGGACTCTGCCACCAGACAGGGGAGCTTCCGCCCAAACGTGGGGTCTTCACAACTTCTGCCAGTTGGGTGGCCTCTGTAAAGCCTCCACCCACCCTGGCAAGTTGGATACCCACCCCAAACTTCCCCCCCAGACCACAATCCAGATCCAGGCAGTTTAAAGCAAAAGCGATTAACCCCCAGACTGATTGCTGGATTTTCCTGCAGTTCGCAGACCAGGAGCTAGAGCCACTGCTGATGCTGCAAAATGGCTTCTGTGCAGCAGTTTCTTCAGCAGCTTTTTGCCCCCAGGGGAGGAAGCCATGTGTTCCCCAAATATTGGTCCCAAAGTCCATAGGGCACTAACCTCTCACTTTGTCCTAGGCATATCTGTGCTGATAATTGTGGAATCGCCACAATTGCTGGTATTCTGGGGTTCCACCAGCTGGCTGAAGGCCTGGCCGCCCTGGGGCTAAAACCGCGGACCTGGGCTCGCTCTGTGGGCTGCGCTGTCGGTTCCCAGCACACTGGGCTGCCTGCTATCAGAGCACTGCGCTGGCTGCTCCCTGCAGGGCTGCTGGGCTGTCCTCAGCAGGAGGTTAGCTTCTCTGTGCCGTTCTGTGGGTGCTGTGGCTCCAGAAGTTGTTAGGAGCTCCCTTTCACATTGTTTGAAATTTGTGTGGGGCAGAGCACCTTGGAAATGCTGTTTCTACTCCGCCATCTTGGCTCCGCCCCTCAAATAAACTGATTTTTGACTGATAATCTTGAATGAAAGCATATTGGTGGGCCTCCATTAATTGACTGTATAGTCAACCAGTTCAAAACAAGATGAAGTTTTATAGGATTATATTTAATTTAGATAACATGTTTAGAAATTGAATAACACCTTATACTTGGGTTTAGAACTCAAGTTTGCAAGTTCAATATGGAAGAGGCATGGTAGTCTAGCTGAAAATGATCTGGCAGTTTTTATCAGATAGCAAATTCAACCTGAATCAGCAGGTCAATGTAGCAGCCAAAAGGTTATTGTAATCTTAGGCTATAGTAAGAGAGTCATATTGTCCATGACTACGGTGGCGATAGACCTACTGCACTCTGCTGTGGTTACACCACATTGAGAATGCTGTGTTCCGTTTTAGGAATCATAATTTAGGAAGGACTGATAAACTGGAGCAGTGGAAGCTGGAGGGTGAAAGGCCCCTAAGTTGACTCCATATGAAGATTTTTTTTTAGATTGGCCTCCCCATCTTATCCAGACTGGAGGTACAGTAGCCACTCGGGGGCCTGATTCCTTTATTGACTGGCACGCAAGCTTTGACCTGCTACCTTTCTGATCTGAGGCTGTCAGTCCCTCCAGAGGCAACCTGATGCCCCTCTCTATGGGTTTACTATATTGGTGCCAAATTTAGGGCAGACAGCCAATTGGTTTTAGCCCTGCTATAGCTCAGAACTTCTAAACTAAGTTGTTCCACCAGCCTTAGCCTCCCGTTTAGAAGAGATTACAAGCATGGGCTATCTCTGGAACAGTTGAAGGATCTGGGGATTTAGTCCTGAAAAGATAGGCTTAGAATGCAATATAGCTACAGGGCTGTGTTAGAACCAGCTATCCACTGTTAATTTTTTTGTATAAGCATTAACACTTCAGAGATTGGAAAACACTATAATTCCGGGCTTGGTTTATTGTTTTGTATATTGTCTACACTTAAGGAAGTGATGGAGAAAATATTTATGATGTGAATTAAATATGCCATGCACATTCCCTTTCCTCCTTCCTCTCCAAGCTGGTTGTTACACCTTTGGATAGCTGTATTCAAATATCTGAAGGGTTGTCCAGAGGCATAAGAGCCTTCCTTATGCACTTAGGTGGCATAGTGAATAGAACAACAGACCTCAAGTCAGAAGGGTTCATCTTTTTTGTTGCTTTTTTTTTTTTTTTGGAGGTGGGAAGGCAGGGCAATTGGGCTAAAGTGACTTGCCCAATGTCACATGGCTAGCAAGTGTTAAGTGTTTGAGGCCAGATTTGAACTCAGGTCCTCCTGACTCTAGAGTGCCCTATTCACTGTGCCACCTAGCTGCCTGAAAGGTTCATCTTCTAGACTGGCCTCAGGCACTTACAAGCTTCATGATCTTAGGCAAATCATTTAACCCTGTTTGCCTCAGTATCCTCAGTTGTAAAATGAGTTGGAGAAGGAAATGGCAAACCACTCTAGGGTCTTTGCCAGGAAGACCCCAAATGGGGTCACTAAAAGTTGAACAGGACTGAACAACAACCAGGCACTTAACCTGTTATTTCATTGGTGCAGGGAGCTTGAGGATAAAGAAATTTCCTCTCCCAGTGTAGGTTGGCATCTTCAACCTGTCTTAAGAGAAATGCTTAGTGCTGAGAAGTTACCCAGGGGTCATACGACCATATGTTTGAGATTGAAGACTCGGATTCAAGTCTTCCTGGTCCCAATGCTAGCTTTTCTTCCTCTACCTCTCCCTTAGACTTTCTCTTATAGTCCCAAATGCCACAGTCCCCCAACAGAGGAAAAAAATAATAGAAGAAATTGTAGCCATCAGGAACCACTTACCCTACCCATGGTGGTGATAGTAGTGGGCTTGTATAGATTGAGTTTCCAGCTTCCTGAAATAGGGGGAAGGCTCCTTACTCCCAAGAAATGTGCCAGTAATGATGGTTCTTGGTGCTTCCCAGGGCTTTGTTTGCCTCCTTGTCTTCTTCATTTTGCTTTGCTTTGTGCCGATATCTCTTGCCAACTCCTCTGCCTTTACTCCTTTCCCACGTTCTGTCCCAGCTGTGTTAACCCACAGGGGGCCCTAATGAGAACAGCTGAGTTTAATCATCAGCTGACTCTGGCAAGTCTCTTAAGCTTTCAGCTTTCTCACCTCTAAAATGGGGATGTCACCATCAAATGAGATAATCTTTGTTAAAGGAGTTATGTAAATGTCAGCTATTATTATCACTGTCTTGTTTGGGGTCCATTTCTTCTAGATGCATTTGACAAACATTCATTTGGGATCTTCTGGGCTTATGATAATGAGTCAAGATATGATTCCTACCCTAAAGGAGATCATAGCCTCCTCACTTCCCCTTCCATAAAGAAGAGGCCCAAAGAACCAGCTGTTTAAAGATCAGTTCCCTTGAACTAAGTTAAGCGTGTTAACCTCCTGGTGGGTTCAAATTACAGGGTGCTTGAAATGATCACATGGAGGGGACTTATAAGGCTAAGATGTTCCCCTGTCCCCAGTAAATAGCAAAGTTGGTTTTGGGTTGGGTTTTTTTGTTTTGGTACCATAAACAGGAATAGGTAGAGCTTGGCAGCCTCTTGGTCGTTGCATCTAGCCCTAGAGGGGCAGCTATTTATTATTCAGCACAGTTGACCATAAGCTTGACTTCCCTGTGGGAGGAGCTGATTGCAAGGTTTTTATTTAATTCTGGGGCTGGTTGGAAAAGTGCTGGTTTAATTCTGGGACTGACTGAAGCCAGGGCAATAGAGAAAACCACAAGATGGATGAAGACAGGCTGGTCTCATGACTTCAATTAAGGAAACCCTCAATTTGAGGAAATCAATTTATAGAAGTCTTGTGAGCTAATAAACTTTACAGCTTTGGCCTTGTAGGGTATCAGGGTATGATGTTGTGCCAAGTAGAGGTGCCTGGGGAGAAGGGGGAGGAAGGGAAGGAGTAAAGGAGGGGAGGGGGAAGTAAAGGGAGGGAAAAAGTGAGCAGGGAAGGGGAGTAGTGGGAGAAGAAAGACCTGGGGTGGGGGGAGTAGTATATAACTCATATATAGGGATGCAGGTTAGGGGCTAAGGGAGGAGAGAGCTCCTGGTATGAAAACACATGAAATAGAAGAGCAAAGCCTGATGGACAAGTACAGTGCCATTATATGGAAAGAATTTACAGAGTTAAAAGAATCAATACACATTTGTCTTTGTATACCCAGCACCTAACACAGCACCTGGCACAGAATAGGCACTTTTAACAAATATTTGATTTGATTGGACTGTCATCATCTGCAAGTGTTTGTAATTTCAATAGACCTGAACTGCAAGGACTACACAGATAGGGGGAAAGGGCACTGTATGTATTAAATGTCAAGATTCCAGTGCTAGTTCTGGCTTTGCCATTAATTAGATGCGTGGCCTTGGGTACATCACTTGTCCTTCCTGGGCCTCAGTTTCCTCATCTGTAAAATGAGGAGGCTGGACAAACTTTTCCAGTTCTAAATTTTAGGTTTGCATCTGATTTGAGAGGATGGGGAAAGAGTTAAGGGATGGTTTGGGAAAACTTCATGGGGCTTTAGTGAAATGGACACATACATGTGTTAAATATTTATTGAAGAAGCTCACGACCTGCTTTCTAATATACACCTTCTCTTTTATGTTTTGGTCTGGTGCTTCTCAGAGGCTAAATCTTGCTGGGCTAAGGATAAATAGGAAGGAAGTTTTCTTTCAGTCATTGAGTTCACAGAGCAATACCACCTGTCTTGTCATCCAGTGAGGGGGAGGCTTCTGGGTTTGCAAAAACACTGATGTTATGAAGTTGGTAAACATTCCAGGAGAGGCCGCTGATTCTGTCCTACGAGGAGTCCGGTAAATTGGACATTCATAAAACTTCTGTTTTTTGGAGACATCCTTTCCACCTGCAGTGGAAATCTTTGTTTGTAATGAGAAAAAAAAATCAAGCAGTCAGATTTCAGTAATTCAGGGAAACTGAATGACATTTTTTCTTTGTTAGATTTGGGAGGTTTTTGTTACAAACTCAGTGTAATGAGAGACCAGATAGTAACATATCTGATAGAGTATTATGACAGAAAAACAGATCATTTAAAATCATCATGGCCATGTTGTTTTTTGTAATAATGGTAGCTGTTGTCACTTCTATAGTGCTTTATGGTTTGCAAAGTGTTTTCATCACAACTCTGAGGTAGATAATGGAAGTATGATCATTCCCATTTTACAGAGCAAAAAGGGTTTTTAGTGCATTAGCTAGATCCTGATTAGTTTGAATACGCATACCCTAACAAATACACGTATTTGAATTTGCATTATTTCAAGTTATAATTAGGTAAAACATGGTATTTGGTTCTAGCCCATTAGATATATGAAGTACAAATTTAAATAATGCTGACTACTTCAGGGGATTTATTATTTGAACTAATTGAGACCTAGCTATATTCCAGGGTTCCCAGGGAATCTGCCATCTTGCCAGTGTGGCTGTTGTCTACAATGGAGCAGATCAGTGTAACCAGGCCTGCCTATGCCTGGAGATTCTTGTCCATTTCCTCCCATAAATTCACCAGAAGGGGCAAGGGTATGGCAACAAATATTTTAACAACTGGCTTGCCAGGGAGAAAATGGTAGCTCAGGACATACTTCTATACTTAATCTGGATTATTAACGTTTTCTCCATTTTCTTGAATCTAATCAATCAACAAATATAAAATCAAGCTCTGATTTGTAGCTTTTGATAATTTCTGAAGTATAAATGTTTGGAATCAAAATTTAACAACTGGTTCTCTTCAGTTAGTTGAAGTTGGCTCCAGCAGGCCCTTGAGAACTCAGGAGCCTTTTTTTTTCCTTTTCATCATGAAGACTTTTGATTGGCTTTTTGACTAAGATCACACATATGCCACTAACCAATGAAAGATAAATCACATTTAATGATCTCAAGAAATACATAACCAGTGTCAAGTACATAACATTGAAGTCATAAGCATCAATCATATACACATAAATATTTATAAAATATATCCAGTTGATGGTAATTATAAGTATCAAGAAACATCAAATTCATAGGACCCTACAAAACAAATCTATATTGATAATTTGATTTATAGAGTACAAATCATATTCTCTCTCCATCTACCTCTCATCATCATGACTGTTATTGAATTATCAAACTGTCTCACCCTGGTGACATGTGCTATAAATATTTCAGTTCTACCTAACATTATCATGGAGTCTTAGCTGGCAGCAGCTCAGCCCAAATTTTCAACTTTGATAGTCTAGGCTTGTAATCTGCAACTGACCTTCCAAGAACCCCCACAATCAATACACGTTTATTGAAAACAGAGTTCCTTCTCTATTTTTATCAGTGAAATTTCTGATATGTCCTCTATCTCTGAATTACCTTTTTTTTTTTTGCTTTTTGGAGGGCAATTGGGGTTAAGTAATTTGCCCAAGGTCACATGGCTAGATTTTTTTTTTTTTTAGTTTGTGTGTGCATTAAGTGTCTGAGGCTGGATCCAAACTCAGGTCCTTCTGACTCCAGCACTGATGCACTACTCACTGTGCCACCTAGCCACCCCCCTGAATTATCTTTTAAGTAGATTTTTTGTAAGAAGGAGCTGGAGCAATAAGTGCTCATTCCACTTGTAGACATCAATCTAGTAGTACCTGGCACATAGAAGGTGCTTAAATATTTATTGACTGATATATATAACTTCTAAACATTTGTTGAAAATAAAATAAAAAAAAAATTTGTTCTTTTTCAGTTTTTAGAATTTATTTCCTAGAGAGAATAAATTTCTGCCTTGGGGTTGAATTTATTTCAGATTGGAGTGTTATTTTGAGCTATGCTAATTTTTGAAAAAAAAATTAGTAGGTCACATGGGTCATGTCTAGGTGGTTTGCATTTATACAGAGAGAAAATTAGCCAACCTCTGGCTTGTGATTTAGTGGTAAATGACTAAATATTTACCTTTTGGGGCAAAAAATGTATTTCTGGAAAATCAGAATATCTTTCTCGAAGTAGAGGATCATCCAAACATTTTTCTTCTAGGTTCCATTTTGCTCCTTCCATATATAAACCAAAAATGGTAACTCCAACTTGGTTAGGTTTAGTGTCCTGAAACCAAAAAAAGGTAACTTCAGTGAACTCAGGCATTCTTTGAATAAAAGGAGGAGCCTGGCAATAGCTTCTATTTGGAAAGATGTCATCCAAAGCACTGTCAGGGAAAGCTTTCAGTATAAACTGATGAGCAAGGTTATGAAGAAGTAGATTACAGGGCATGCTGGAGCCAGCTTAAACCTACTTCCCCTCTGCCCCAGAGCTGATTGTTAAATTTTTGGAGTGAGCATTTATACCTCAGAAACTGGGAAGCTACACATCAGGGCTTGTTTTATTATTATGTTGATTGTCTAGACTTAAGAAACTGATAGAAAAATATTAATAATGCTGATTTAACTTAGAAGTGTATCTGTTTCTTTTTTTATTTCTTTCTCTCCCTCCTTCCTCTCTTTCTCCTTTCCTTCTTTTCTCTATCTCCTTCCTTTTCTTCCTTCCTTCCTTCCTTCCTTCCTTCCTTCCTTCCTTCCTTCCTTCCTTCCTTCCTTCCTTCTTTCCTTCCTTCCCTCCTTTATCTAGTACAGCACTGAGTAGATTTTTACTTTCCCTTATTTACTTCCCAAGGACTGTTATTGCAGTATGGATTATTACAGTTGAGGAAACAGAGGAAAACTGAGATTAAGTTACTTATTTTGAGTCACATAGTAAGTATTTGAGGCTGGATTTGAACTCAGCTCTTCCTTACTCTGGTGTGGCATTGTGAAAAGGAGCATTGAATATGGAGACAGAGGTCCTGGGTTCAGGTTCTGGTTCTTCCTCTTGTAACTTGTGGGGTCATGGGCAAATCACTTTACCTCTCAGGGCCTCGGTTTCCTTATCCTTAAAATGTGGAAATTTGACTAGATGGATTCTGTGGATGCTTCCAGTCCAGCCCATGAGCTGTGATTCTATGAGGTCCTTGGAATATAAAACTCCATTATTGCCCTTCTTTTCTCTTTTCAACTCCAAACTCTGTTGGACTTATGTAAGACAGGTCAAGGTATGAATCTAAAATTACCTGAGCATTTGGTACCTGGAAAAAAATTGGAACTAACTGTACCCCCTTCAAGTACTTAGGATATTTTCCTGTCTTCTGCCGTCACAGACAGTAGGTGGTGCAGTGGATAGAGTGCCAGTCCTGGAATCAAGAGAACCCGAGTTCAAATGTGGCCTCAGACACTGTGTGACCTTGGGCAAGGCACTTAACCCTGCATACTTCAGTTTCCTCATCTGATAAAACTAATCAATTTAGAGAAAGAGAAATCACACGAAAGCAAGCTCATGCCAGTTATTTAGTCAAAAGATCACCTACCAGAGGCTGTCCAGCACCGAATTCATGCTTATCCCAATCTCCTATACTTTTACAGCCACCATCCTCTACAAAATAAAATCATATTCTCACAGGTGCCCCTGGCCCTAGAAGATCTGATGAGGCTTGGGAAACTTGGCTTAGGATTCCAGGAAAGGATAATCATATATTTAGCAAAAAGATCATCATTAAGATTTCAAACAGAACAAAAGGAATTCCTGATGAATTTTCTAGCTGATAGATTGTTGAAACCCCTTGTTGTGTCTGTCTCTCAGGATCTGGGCTTGATCAAGGTTTTACGTACCTAGAAGGGATCTGGATTGATAACACAGAGAGAGCCTTGGCAACAAGTCAGTGCTTTTCAGCTGGAGTGTTTTGGCAGAGACTCAGTCATAAGAGAGATGGGTGGCAGGAAAGCCTGCTGAAGCAGGGGTGGGAAAGGGGGGGGGTACACCCAGTCTCCTCAGGGGCCTCTGTGCCTGCTCAGATAGGGCCTGTATTCATCAGCTACAACAAAATTATTGTTTCCAGCAGGTGGAGAAGCCTGGCTCTTAGGGAGACTTGATCTCTAAATGAATGGTTGCATGAGGACTGAAGTTTTTAAAAGTCAAATCATGTTTCAACTATAGAAGGGGCTACCTAAGGAAATTCAGTTTTCTGAGTAAAGAATCATGTTGCAAAAAGAAGGAAGGAAAGAGGGAAACAGTAATTTATTAATCACCTATCATGTGCCAGGAACTGTCTTAAGTGCTTTATAAATATCTCATCCGATCTTCACAACAACCCTGGGAGGTTGATGCTATTACAATCCCCATATTACAGGTGGGGAAACTGATGTTAAGTGACTTGCTTAGACTGACACAATTGATGCTGGATTTGAACTGGAGTCTTCCTGTCTTTGGGTCCAATGGATCATAACTCAATTTATTTTTGTAAACCAAAGTTTTAACATAATTCTTTGCTTTAAGTAAGGCTGGGCAGTGAGGTGGTGCAGTGGATAGAGTGCAGAGCCTGGAGTTAGGAAGACTTGAGTTCAAATTCAGTCTCAGACAATTACTAGCTATGTGACTCAGTTTCCTCATCTGAAAAATGAGCTGGAGAAGGAAAGACAAACCACTCCAGAATCTTTGCCAAGAAAACCCTAAAAGGGGTCATGGAGAGTTGGACACAACTGAACAAGAAGCATATCTAGTGTCTTTTGTTGTACAAATCCTAGGACCGAGGTAACACAGCAATTCCACAGTGTGAAGGGCTCCCTCTCTGTTGCCTATCACAGGCTCCCATGGCTATAGGAGATGATGGGTCTGAGTCTCTGTGGGTCCCCTTCCCCCCAGTCACCACTTGGTGGCCAGCCCTCTGATGAGGACCCCCTTCAAACATATGAGGCTCGCCCTCAGCCGGACCATGCTAATGAGGCACTCTAGTGGGAGCAGGGCTAAATCACTGTGCAGGGGTCACCTCCAGGGGATGATGAAGCAATAGCAGTAGGACTGGAGTAGATTTTTGAGAATATGAGGTAGTCTTACAAAAGAGAATCATAAACCTGCCATTAGGAAATAGGTTATATGTATATACATCTACATACATACATACCACTGTCCTCTATATATGCTTAATCAGTGTTTATAGGACCTGAGACCCAGACTACAGGCTTGGTAGCTCTCACCCTTGCTACCAAGACTTGGCTGTCTTTACACCCTAAAGCATCTCTCTGCCATGCCAGCCCCCTTCTCCCACTGGTGAATTCCTTCCAGGCTGGACACGTTCAGCTGTCCTTTTGACTCTCTCCCAGATAGGCTTCTGACTCTGGACCCTGTCACCATGTCTTCTTCACATGTACCTTCTTATCTCCTTCCCTGTCCCTTCCCACTCCAACTTCACTCTTCTCAGCTTTGGGCAGGGATTCTTTCCCCGCCTTGTTTCCATATCTTCAGGCTTAAGCACTGTGCTTGGCACACAGTAAGAGCTTAGTAAATGCTTGTTGCCTGCCTTCAGGACCAAAGCCTCCCACATTATGCCTCAGACACCAGGCTCCTCTCCAAGATCCATCTCATTAAGAAAGACTCATATCCTAGAACTCTAGTTAGTACAAGAAACACTACCCTGTACTGGACCCAGTCTCAGAGAGTTGTGATTTAAAATAAAAATAGCTAGCATTCATTAAGCACTTACCTAAGGGACAGGTACTGTTGTAAGTGTTTTGCAATGGTTATCTCATTTCATCCTCACAGTAACCCCGGGAGGTAGGCACTGTTATTATTACCATTTTATAGATGGATTAAATGACTTGCGCAGGGGTACACAGTGAGTATTTGAGGCTGCATTTGAACTGGGGCTTCCTGATTCCAGGACCAGCACTATATCTATTGTGCCTCTCTCGAGGTAGTCTCAGTCAAAATCTATGACATGTCCATTTTATGGCTAGCAAACTCCCACCTCCTTTCCTAATCCCATTGATGCAGCCAGCATAGCTGTCTGCTTTAAGCAAAAGTCACCTCTTTCCTTTGCTATTGCCCTTTTCTCCTCACGTAGACTTTGGCTCCAATCTCCCAAGTCCCAGGTCAGCCCTGTCTGCTCCTTCCATTTTGTGCTCTAAAACTCATGTTCTATCATGAATAAACTTCCCTTCATCTTAGATATTTTCCTCTTGGGTTTCTTCTCTCTTCTGGCCCCCACAACTTTCCTCAGAAGACACCATGTCCTTGATCACCCTCTCCTGGTATTAGATGTGCCTTCTTCCATACCTCCCCCCTTCACTAAACCAAGAAGGTTGACTTTATCCCTGCCCCCCTCCACTCTGAGACATTCCTTATGCCCTCACTCATTAAATTTTCTTTTGAGGTTCATTACATTCAGCCATATGACTTTATCCAGTTCCTGGTAGCAATTATCTACTGACTCCGGTTTCATTATTCCCCTTTTCTTGAGGAGTTCAGAATCTGCTTCACATGTCTTCTTTACCCCAACCTTTTCCCTTAAACTTAGGGATTTTAATGTATTTTAATGTCTTCTCAAACATCCTCAATTTCAACAACACCCTCAATTCCCAGGACCTAAATCTTCACTCTCACTCATCACAGGGATACCTTTGATATCACCATTCCCACAAACTGTCACAGTGGGACCTCAAATGACATCTAGTCCAACCTCAATATATGGAAGAGATCCCTACTATATAACATTTCCAAGGAGTGGTTATCCAGCTTCCATTTGGAGATGTCCAGGGAGGGGGAACCCAGGACCTTTTGAGGCAGCGTCTACTTTTATACAGCTCCAGTTGTTAGGAAGTGTCTACCAACGTTGAACCTAAACATTCCTATTTATAAGTTCTACTGATTGCTCCTGGTTCTGCCCTCTGTAGTCATGTTGGGCAAGTCCAGCACCATTTGTTTATGATAGCCCTTCAACTATCTGAAGACAGCTGTCATGTTTCCCCTGAGTCTTCTCCTCTCTAGGCTTTCCTTCTACAATAAAAAACTCTGAACTTTTTTTTATCTGCCACCTTCTAACATTTCATCTCTCCCTGTACCTCACTCCAAAACATATTATTCACCCTCGTCCTTATAATAGTCTTCATTCAGTCCCTTCACCTTTCAAGGCTTTTCCAAGCCATCCAGCATTTCTGCTCTGGTTTCACTCCTTTCTTCCCTTTCCAATCTATAATTAAGCAGTTTAATTATGTACTAACTTTTAATCCCAAATTGCTTGCCCTATTATCTCATTACTGTTCATGCTTTGCAATCCAACCCTGGATTGTATCTATATCTATATTTTTTCCAATACTGGCAATTATGAAAATGTGAAAATGCCTTATGTAGTAGGTAGAACCTAAGTGAAACTTAGAAGGAAGCTATGAAGAAGTAATTAGAAAACACATTCCAGGTATAGGGGACAGTCTATGCAAAGGAATGGAGGTGGGAAATGAATAACATAAAAAAGAATATCACATAGATCAAGTTAGTTGGAATATAGAATGTATGAAGGATAATAATATGTTGTAAACCTAGAAAGTAGAAGCTACATTGTAAAGGGGTTTAAATGCCAAAATTTTTTTTTATTTATCCTATAATGTAACTGACTGGTCTACTTCAAATTTTTGTTTTGTAATCTCAGTTGGGCTCTTACTCAGGTGGTTCTAAACTTTTCTTCTCCCCTCAAACCTCCAACCCCAGCTTGCCACTTTCATCTCAGCAGAAGGCCTTACCTAATAATTTAGAATATAGGCACTAATCACTGGAAGGTCCTTCTTTTCCTTATTCTACATCTCAAAAATTCTTGATATCATTGCTTGTTCTCTGCTCTTACTCCAGCCTATAATGAAAGGCAATCCTTTCTTGTTGACAAGCCCAATTCCTATATTAGAACTCCTGATCCCATCCCCTCTCATCTCTTATGGGAAGTTAACCTCCATGACTATTCATTACATCTCTAATCTTCAATCTTTCCCTATATACGGGATCTTTCCCAACTGCCTAGAAATATGCCCAGACCTCCTCTGTCCTTAAAAACCTTTATATGATTCTACCATCCCATCAAGCTATCTTCTATTTCTTCTTCAATTCATAGGCAAACTCCTAGAAAAAGTCATCTACATTCATTGCTTCTTCTTCCTTTCCTTTTACTTCCAGGGCCTGATTTCATTTCCAACAGATGATATTATCCACTAAGCTGGAAAGAGGGATGGAGAGAAAGAAACAACCTATGATGTGATTTATGAATTGTATCTTTGAAAAGAGCCAACTACTTCATTACCTTAAATGCTTTCTTCAGCATGTACTCTTTAAATGCGAGACTTCTAGAGAACGGCTCATCCTGGGGATCAGTGATTACTTTATGGCTAAAACCAACAGAGTCTACAGAGATTTTTTTGGATCTTGCATAATTCTGCAGAACAGCTGTAAAGAAACCTGTGGTATTAAAACAGATAACAGCAATCAATTAGTTCAACCAGAATTTTATTAAGTGTGTAATATGTACCAGAGAGGAGAGATGAGGGATAAGGGACTGATCTTATTTCTCTACTTACCCTTCCAAGATGACTATATTTCTTCTCCTTGTCTGCCTGTTTGATTAAACGTATCTCTCCCTCTCTACCTTTCCTTTTTCTTGTTAGTTCCTGTCTCAGTGGAGGAGGAGATCAATCCATGTTACAGAAAGAGGTATGGGCTTAGGCCTAAGTTAATTCCCAAAGTCACCTAAGCATTTAGAGATGAAGAATAGCCCACATTCAGAACTGTTATGATCTATTTCAGATGGCCGAGACACTGCTGTTGAGAGATTTTATAATCTTGCTAATAAAACTAGTTATTAATGTAACTCTTTCACAGGATGCTAGTGCTGTGATGGGCCTGGAGTTGCCATTTGGGCTATTTTTCCTTTTCACTTGGAGTACCTAATTTCTGTTCTGAACATCCCAGAAGACTGACTACAATTCCATATTTGTAAGCATGATAGTTTCATTCTCCACAAATTTAATTAGCCCTGCTAAAGCAGAAATAGGTAATAAAGAGTTGATAACTAAATTGAATAGGCGGGATAGAAGGAAAGCACCTCTTTTCCCTTCAGGACTTCAGGTCACCAGGCCTAGGCACACCACACAGATAGAACTGGTAGATGTGATAGCTAAGCCACTATTGACGATATCTGAAACATGCACACGTCTTCATCACATAGGACTAGGAAAGAGCAAATATTCTACTTTCAAAATGGGAGGGGGCGGAGCCAAGATGGCGGAGGAGAAACAGCACTTCCAAGGCGCCCTCCCCCACACCACTTCAAAATCATGTAAAAGGGGACTCTGAACAACTTCTGGAGCCCCAAAACCCACAGAACGACACAGAGAAGTTAACCTCCCGCTGAGGACAGCCCAGCAGCCCTGCAGGGAGTGGCCAGTGCAGCACTCTGGGAGCGGCCAGCGCAGCACTCTGGGAGTCAACAGTGCAGTGATCTGGGAGCTGAGCCCAGGCTCATCTGAGCTGTGGTTTTAGCCCCAAGGCAGCCAGGCCAGCAGCCGGCCAGAGGGACCACAAAACACCAGCAGCTGTGACAATTCCAGAATTATCAACACAGACATGCCTAGGACAAAGTGAGAGGTTAGTGCCCTATGGACTTTGGGACCAGTATTTGGGGAATGTGTCGGCTTCTTCCCCAGGGGGTGAGAAGTGGCTAAGGAGACATGGCACAGATGCCATTTTGCAGTTTCAGTTGCAGCTTCAGCTCCTGGCCTGTGAACTGTAGGGAGACCCAGCGATCAGTCTTGGGGGGTAATTGCTCTTGCTTTAACATCCCTGGATCTGCATTGTGGTCTGGGGTGGAGGTCTTGGGGTGGGTATCCAGCTTGCCAGAGCATGTGGAGGCTTCACAGAGGCCACCCAACTAATACCTCTGGAAGTTGTGAAGACCCCAACGTTTGGGACAGAAGCTCCCCTGTCTGGTGGCAGAGTCCTACTGTGGCAACAAGCCCAAAAGTCAAGTAATTAAGTGGCAACATGCCTAGGCAAAGAAAACAAAATAAACAGAAAAATGCAACATTAGACTCCTATTTTGGGGGCAAAGAGGATCGAAGCATGGAACAGGAGGAGGACTTTGAGGTCAGAAATCCTGCACCAAAAGCCCCAAATGAAAATATAAATGCGTTTCAGGCCATAGAGGACCTTAAGAAGGATTTTAAAAACCAAATAAGAGAAGTGGGGGAAAAATTGGGAAGAGAAATGAGAAGGAGGCAAGAAAAGTATGAAATGAGAGTCAACAGCCTGACTGAGGAAAATAACACCTTAAAAATAGACTAACTCAAATGGAAAAGGAGGCTTAAAAGGGCAATGAGGGGAAGAATGCCTTAAAAAGCCGAATTTGCCAGATGGAAAAAGAATCTCGAAAGCTCACTGAGGAGATTCATTCCTTCAGAGTTAGACTGGCGCAAATGGAAGCTAATGACTTTATGAGAAATCAAGATGCTGTTAAACAGATCCAAACAAATGAAAGAATAGAAGGCAATGTGAAATATCTCATGAGCAAAATGGGAAGAAAATAGAGTATGCCAATCAGAGGCCAGTGAGTTTCAGTTTGATTCCCAGTGAAATTCTAAAATGTTTCATTAAAGGGAAGAGCATCTAGAAAGGGAAGCAGTGATTGCAGAGAGCCAGGAGAACTCCATCAAGGACAGGTCATGCACTAACTTCATTTCTTTTTTTGATAGGGTTATTAAATCAGTAGGTAAGGGGAATTCTATAGATAGAATTTATCTGGATCTTAACAAAGCATTTGGCAAAGTCATATTATTCTTATGAACAAGATGGAGAAGTAACTAGCAGACCAAATCTAGTCTGTCATTTGTTTTTATATAGCCTTTGAGCTAGGAATCATTTTTATATTTTATTTAAAAATGAATTTATTTAAATATAAACAGGTAGTTTATGTTAAAATTATGTGATTGTATTACTTGTTGTATAAAAACAGGCATCAAGAGGCATTTGGCTTACCACAGTTTGCTGATTCCTGGTCTAGATAATAGTTTAGTGAGGTGGATTAGAAATTACAAATGGCTGGATCTAAGGAGTAAGATATTAATGGTTCATTGTCATTTTACGAGTTACTCTGTAATACTGTCAGTTTAGTTCTGCTTATTTCTCTTTGTATCCATTCATACAATTCTTCCCATGTCTCCCTCTGAATTTCTGATGTTTGTCATTTCTTACTTTATTTCATTGTATTCATATGCCATGGTTTGTGTAGCCATTCCTGAATCAATGGATACTTACTTTGTTTCAAGTTTTTGCTACCACAAAAAAGATGCTACTAATATTTTTATATATGTTGGAACTTTGTGTCTGTCTTTGACTTCCTTTCATCAAAGAGGTAACTAATTGGAATAGCTGATAGAGTGATGGATTTGGAGTCAGGAAAATATGAGTTCAAATCTTGCATCAGACCATTAATAGCTGTGCGACCCTGTGGAAATTACTTAATCTCTGTTTCAGTTTCTTCATTTCTAAGATGGAGATAGTAATAGCACTTATCTCCCAAGACTTCTTGAGGGTCAAATAGGTTGTAATATAATATACGTAAATCACTTTGAAAATCTTAAAAGTACTACACAAACATCATCATCATCTTATCATCATTGATATTATTGATTATTGATTTATTGATTTTTGACCACCATTATTGATATTTGACCACTCCACTGGTCAAAAAGTATAAACAGTTTAGTCTTTTATTTTGTATAATCCCAAACTGCTATTTTAGTACATTTGCAACAATTCATAGCTCCATTAAAGTCTATCAGTATCTCTATTTTCCCATGGCCCCTGTGGAACTCTGTTAAGAAGTTTTCTTTACATTAAGTCTAAATTTCCCTCTCTTCAGCTTCTATCCCTTATACTTGTCTTGACCTCTGGAACAAAACAGAGGAATTTAGTGCCTCTTCCCCATGACATCCTTTGGTCTGACAAGTTAGAGAATAGAGAAATAATGACCTCATTTGTTCTGGACACTGTATTAATGTAGCCAGGGAGAGCTGCCATGTTACTTACACCGGTTGACTCAGAGTGAGCTTTCATTGCACTAAAATGCAGAGTTTTTGAGGCAAACTTTTGCCCAATCATAACTCCCACATTCTGTATTTGTGAAGTTGATTTTTGGGACCCAAAGTGTAGACTTTACATTGATTCCTTTTAGGTTTCATCTTATTCCATTCATCCCATCCCATTCTAACTTTATGTATGAACTTTTGGAGTCCTTGCCCTGGTCATCCAAAATAGTGCTATCCTTCTGACTTTTCATAAATTTGAGAAGAAAGTCTTCTATGCTTCATCTAAATCATTGATTAAAAAATGGGTCAAAGATAGACCTCTGGGGCAGTGCAACAAAAACCTTCCCCAAGTTGACATCGATCCATTAATGACTAATCTTTGTGCCTGGTCATTTAACCCATTCTGAATCCACTTAAGTGTACTGTTCTCTCATTCATACCCAACAATAGCATGGCTTTGTCAAGTGCTTTGCTGAATTCTAACTCTGCCTACAGCATCTCCTTGATGTACCAGTCTGCTTACCTGATCAAAAAAGGAAAGTAGATTTGTCTGACGTGACATGTTCTTGATTAAGCAATACTTGTCTTTTATTGATCTATAGTAGACTACTTCCTTTTCTTAGTGTTCAGAAAGCAGTCCTTTGATAATGCATTTTAGAATTTGGCAATTATGGTAGTAAAGTTTTAATTAGCAGTAGCAATGGAAATGCCACCTTGTCTAAGGATGATGATGTTCTCCTCCTCACCCTCTTCCTCCTTCTCTTCCTCCTTTTCCTCTTTCTTCTCTTGTTCCTCCTTATTCTCTTCTTCCTCTTCCTTCTTTTTCTTCTTCTTCTCAAAATCCTTGGTAATATTTTCTATATTCTTTCTGGCTGTATTGTTAGAATTCACATGAATCATTAAAAGTGGGTAGTGGTAGTAGAATCAGTTTTGACTGGATACATGCCCTGGGAAGAGAACTGATCTTTCTGTTATCTGTTAGGATGACAAATTAGTTTCTTTTTTCTCTGACCATTATTGAATGACCTGAGAGCATTAACACCATTATTCCTTGCTTCCTCCTTAGAAGGTCCAGTTCCCCTCTTTATGAGAAGAGACTCACTTTTATTATTTAACTTCAGATGTTCAGTGGAGTGTGGAAAAGCAGTTTTCAGGTCTGTCTTATTTTCTAGGAGGGAGACCAGCTTGAATTTTGAACATGGACACACTCATTTGGTTATGGAAGAAATGTAAATATTGCATGCTTAATATAATATGCTGCAATTTTATCCATGTTCTGCTTACTCACTGGAAGTCAGGTCCCCAGCCTTTGTCTTTCACATTGCTTGTAGGTAATTACAACTTACACTTATTTTCTGTATTACTCACATAGCACTTGGGTGATGCATGACCTCATATTCTGGTGGAATGTAAAGAAGATTGGGCTTGTCTTTGGGCTTGATCCTGCAGGTTTAGTATTCTTATCTCCATATGATACTTTGAGAACCACTGGTCTAGATTTAAGGTTCTCCAACTTCTTGGTCTCAAGATTCCTTATACTCTTAGAAATGACTAAGGAACCTCCCCTACCAAAAAAGGAGTTTTTGCTTATGTAGGTTATAATGGAATCCTAATAAATCTGCCCCTAGCCCCAACATTCTAACTTCCTTATGGGTCCCACTGAACAGCAAGCATGTCCTGATTTAACCAAACAATAAGCCTTTAACCACACCATAGACCCCCAAACTCAATGCAATCACTGTCCCTAGCTTATCACTGCCCCCAGATCCAATCCACATATTTGAATGGGTGTATTCTTGCATTCAACCACAATCACATCATCCATTTAGCCCAAGACAGGACCACAATACTTAACTATCCATCTTGACCAGACAGGACCACAATAGCTAGTCAAATGGAGAGCAGCACGACCAGGATATTTGACTGCTGAACCAAAGAAGGGAGCCCTCCTTATTACCTAATCCCTTAACAAACTCCTTCTGCCTTTTTAATATTCTTAATTTCTGTTATGTAACTGCATCTTTACCCTATACAAATTGAATTTGGAAATTATAAATTTTCCCAGAAACCAGGAAGTTTTTTACCTCTCCAGTTTATCAATATCTAATGCTTTGGAAATATTGGTGGGAAATGTTTTTGTGTTTATTGTTGCTATGTCTTTGAAGCAAATATCCCTTTGTAAAAGAAAAAAAAAACATCACCCAGAATGAAAAATTATATTCCAGGTTTAAAATGCCTAGAGTATTGTTGTATTATCAGTACTCTTCTATCTCCCAGTTAGGAATGTTTCCCTGCCCTCTATGACTGCTTTTTGCCAAAGCAAATAGTATAACACCAGACACTCCCTGAAAAAGCTGCTAGAACTTGGGGAAGAGAGGAAAGTTCAAAAATACCTCTCTCCCATGTTAACCTTATAATTTCCAAATGCAGAAGAGAGACAGGTAGCAATAATAATGGCTAGCATTTCTATAGTGTCTACAAGGTACCAGGTACTGTCCTAAGTGTTTAATAAATATTATCTCATTAGATCCTCACAACCCCTGGAAGGTAGGCATTAATATTATATTCATTTTACAGTTAAGGAAACCGAAGCAAACAATTTAAATGATTTGCCCATTGTTGTCTGAGGCTGGTTCTGACCTCAGGACTTCCTGACTTACTGACTTAGCCCAGTACTCTAATCACTGGGATATCTAGCTACTTCTAGCAAACATATAAGAAGACAAAACAAGGACCAGGATGACAGAATCTTAAATTTGTGCCAGGTAAAAATTCTATCAGTCCTTTCAGCAAATACACATGCACTCACACTCTCACACACACAAAAGACAATACGTTTTACATTTAGCAATTCTGAGTGATTGGTGAGAGAAAGGATAATTGGCATGGGATATAAGGGGCATTCTATAGGAATGCTTAGCTTTGGATGCTCAGTTCAACCACAACAGGCATTTCTTAGCCCCCTGTCGGGGCAAGGCTCTGTGCTAGTCACTGAGAATGAAGAGAAAAATGTAAAACAACCCCTGTCCTCATGGAGCTCACATTCTGTTGAACTGGTTTACTAGTTAAATTTCTTGTGACTTCCCTTTCTTGTTTTGATTTTGGTGACTCCATGGCCTCATTTATGTGGGCAATCCCTTTACTAGAGAATCCTAGAAGAGAGAATTCTCACATAAATGTCATCTTCTCAATCTCTCCATGAACTCTCATCCTATATGATTTTCATCTATGTCATTTCATAAAATTCTCCAGAGGGAAGGTGTTCTTAATCTGGAGGACATGGACCCTCAAGGTTCCCATGGTCAGATTTCAGGTTGAACTTGAATGGGAAAAAAGCTTTATTTTCACCATTCTCTAAGTGAAACTTAGCATTTCCTTTAAATAATTTTTATCTCATTTTTTCCAATTTTTTAAAACAATTTTTCAAATTCATTTAAAATTTTTTTGAGTTTCAATTTTTTCCCCTCTCTTCTGCCCTTCCCCTACCCCTTGGGAAGGTGAACAATATATCAATTATACATATAAAATCATGGAAAGCATTTCCATTATTAGCCATGGTTGCAAAAGAAAACACACACAAAACCCCCAAGAAAAATAAAGAAAGTGAAAAAAGCATGTTTCAATCTGCGCTCAAAATTCATCAGTTCTCCCTCTGGAGGGGGACAGCATTTTTACCATTGTCTTGACCAGAGAAGCTAAGCCTTTTTTACAGTTCATCATTGTTACACTATTACTGTTACTGTGTACAATGTTCTCCTGGTTCTGTTCACTTTGCTTTGCACCAGTTCATATAAGTCTTCCTAGGTTTCTCTGAAGCCATCCTGCTCATCATTTATTGTAGCATAAAAATATTCCATCACAATTTGTTATTATTTCCTTTAATGATGAAGGCAACAAAACATTATTCTGAAGAGGGGGTTCATAGAGTTCATGAGATTGCTAGTGGGGTCCATGTCACACAAAAGTTAAGAGCTTCTGCCAAAGTAAATGTTCTCAATGTGCTGAATGCCATCTGGTTCTTAGATTCTTGGGTTAGTTGTTATCTCTTTCTGCTGCCTCTCATTCTCATTTTCCTTAGCAATACCTTTTCAGCTATTTGTCTTGTGGAATTTTCATTGGTTAATAAGCTGCAGTCTTCTTATTCCCTCTTCTTCCTTATGCATTTTCTCCCCACCCCTGCTCATCAACCTCTACCCAGGGGCCTATGCACAAAGCTGGTGTTGCTGAAATGCAATTAAAGCAATTGATTTTCTAGTGCTGGTATTTATTTGACTACTGAGATTCTACTAAGTAGAATCTCCAAGGGCACCAGGATTCTGGTGTTCCATGCCACCATTCTAAAAAAAGAGCAGTAATTCTGGGTAAGTCAACTGTTGATTTTGCAAGTGCCCAGTAATTCTTGTGGAGTAGCCCAGAACTGATTAAGACAAAAGATGGGTAGTTGGAAAAACAGTAGAGAAGTGAGATTTCTGTGTGTGTGTGTGTGTGTGTGTGTGTGTGTGTGTGTGTGTGTGTGAAAGAGCAGGCTGATATCTAGTATTGGAGTCATTCCTCTGATTGCTCTGATTGGTTTTAACAGAGATGGACCTGAGTTATATCACCTACACATCATCCCATTTCTCTTTTGCCCTTTGTAGCTAAATTCCTCAAAAAGGCATCCATGATAAATGCCTACATTTTCTTCCCTCTTACTCTCTTCCTAACCCTTTACAATCTCGCTTTTGACCTTATCATTCCAACTTAACTGAGCTCTCTAAAGTTACTAATGATTTCTTAGTTGCCAAATCTAGTAGCCTTTTCTCAGTTCTTTTCTCTTTGACCTTTCTGAAGCTCTTGACACTGTTAATCACTCTCCTCCTTGATACTTTCTTCCCTCTAGGAGGTTTTCTTCCTACCTATCTGACCAATCATTCTCTGTGTCCTTTGCTGGATCTTCCTCTGGACCATGCCCTCTAATCTTAGGTGTCCCTCAGGGCTCTGTCCTGAGCCCTCTTCTCTTCTCCCTCCATACTACTTCATTAGGTGATCTCATCACTTCCCATGCATGTAATTTCCATCTCCATGTTGATGATTCTCAAAACTACCTTTCCTGCCCCAATCTCTGGGCTGATCTCCACATGCCTTTCAAACATCTTGAGCTAGATGTCTAGTAGACAACTTAAATTCAATATGTTCAAAACATAATCTATCCCCCAAAGTCTTCCTCCCCATTCACTGCCCATACCCACCCCCAATCTTCCCTATTACTGTAGAGGGTGAAACCATCCTCCCAGTCCCTCAGACTCACAACTTAAGAGGCATTACTGTCTCTTACACCCTATGTCCAAGCTGTTGCCAAGGCCTGCTGCTTTCAATTTGTAACACCTCTTAAATATGCCCCCTTCTCTCCTCTGAGTCCCAGAAGGACAGGGACATTAGGTTAGTTTGAAAGGAAAGGTAGAGAGGTGAGGTTATAAGGAGTTGTTTGGAGAATGGGCAGAGGTGAGTGAGTGAGGATTAGAAGAGGTCAGGCTTAGGTGGGAAACATAGATGAAGGGGAAAACGAGTGCCAAAAGAGGACATGTAAGGGCACTGAAGACCAACTGCCAGCTTGACAATTTCACCAAGGACTAGCCCCAGGTTCCTACCTTGTGGGAAGAAGAAAGTTGGAAGCCAGAATTGGGTGGGAAAGGATTTAGCTGGATCTGCCTCTTTTTCCTCATCTTTCTCTTCTAATTCTTTGTTCCGAACTGGAAAGTAATGCTTCCAAACTGTGGTCATTTTAATATATCTGAAAGTAGGCATAGAATAGACTTTGAGATGGCTGATGCCATAATACCTTCCTTAAATTTATAAGATCCCAACTGAATTGATTCATTTCTAGTCAGCCAATGTTGAAAAGATAGTAGTTGCACTATGTATATACTGGTAGGTGCTGGGGAGTTTAGATCAGGCCTGGTCTCTGCTCTTAAGGATGTTACAGTAAAGTAAGAGAGCATGATGCAAACATAGATAAGACGAAACATCATAAGTGCACTGGAAAGGTACTAAATAGAGTTCTTTCCTATTAGAACATAAGCATCCTGAGAGGAAGGGACTACTTCATTTTTGCCTTGGTATTCATAATACCTAGCATGTTGTATGACAAATAAAAAATACTTAATAAATGATTCTTTAATTCTTCCAACTCTTTCTAACCTCTTCTTAATTTGTTTCCCTTTTATTTTAGTATCTAGTGCAATTCAGGCTTTCTATTCTTTACCTTCATAGAGGCAGAGCATCTATAACTCTGAAGCTTATGAAGGAAAGGCATAGCTATCAGGTTGAGAAGAGAATTTCCTGAGCATGAATCCACTACAAAAGCTCAGTAGCCTTCTCTGTCTTTACCTCTAGGGACTTAGTTGGGGTTTCAATCTGTAGAGGGGGATTTAGGTGGTGACCATTACATTGGGTTTAGAAGAATTTGAATATTTAAGTTGGGGCAATTATAAACCATTTTCACTCCAAGTTATGAATCTGAGAATAGGAGGATGAACTTATAAAGCCAGAAAACTTGTAAAGGAGCAATATTTATAAAGCATTACCTAGCTTATTAGACTCAACTATCACTTTCCTCAGGAGGTTTTTCTCAGTTCTCCCAGTTACTGGTGCCTTCCCTTCAAGGTCACCATCTTCTTTGTATATATCTCGTATGCATCTGCTTACATACACGTACATATACATATATATGTATAAACATATATACATATACACATATGTACATATAGATATCTATATCTATGTATACACAAACACACACAATATGTTGTATCTGTGATTAGAAAGTAAGTTCCTTGAGGGCAGGGACTATTTTTGCTTTTGTTTTGTAGCTCCAGTATTTAGCATAGTCCTTGGCATGTAGTAAATACTTAGTAAATAAATACTTGTTGATTTACTGATGGGAAGATACCAAGGTCATTGTATCCTAAAGGCACACGATGTTTATGTGTTGTTACACAAAAACACAAACCAAGGGGCTTTTAGGTCCTATTAGATCCTTGGCTGGTCTGATCTTAAGCAAGCAGGACTAAGCTAAAAATATGGAAGAGGACCCAGATTACTCTCAGAAACCAGGCATATACATACCTTAATTCATTTCTGCTCTCTGTTATCTTTTCTGTAGCTTACAACAGTGGCATCAGAGTGGAGACATTTATTGTCTCCTCCAGTTCCTTTTCTTCCCCTGAGCCAGTTTCTCAGTTGGGATCTTCCCATACTTACTCAGTTCTAATAACAACAACGCTAGCATTTATAGAGTGCTTTAAGGTTGGCAAAGCCCCTTACAGACATGAACTCAATTGATGACCACAACAATTCTGTAAAGTAGGTACTATAATTCTCCCCATTTTATAGCTGAGGAAACTGAGGAGCAGAGCAGTCAAGTGATTTGCTCAGGCATTGATAAGCAATAGAGGCAGGCTACAAACTTAGGTCTTCCTAACTCTATGTCTTGTGCTCTATCTGCAATGCCACCAGCGAGGCCTCTTCCCCCCATTACATGTTCCCTTTAGAGGACTCCTTCTTGCTTCTAGAGAAATTAAAGCACAGAATGAGAAAAAGTAGAACACATATGTCTGGGTAGCCATCCAGGGGGACTATAGCACAAGCCACATTGGTCCAATGTTGGTCCAACAGTCCTTTCTTCAACCCCTCCTACACCCCTGCCCCCAGTATGATAGAACTTACCTTTTCCCTCTTTCCCTCAGCAGTCTTAAGATTGGGAGCTCCCAGCATCAGACCCTTCTGTCACCCTTAACCTTTGAGTAAGCATGAAGGAGAAAGGCAGCAAACCCAACCTCCTTCTTCTCAGGAAAGTTGTGGGACAGAGATGGAATGCCTTTACATTGACGAGGTTTTGCAAAATGCCCTGAACCTTCCATCCTCTGTTATACACTGGGAATTACCTTGCCATAGACAACAGTGCCAAGGAAGAGGAGTGAAACATGTGAATCCTCCAAATAAAATGGGCTTCCCAATACTGTAGGGCTGGATGGTAGTTGCTCCACCTCCATTGCCCAGTTTGTACCCTGGTGGGCTGAGTTCACTTAAGGCTTGTGGTGATGAGCAGGGAGCCAAGGTGAATGATAAAACTTCATTCTTTAAGCCCAGCCTAGCAAGCTGGGAGCTGGGATCTTTCCTCATGGAACCCTGGCATTCCTATGAATAAGAAGAGGGCTAGCTAGGAGGAATGCCACCTGGAAGATAGCATTTCAGGGCTAGAGCAGGTATGAGGGGGAATAGGGACACATACACTGGATTCTGACACTGATGTTTGGGCCTGGCCTTATGGTTTACTTATATATTAAAGGGTTCTGAGAAAATTTTTCTCATTCCCACAAATTTCAAATGCCATCCATGTTAGAGTTTCATATCTTAGCAAAAGAATTAAAATTATTACTGAAATGCTTATTTCTCCCTTGTATTAATAACTAATTATTGAATCAGGACCAAGGTTCTTCCCCTTTTCTACTTCCTTATCCAGAAATCAACCAGTGTGAAAAATCTTTCTCAAAGACTTACCCAGCGAGGATGGCTGAGATTTAATCAAGGACGGTAAAAGAAATTCTAAGTTTGGGCTAATGGGTGGATTCCTGCTCATTGCATTTTCTCAGAATGGTCTAGGAAAATGTGGATTCTCCCTTTTGTCAGACAGGTGATACATATATTGATAAGACTCTCTGACCAAGATTTGGGTGCCCAGTGTTAGGTACCTCAAGACCCCCCCTTCTCGTATTATTCATTCTCTCATTAATTGTTAACAAGTCATAGTTGATTGCCACACCCAGGAACACCCACTCTTCCAAGGACATATAAACTGTGAGGCCACCACCTTGAGGGGTTTTTGGCAATTGAGAATGTGACTGACTTTTTTATGAATAGCATGCTAGCCTTATTAATAAAATGATGAAATTGCCCAGAAACTATGTCTCTCAAATTTTTAAAGTATCATATTACTCAAGAGAGCTAGCTTATGAAGCTATTACCAGTCATTTCTACCTTAGAATGAATCAGTTAATCAGGCCCTTACCTCTCTGGGAACAGATTTTTTTATAGCATAAGGAAGCTGGTGAGAAGGTAGGAGGGATTGGGGCTCCTAGTTGGGTAGTAGGGCAGGAAGAAGAGGTGGGAAGAGCTGAAGTCAAATTTTGCTCAGTTCTAGAGAAAGGGCAATTTTGACTCAACAATATATGTCTAATTTCATAATGGGGAAAGTCTGATTTGATGGACAGAAACTTGCTTTCTAATAAATCTTTTAATTTGTTTTGTATAATCACAGTACCTCACAACTACTCTTCTGTTTACTTGAGTTAATGCAAACTGAGGGAGTTAAAATAGCAAGTGGTTAATTGTGGGAATTAGGTGAACCATACTGACTCTATTTTGTGACTCAGTTCTGGTGCTAGCTCCGTTCCCTTTCTGTTTATTTTATGGATCTAGCCCAAGTTCTGATTTGTGAGAAAACTTTGTTGAATTGTGAGAAAATTTCACTGCATTGTTTGAAGCTAGACCTGTGAGACTGGAAAGCTGGACCATCTCTACTTGCTCCTTAGAGACCCTTAACTAAGTTCCCAGGTTATGCTGACCAGAAACTAAGTCAAATCCAAAGATTGATGCAAGGAGTTTTTTTTTTTTCCACAATTGTACATCTCAAGCAACCCATGTATTTTATCTGAAAACACCCCATACTAGTCTATTAGTTATTGTTTCCATGTTCCTTTGATGAAATACAGACACTTTGGAAGATGGGTGTGACACCTCTTTTTCTGATTCCAGGGAATTGCACCTGTTTGCTCCCCTTTCCCAAGTCAGAAAGTCCCTAAATTTTCTTCCAATTAGAAACCAGATCACCTAATTTTGTGTCCTAGATAATTGTTTTCTTTTAATTAATTGGTCTTATTTAGCTAATTTTTTAATGCATAAAAATCTGTCTCCCCTTGTATTGGAGTCCATTGTGAAAGCTGAGGAGGGAGGCTTGGTCTCAATTTGTTATGCAATTGGCATAAATTGCTTAATAAATTGATATGGTTGGAAGCTCAAACCTTTGTTTCCTCAGTGATTTCATCTTTCACCTGTCACAAAACCTTAAAGTGCTATATAAATGCAGCCTACTTTTTATCATTACTAAGTAACATCTTTATAATATCTTTTAAACTTTATATTATCTTCATGTCATCTATTTGTAACATCCTTTACATATGTACATTTAAAAATTTTTTTGTTAAAGAGGATGGCTCTCTTAGAGGAGGCAGGGCAGGTATACTGGGGGAAATCTAGGTGATGTAGAGACAAGATATTAAATTAAAACAAAATTTAAAAATTAAAATTAAAAATGGAAAAATAATTAAAAATTAAAAAGATAATAAAATAAAAAATTAAGCAAATAATTAAAATAAAAAATAAAAAAAGATATATGAAAGCAGTGTGGTATAGCAGATAGGGAACTGGTCTTGGAGTCAGGAAAACCTGGGTTTGAGGACCACCCTATGATCAATACTGGCTCTATGATTCTAGTCGTGCCACTTTAGCTCTGTGTTCTTGTTCACTTTCTAAACCTAAAAGTAACAGAAAAGTTTTTCAGGTGCATCAGTACTGGAAGTTCCCTCATCCGGGAGTTCCTTTAGGAATAAAATGATTGGACTAGTCCCTAACCCTAATAAAGAGATACGCTGCAATTATTATGCTATACTTTTATTAATGTGGCTATTTTGATTATAGAATTCTATCTTTATTATATGCTTTTGAGTTTTAGGAAGTTTTAAGGTAGACAAACTTCTAATTTTAGGTTTCTGCACTCTTAGAATTAGAAAGAGTTTAGATCATTTAAAAATGCTTTTGTTTCTCCAGTTTTTCTATAAAGATCTTACCAAGTCTTGTTTTGAATAATAAGATACTCCAGTGCCCTCAGCTGCTTAGAAGGATATTCAGAAAGGGGAGCTAGATATGCCTGCCTTACTGTGCTGGTGGAGGCTCACAATGCTTACTGAATGCCTGCTGAAAATAGAGGTCTGCATTTCTCTAAATTGGCATTAGCTGAGATTGAAAAAAAATTTAGCCACCAGAGATTTGTATTTCAATAAGTACTTTCCAGGTAATCTGCCACCCATACCGAAAATGGATAGCATTGTAGGTCACTTTTGCCCAGTTGCTGATGAATGCCAGTCGTTGGAGGAGAAAGATAGTCCACGCGGACAACACTTTTCCGGTTTCGTAAGAAGCTTGCTGTTGGGATTAAGGGATAGACACATCAGATTTTTACTTTTTAAAGAATGACTTCTAAGATTGCCAAGTATTTCATTGCAAACTCTAATAATGGACTCTAGAGTCAGACAGGAAGAAACCACTGCAAGAAGAAACCATTTTCCAAAGGAGTAGCCAGGAATATCTGACTTCAAATCCATCCTCAGACACTTACTGCCTGTGTGACCCTGGGCAAGTCATTTCACCTAAATGATAGTTTTAAGTTTTATTATCATTTATATTTTATAGACAGGTTTAGAGAAGTGACTGTGCCCAAGGTTATAATACTAGTTTGGGCTTGGTAACTTCTCACCATACTCACAGAGTCATAGAATGTTAGAGCTGGAAGAAAACCTTAACAATCACCAAGTTCAACTCCTCCTTTTATAGATGAGGCTGGAGGGGTGAAGGAACTTGGCCAAAGTTGATTTCTGAGAATGTCCTTTGATCCCTTTCCTTTCTGTTACCCACAAGATGCTATAATTACTTTTTACCTTATTAGAATTAACTTTTCATTCCAGGAGAATGGATGTCAACTACAGTTTTCCTACTCTCTTTTCAGTTATAATTGGCCCATCTCACCAACCATTACTCTAAAACAGGAAGGACAACTCTCTACTTTGAAGAGTGCTGAGTGTTTATGGTTAATTTAATTAAATTAATCATTTAATTCAGTGGTGGCAAACTCAAATAGAAATGGGAGCCACTAAACCATACATAAGGATCCCTGTGGGCTGCATATTAACTTAGAAAAGCACATTTTTTTCCTTTTTGGAAGGCAGTTGGGGTTAAGTGACTTACCCAAAGTCACATGGCAAGTAAATGTGTCAAGTGTCTGAGGCCAGATTTGAACTCAGGTCCCCCTGACTCCAAGACCAGTGCCACCTAATCGCCCTAGAAAACCACATATTAACATTATCTATGTTCCATTGCATTGTTATTTTGTCAAATATTTTCAAATTACATTTTAGTCTGGTTTGGAGCACACTAGGGAGTGTTTGATCTAAATCATTTATAGGAATAATGATGTGTCCAAAAGCATACAGATGAAGACTAAGGGGAAGGACTGAAACAGTGTTTTAATTCATTGGTTATTAAGTAATTAAAAAAACCCTGCTATTAAGCAAGCCTAACTGTATTGATTTTTACCATTAATAAAACATTTATAGGAGGTGGAGTCAAGATGGCAGAGTAGAAACAGGACTTCCTCACAGCTCCAGCTCCCCCTCCCCCAAATTCATGTAAAAATGACTCTAGACAAACTTTGGAGCTATAGAACCCATAAAATGACACAGAGAAGCTAACCTCCCACTGAGGACAGCCTGGCAGGCTGGCAGCAAGCGGCCAGCACAATGCTCTGGGAGCTGACCCCAGCCCTGCTCGAGCTGGAGGTCTTAGCCCCAGGGTGGCCTGACAAGCTACTGGCTGGAGGGAGTTCAGATCACTAGCAGCTATGGTGGTTTCCAGAATTATCAACCCACAGATGCCAAGGACAAAGTGAAAGGTCAGGGCAGTGTGGATGTTGGGACCTGGGAATTCGGTGTGTGATCTGGCCTTTGCCCCTGGAACAAGAAGCAGCTGAGGTGCTGTGGCCGCCAGGTGGCAGCTTCAGCTCCTGGTCTGCAGATTGTAGGGGGACCAAGCGACCAGTCTGAGGGATAATCGCTCTTGCTTTAACCTGCTTGGATCTGGATTGCTGTCCAGGGTGGAGGTCCTGGGGTGTATGACCAGCTTGCCAGAGCATGTGGAGGCTTCAGAGAGGGCATCCAACTAATACCATTGGCAGCTGTGAAAACCCTAGCATTTGGGATAAAGCTCCTATTTCTGGTAGCGGAGTTCTACTGTGGCAAAAAGCCCCCAAATCAAGTAAATTGAATGGCAACATCAGCAAGCAAAGGAAGCAAAGCAAACAGAATAACCCAACTTTACACTCCTGTTTTGGGGACAAAAAGGATCAAAGCATGGAACAGGAGGAAGACAGTGAAGTCAGAACTCTTGCACCAAAAGCTTCCAAGAAAAATGTGAGCTGGTTACAGGCCATAGAGGAGCTTAAAAAGGGATTTTGAAAAACAAATAAGAGAAGTGGAGGAATAATTCTGAAGATAAATGAGAACAATGCAAGAAAGCTATGAAATGAGAGTCAACAACCTGACTAAAGAAAATAACACCTTAAAAAATAGACTAACTCAGATGGCAAAAGAGGCTCAAAAAGGCAATGAGGAGAAGAATGCCTTAAAAAGCCTAATTTGCCAGATGGAAAAGGAATCTCAAAAGTTCACTGAAGAGAACCATTCCTTCAGAATTAGATTGGAGCAAATGGAAGCTAGTGACTTTATGAGAAATCAAGATACTATTAAAAAGATCCAAACAAATTAAAAAAAATAGAAGGCAATGTGAAATATCTCATTGGAAAAACCACTGACCTGGAAAATAGATCCAGGAGAGATAATTTAAAAATTATTGGACTGCCTGAAAGCCATGATCAAAAAAAGAACCTAGAAATCATCCTTCAGGAAATTCTCAAGGAAATTTGCCCTGATGTTTTAGAACCAGAGAGCAAAATAAAGGTTGAAAGAGTCCACCAATCACCTCCTGAAAAAGATCCCAAAAAGAAAACTCCTAGAAATATTACAGCCAGGTTCCCAAGTTCCCAGATCAAGGAGGAAATATTACAAGTAGCCAGGAAGAAAGAATTTGAATATTGTGGAAACACAATCAGGATAACTCAGGACCTGGCAGCTTTTACATTTAGGGATCAAAGGGCTTGAAATATGATATTTCAGAGGTCAAAGGAGCTAGGATTAAAACCAAGAATCACCTACCCAGCACAACTGAGTATCATGTTTCAGGGGAAAATATGGTCATTCAGTGGAATAAAGGATTTTCAAGCATTCTTGATGAAAAAACCAGAGTTGAATAGAAAATTTGACATTCAGATACAAGAAGCCAGAGAAGCTTGAGAAGGTAAACAGGGGAAAGAAATCATAAGAAACTTATCAAAGTTGAACTACTTATATTCCTACACAGAAAAACAATAATTGTAACTTATGAAACTTTTCTCAGTATGAAAACAGTTGAAAGGAATAGAAATGTATATGTGTGTATGTGTATATATATGTATGTATATGTTTGTATATGTATACATACATATATATGTTTATATAGGAGGGTATATGGATGTATGAATACATATGTGAGTGTGTATATGTCTACAGGTATACATAGACAGAGGGCACATGACCAATTTAATAGGAAGGGATGATGCTTAAAAGGTGAAATTAAGAGATGAGAGAGGAATATAATGAGAGGAGATGGGGAGAGACAGAATGGGGTAAATTATCTCATATAGAAGAGGCAAGGGAAAATTGTTACAATGGAGGGGAAGAACAGGAAGGCAAAAGGGAATGAGTCAACCTTATTCTCATTGAATTTGGCTTAGGGAGGGAATGATATACACACTAAATAGGGTATCTCACCCTGCAGGAGAGTAGAGGGGAAGGGGAAGAGAAGGGGGTTAATGGAAGGGAGGGCAGGCTGGGGGGGGGGAGGGAAGTTGGAAGCACACACTTTTGAAAAGGGAAAGGATCAAAGCAGAGAGTAGAATAAGTGGGGGTGCGATAGTATGGAGGGAAATATAGTCAGTCTTTTAAAATATATCCACTATGGAAATGTTTTGTGTAGCTTCTCGTGTACAACCTATATTGAATTGCTTATCTTCCCAGTGAAGGTGGGTGACAAGTGAGGAAGGGAAAGAATCTGGAATCCAAAGATTTAAAATCAAATGTTTAAAAATATATATACATATTATTATTAATATTTTACATGTAATTGGGAAATGAGATATACACTGGGGCATAAAGATCCACTGTGCCCAACTGGAAAGTCGAAGGGGGAATAGAAAAAGATATGGTAGAGAGCAGATTGGGGAGGGGATATTCAGTGGGATCAATGTTTTGGGGTGATGGGTAGGGAAAATTGGGGAGAAAATTTGCAACTCAAAATCTTGTGGAAATGAATGATGTAAACTAAAAAATGAAAAAAAAGGATAAAAACATTTACTTAAAAACATATTATTGCATGACACAAAGGCTATCCTAATCATATTAAGCATCTTCTCAGAATTGGCACAAATTTGATTTCACAGAAAGGTTAATTTGTTGCTTAAAAGTTAAGTGTTGACATGCAAAAGAACACCGATTTCATTTATATATCTTTGATCCAAAGTTCCAAGTAGAAAACTATGTGCCACTTACCTGCCATAACTCAGGTACTCTGTTATTAATGAGACAATCATAGATCACTTCCAGCTTCTGGTTGATGGTGGTTTCACCTCTGACAGCACCCTGGAGTTCTTTCAGAGACTGGTGGATTACGGACAGTAACTTATTAAATCGACCAATTTCTTGACAAAGGAATGTTAACAAGGCAGAATGGAGGAGGGGATCATAATCTGGTTTTAAAAAAAGAGGAAGCAACAATATAATATCCCATAGAGAAAAAAAGAGGCTGCAGGCAGTGATTGGTATTTGAAGCTAATGCAATCCGACAATGCCTCAGTTGAGCAAGATAAATATTTTAATAGATCTTAAAAATATTTAAATGAAAGACAAGCCACTGTGAATAGCAGGGCTGTTGAATATCTAAGTGGAGAATTTGTCACAGCCTAGTGGCCAAGATAACCTGACCCCTGACTCTTATGTTTGCATTTGTGGAAGATAGCAGTTACAGGAACATGACTTTGAAAATACTCAAGCAGCAGACAGGAAAGCAACAGTTGTAGTAGCTCATAGATGCATAATGGCTTGTGATAGGATTTCCTCAGAGTAGTCCTATAAAACACACAAGTTGAGCATTATTTGCATCATTTTGTAGAAGAGGACACTGAGTTTCAAAGAAGTGTAGTGACTTGTCCACAGGCATACAACTAATAGTAGAATGAGGACTTGGTGCTAGGTTTTTGGGTTCTATAATCAGCTTGTATTCCATTTGACTACTTGGATTCTCCTTATATGTACACAGTGCTTTGAAATTTGAAATGACACCAAGGGAAGGGATATTGTGTTCTTGTGTTAGAGATTAACTATGTTCTTTAGGAAATTGATTTTGTCTAAGCTGTGTCCACATCTATAATTAAAACACCAAGCTATGCTGTCATGAGGGGCTACTCTAAGCTGACCCCTCTTCTTTGCATTCTTATTCATGCTGAATCTCTCTCTAATACCTTAACTACTCAGTTCCTCAACCTAACATTTCTGTGACCTCCTTTTCCCCACCTCAGCCACATACAAAGATGGTCATAACCTTGATCTTGCCATTACCTCTGTGTTAAAGGTTCCATAATCAATTGGCTTTCCACCTCTCCCTTTGCCTTGCTTTATCAAATCCTGCTCTTTTAAAATGCTTCAATCTGTATTCAAACACCATCAGTTCTTTCTCTGGTGATGGATAGCATTCTTCATCATAAGTCCTTCAGAATTGTCTTGGATCACTGTATTGCTGAGAATAGCTAAGTCATTTACAGTTGATCACCTTACAATATGGCTGTCATTTTGTACACTGTACATTTCACTTTGCATCAGGTCATGCAGGTTTTATCATTTCCCATAGCACAATAATATTCCATCACAATCACATACCACAACTTGTTCAGTCATTTCCTAATTTATGAGCATCCCCTCAATTTCCGATTCTTTGCTCCCAGGAAAGGGATGCTATAAATATTTTTTGTACACGTAAGTCCTTTTCATTTTTTTTTTTTATCTCTTCTTGGATACAGACCTAGTAGTGGAATTGCTAGGTCAAAGGTATGCATGGTTTTATAGCCTTTGGGCACAAAAGTTCCAAATTGCTTTACAGAATGGTTGAATTAGTTCACTTTCCTTTTCTGTCCTAATAGCCAATCTAATAGGTGTGAGGTAGTATCACAGAATTGTTTTAACTTGCATTTCTCCATTCCAATTCTCTAATCACCTCTGAGGTAGAGCATTTTTTTCATATGTCTATAGATGGTTTTGATTACTTCATCTGATAACTTTATATCATTTGATCATTTATCAACTGGGGAATGGCTCTTATTTTTATATAAATTTGACTCAATTCTATATAAGCCAAACCCTACTCTTTTTCTACATTATAACCTTCAATTCTTTGACCGTTAAGTTTTCTCTGATGCCATCAACCCTGGGTCAGCCACACTCTCCTCTCTTTCCCATCTTGACCCCTTGGTGAACCTGTTCAAACCTTCATTATATTTTTGAGTCTATGACCACCTTATCATATCTTGGATTGTTCTCTGACAAGCCTCAGTCTCAGATTATTCCTACAATTTATTGCCTTAATTTCTATACATGTGCTGCTAAATGAAGGTGGAGAATATCATATAACTGTTCTGATTGGGTCCACCAATTTATGTTACACAACTTGATATTGTTTTATTCTACATTATTATGGTGAATGTGTAAGTTTTCCTCCTGGTTTTGCTTCCTTTCCTCTGCATCAGTTCATATAAATCATCCCTAGTATCTCTGGATTTTTGATAATTCATTAAAATTTTTTTACAGCACAATAATATTCCATTCCAGTCACGTACAATTTGATGACCATGTATTCTTTTTTTTTTTTTTTGCTACCACAAAGAATATACCTATAGAAAGAAAGGGAAGGAAGAAGAAGGAAGGAAGGAAAGGAAGGAAGAAAAGGAACAAAGAAAGAGGGAAAGAAAGGAAAGAAGAAAAGAAAGGGAGAAGGAAAGGAGTAAGGAAGAAAGAAAGAAGGAAGGAGAAAGGAGAGAGGAAAGAAAGGGAATACATTAAGGTAAGAAAAGAAGAAAGAAAGAAAAGAAGGAAAGGAAGGAAGAAAAAAAGGAAAGAGAACCTAAGGATAAAAAACACTGCTTTACAATGCTTTTTCCCCCTTTGTGAGCATTATTTTGCTCAGAGAATTATATTTCTCACCTTTGACATTTTTATTAAGTTTAACCCAAATGGAACTTGAGATGATGGTTAATAGTGTAGTCGGAATGACATCTTTGGTTTCAGTAATCATTGGTTCCTTCTCTATGGTCAGAGGCAATCGCTTGAGCATTTCAGATGACAGTTCCAGCACCAATTCATCTTGGCTCTTTCCACTCCTGAAAAGTAGGTTCTATCAATTATATGAGTCAAAAGCTAGTTTAGATCAGAAGGCACCTTAATTCAGGTCCTTCCTGGAGACAAACAGCAAACAGGGAGCTTCCCCAAAGTAATTTGGAAGGACATAGTGCTTTCTGATTGTTTTAGGATTTCAGTGAAAGACTTTTTACCTCAGTGCAACTATGTAAAAATACTCTCTCCAACATCCATGTCCCTATATCAATCTTTTCCATCCTTTCATTGTGCCCTCTGGAGTTCCTGTTCTGTTGTTAACAAACTGCCTTTCATATTAGCTGACACCTTCCACAGGGAAATTACTTTGTATATTTTAAAATATTTTCATATGCATAAACACGTTCTCCCCCAAGACAATACAGACTCTTTGAGGGCAGGGATGATTTCGTTTTATCTTTGTATTCTCAACACTTAGTGGTACATGGCTCATAGGAAGTCCTTAATAAATGCTTGTTGACTTGAATCAAACTGAATACTTCCTTCCACAAAAATTACGTCAGGCAAACCTTGGGCACGAACATGCATAGGGTATAGGTGGCACAGTAGAGGTTAAATATTACTGTCAATGCTTCCCCAGACAATGGTAATGTTCTTCCCAGGGAGTACTGCACCTACTCTTCCCCTCCCCCCAAATATGTGCCTCTTGTTCAAGAGTTAAGCACTTTGATGAAGGTAGTTCATAGGAAAAATCTTATGGATAAATTGGTAAGTAAACTGATAACTGGGAGAGTTAATTCAGCTCAGCTTCAAGTATTATTAACCATTTGATTTGAAACCCAGGCAGTTGATAGGCTGAAAATATTACTGTGTGGCATAGCTATAATATGTTTGTCAAAATGGGAAATAATATCGGCCAAGGCAATGTTATATACGGTATGCTTGTGTATCATTTTAGGATTTACGTTCTTTGACAGCATAGAATTTAAACTCCATACATTGGGTACAGCTAGGTGGTACAGTGGACAGGATTATGGGCCTGGAGTCAAGAAGATTCGAGTTTAAATCTGGCCTCAGACACTTGCTAGCTGTGTAATCCTGGGCACTTAACCCCATTTGCCTCAGTTTCCTCATCTGTAAAATGAGCTGGAGAAGGAAATGGCAAACCATCCAAGCATCTTTGCCAAGAAAACTCCATAATGGGGTCAGGAAAAGTCAGACATGACTGATTGACCAAATAACAACAAACTTCTCAGAACAGTTGTGAAGATCAGATGAGATAATTCTATAGTGCTTTGCAAAATTGTCAGACATATGATGAATACTATATAAATGTTAGCTATTATTATTATTCTTATTGCAAAATGTATGTAAAAATGTATGTAAAAAAAACCTATGTAATCTCGTCTGCCTCTCACAACAACCCTGTGAGATAGGCACTGTTATTATTTCCACTTTTCAGATGGGGAAACTGAGGCCTAGAGAGGTTAAGTGACTTGGCCAGGGTCACAGTTAGTAAGCATTTGAGAGAGGCTCTGAACTCAAATCTTCCTGGCTCCAGCTCTGGTATTCCATCCACTAAACCACCTAGCTCCATGGTTATTGTTGCCCCTCTCTGCCCCGGTCCCCCCAGTTATTGTTTAATCGCTGCTTATTCTCCAATGGATCTGTATCTTGGTACATATATATCATTACTTCCCCAAAACACTTCCACTGATCCCTATCCATGCCTTCTAATCCTATGTGATTCATATAACCAGTCAAATAAGCATTTACTGAGTGTCTGCTCTATACCAGGCACTTTACTGTATCTCCCTGGAAATCCTCTGTGGGAAGGGGTTCTATTTAAAGTGTTTGGGCCCTTTCTTAACATCAGGGGAGCACTAGAGAAGCACAGATTGCAATGGTACCCCTCTCACACTACATGAATGGCCCACTGCTTTTCTAGTCATATATCTCTTTGGGAAACATAAAAATGCTAAAATCAGGGCCAGAATGCCGGGGACAATAAATTGCTTTATATGATATTTTTGAGCTTAAAGGAAAGCTTTTATTTTTTAGAAACTCTTACCCAGTGATTATGTTGGCAATAGCAATTCTTGGCTGCATAACAATGATGGCGTCAAGAAGCTGTTGGGCCTGGGATTGCTGATAAAGCCTTGAAGTCTGCTGGTGCATTCCAAGGACCTCTGGCAGCTCAAAGTCCGGGAGGGATTCTATGTGATCCCTACATTCTGTCAGACTTGCAAAACGAGGGGGCATTGGATACATCTGCAAATTTCACAAGAGCTTCTTAGTTTCCTTCTTACTAGGAAAGACAAACGTTCAGCACACATGAGAGAGATTTTCAGCAAGGAAAGAGCTGTCTACTTGAAATGTTGCCTGCAAAATGTTATACGAAACTTATATCTCCCCAATATTGGGAATATGTTTGAGAGCTGGAGTTTTTAACCTAGAGTCCATGAATTTAAAAAAGTTGATAACTGTCTTTCATGACTGTATTCCAATATTACTGACTTCTTTTTGAATCCTATGTATTTTACTTTATGCATTTACAGACATTATTTTGAGAAAGGGCCCAGTAGCCTTACCAGACTGCCAAAGGACTCTGAAACACTATAAAGCCTGTTCTAGAGATACCTTCAAACAGTAAAATTGATTGTTTGTTGGAAGGATAGCTAAACAAATTCTGGCATATGACTGTATTGGAATATTATTATCCTGTAAGAAATGATGACTATAAAGAATTCAGAGAAGTATGGGAGGAATTCTATGAGCTGATATAGAATGAAATAAGCAAAAGTAGGAAAATGACGTATACAATGACTATAGGAATGTAAATGTTAACAATAATAAACAGAAATGGAATGCTATATAATTATAATAATCAAGGCTAGTCTCAGGGAAGAGTTGAGAAAATGTTTCTCCCTTCTATCAATGTAGAGGCAAGGGACCACTGTTTTTGCAGTGCTTCCTCTCTTTCATCAAGTCATTGGTAAAAATATTCGCTAGTGTCAGGTCAAGTGTAGACCCCTGGAATACTCCACTGGAAGCCTTGCAAGTTGGCTTTGACTTATTAATGACTGCTCTTTGAGTCCAACCATTCAGTCAATTCCAAGTTCATTTTGTATTTTTAATAACCTTTACTATTTTTTTTTGAAGGGGGAAGTTTCTTAGCCTGTTTTATTGGCACAATAAATAAAAGTCTGAAATACATGCAATTAGTGACATGGTTTTGTTAAGTGGGACAGTACAAGTTCAATTCTATAGAGAATTTTCATAATTGCAATATCTAACCTTACTCCCTTTGCTTCCTGTGAAGGAGGCAACTTGGTGTACTGGAAAGAGAACTGAGGAAAGAACAAGCAAAGCTGGGTTCTAGTAGTGCCTCTATCATCTTCTAGTTGTATGACCTTGGCCAACTGACCTCCCCAGGCCTCACTTTCTTAAGAGACTGGACTAGGTGATCTCCAAAGATTTTAAATTCCAACATCCCATGGCACTTGATTTTATTACCTGAGGCACAGAGATGCCTTTCTTGCATTTGAATAGAAACACTGAGACTAAACTTCTTTTTAAGACCACAGATCACAAGATGAATCATGGAGGAGATTAAAATGCCAAGCACAATTTACGATTTATTGACAGCCTTGTCCCTACACACCTTTTCTGCCTCATTGTATTCCTTTTTCTCTACTCTGATCTCACCAAACTGGCTTTCTCTCTGTTCTTCACACATGCCAATCCATTGTTTTTCCTCTATGCCTATAATGTGCTCCTGCTTCCTCATAGAATCCTTCTCTTTCTTTCTTTTTTTTTTAAACAAATGCTTTATTAACTTCTGTTTTACATTATTCATTTCTGCCAGATTTTGAGTTACAATCATTTCCCCCCCGTTATTCCCCTACCCAACCTCCCAGAATAGCAGTCCTACAAGATATCACTTCCTCCACTCTGCTCTCTCCCATACCTTCTCCCATACCCCCTTTGACTTTTCCATTAGAGGAAGGTGAATCTTTGTGTCCCAATGCCTGCACATCTTATCTCTCAATTATAAGCAAAAGAGTATTAATAATAGTATTTATATATATTTGAAACATTTAATGTTAAGAACTCGAATTTCAGATCCATTTCCTTCCTCCCTTGTCACCCATTCCCTCTGGGGAGATAAGTAATTCAGTATATGTTGTACATGTCTAGCTATGCAAAACATTATCATAGTAGATATATTGTACAAGTCTGCTTATAATTCCCTCCCACTCATCCCACACCCCACCTGGTCCATTCCCTACATGATCCTGTCCCTCTTCTACAGTGGGTACTTCCAACCTCCCCTCCCCCCAAGGATGCCCTCCCATCCATCATCCCTCCTCTCATCCCCTGACCCCCTATTCTGCTGCAGGTTGAGATATCCCATTTAGTATGTATGTCATTCTCTCCCTGAACCAAATTCAATGAGAAAGTGGTTTTGCCTTTTTTTGCCTTCCTAATCTCCCCCTCCCTTGCAACCACTTCCCCTTGTTTCTTCTACATGAGATAGTTTACCCTACCCTGTCTCTCCCCATCTCCTCTTGCCACTTTCCTCTCTCACCTCATAATTTCATCCCTTGAGTATTCTCCCTTCCCAACAGATTCAACCTATGCTCTCTATCCATATATAACTGTAAGCATATACACACACATTCACATATGTATTCATATGACCACACCCCCTTCTTCCATTATTTTCATAGTGAGAAAGATATCATCAGTCACAGTTATTGCTTTTCCATATAGGAATGTAAATAGTTCAACTTTGATAAGTTCCTTTTGATTTCTTTTCCCTGATTACCTTCTCAGGCATTTCTTCCTTCTTGTGTCTGGATGTCAAATTTTCTATTCAATTCTGGTTTTTTCCTCAAGAATGCTTGAAAGTCCTCTATTCCACTGAATGACCATATTTTCCCCTGAAACAAAATACTCAGTTTTGCTGGGTAGGTGACCCTTGGGTTCATTCCCAGTTCTTTTGCCCTCTGGAATATCATATTCCATGCCCTTCGATCCCTCAGTGTAGAAGCTGCCAGGTCCTGGGCTATTCTGATTGTGTTTCCACAATATTGAAATTGTTTCTTCCTGGCTGCTTGTAGTATTTTCTCCTTGATCTGGGGATTCTGGAACCTGGCTATAATATTCCTGGGAGTTTTCTTTTTGGGATCTTTTTCAGGAGGTGATCTGTGGATTCTTTCAACCTCTATTTTGCCCTTTGGATCTAAAACATCAGGGCAATTTTCCTTGAGAATTTCTTGAAGGGTGATTTCTAGGTTCTTTCTTTGATCATGGCTTTCAGGTAGTCCAATAATTTTTAAATTGTCTCTCCTGGATCTATTTTCCAGGTCAGTGGTTTTTCCCATGAGATATTTCACATTGCCTTCTAATCTTTCATTTGTTTGGATCTGCTTAACAGCATCTTGATTTCTCATAAAGTCATTAGCTTCCATTTGCTCCAGTCTAACTCTGAAGGAATGAATCTCCTCAGTGAACTTTTGAGATTCTTTTTCCATCTGGCAAATTCGACTTTTTAAGGCATTCTTCTCCTCATTGCCCTTTTGGGCCTCCTTTGCCATTTGAGTTAGTCTATTTTTTAAGGTGTTGTTTTCCTCAGTCAGGCTGTTGACCCTCATTTCATACTTTTCCTGCATCCTTCTCATTTCTCTTTCCAATTTTTCCTCCACTTCTCTTATTTGATTTTTAAAGTCCTTCTTAAGGTCCTCTATGGCCTGCAACCCGCTCATGTTTTCCCCTGGGGCTTTTGGAGCAGGACTTCTGACCTCACAGTCCTTTTCGCACTCTATGCCCCCAAAATAGGAGTCTAGGGTTGCATTTTTCTGTTTCCTTTGCCTTGGCATGTTGCCACTTAATTGCTTGACTTTTGGGCTTGTTGCCACACTATGGCTTTAAGGCCAGCTAGAGGAATTTTCATCCCGAACGTGTGGGGGGCAACTTCCGTTTCTGGCAAGCTGTAAACCCACCCACAACTTCCACCCTAGATCACAATCCAGATCCAGGGAGGTTAAAGCAAGAGTGATTACCCCCCAAGACTGATCTCTGGATCTCCCTACAATTCGCAGGCCAGGAGCTGGAGCTGCCTCTGAAAACTACAAAATGGCATGTCTCCTCAGTGGCTTTTAGCCCCCAGGGGAGGAAGCCCACGCATTCCCCAAATACTAGTCCCAAAGTCCATAGGACACTAACCTCTCACTTTGTCCTAGGCATATCTGTGTTGATAATTCTGGAGTCGCCACAGCTCCTGGTGTTCTGGGGTTCCTCCAGCCAGCTGCTGGCCCTGCCACCCTGGGGCTAAAACATCGGCTCACGCGGACCTGGGCTCAGCTCGGCTCCGCTCCCTGCGCTCTGCGCTGTGTGCTGCCGGCTCCCAGACCACTGTGATGGTCCTTCCTGCAGGGCTGCTGGGCTGTCCTCAGCGGGAGGTTAGCTTCTCTGTGTCGTTCTGTGGGTGCTGGGGCTCCAGAAGTTGTTCAGAGTCCCCTTTTACATAGTTTGGGGGGAATGTGGGGGCAGAGTGGCTTGGATGAGCTGTTTCTACTCCGCCATCTACTATTTCTTACTGTTACTTATTTGTTCATCTAGTTATGTCCCCTTTTTTCCAAGCAGTCTTTTTTTTTTTTTGGAGGGGGAAAGCAAGGCAATTGGGGTTAAGTGACTTGCTCAAGGTCACACAGCTAGCCCAAGCAGTCTTTAAGGAAGGTTTTCTATAGATTTTGATCTAGAAGATATCTTTGATCCTATCTAATTCCATTTCCTCATCTTACACAAGAGGAAAATATGACACAAAGGAGGAAAGAGACTTACTTGACCAGATCACGAATCCAGTAAATAGCAGAGCAGAAACTCAGAACCAGATCCCTGACTCTAAATCCCTTCTTTTTCCATGATGTCAGAACCACACCCTTGGAAGTACCCAATAAAGGTTTCCTGAATTTATTGATTTTTTTTCATACTGCTTTGCATCATTATTTAATTGGGCAATTAGGTGGTACAGTAGGTAGAGTGCTGGGCCTTAAGTTAGGAAGATCCAAGTTCAAATCCAGCCTCAGATACTCTCTATCTGTGTCATTCGATTAATTTCTGTTTGCCTTATTTTTCTCATCTGTGAAATGGGGGTAATAATAATCTCATCAACTTTGTAGGGTTTCTGTGAGGATCACATGAAATAATAATTATAAATAACACTTAGCATGGTGCCTGGCACATAGTAGGCACTATATAAATGATGGCTATTATTCTTATTATGATTATTGTTTTATGTTTTTATCTCTTGTTTTTCCAATGAGGTTTTGAAATCCCATAATTCAATTCCACAAACATTTATTAGAAAGTTTACTGATGAAATCACAGGTCTGGACTGAAAACCATTTATTAAATAACTTATTAACAATTAGATTTATCAATTAATTAACAATTTATCTGCTGTCTACAGAAACTTAAGGGTAGGGTTCATGGTAGCATGGAGTCAGGAAAGACCTTGGATGAAATATCACCTCTGACACTGACAGTCTCTATGATCGGGGGTATGTCATTTATATTCTCTGAACTTATCTGTAAAATGAGAATAATAAGTCCTGGAAGAGGCTTCCCCATATGCCTTTGATATGGAGATTAACTTTAAAGAGCCATGCAAATGTCACCTGTCTTTATTATTTGCCCACCTTCAGTGCCTGTTCTGGTGTGTGGCGCTGAATTGGCATGTAGCTGTCGCTCAAACATTGAACTGAATTGCTTTCCCCTAATTGCACTTCTAACCACAAATGTATTCTATACCTTGCACTACTTTTTGTAACATGGCCGTTCCATCCTGAATAGCATCATCCACCTTTCCTACCCATCTAGCTAATAACAGGGACTTCTCAAAACCAAGCTGCCAGGGAGGAAACAGCAAAACAAGGGTGACGCAAGCCCTAGAAATCTTGTTTCCCCATGTACAATTTCCTCACCTTATTACACAGTCTACTTGTTAACTTTTTAAATTGTAAGAGTAATTTCACAATTTTCAATTAGGCAATAGGAAGGTCAGCTTAATTCACCACAGACTCTCAGTTATCTTTAGAACTGAAATATGAACATCCTATGGGGGCAGGCATATCCAACCTGAAAGAGAAGTTTTGAACCACCCTGAATGAATCTCTTCTTGACAGAACAAGAAAGGGAGCTGGAGGCATTTTGAACAGAAAAACCTGTGGTTTGGTATTCTGCCTACCTCAGGGGTTTACCCTTCCCCCTTTCCCCAGGTTAGTGCATCTAGCTAATACAGAGGATCCTAGCTTTTGAGCTGTTAGGAACTTGAGGGGTCATCGAGCCCAACTCCCTCATTTTATAGGAATGGCCTATAAAATGGCCTCAGGAGCAGTTAAGTTACTTGGCTAGGGTCACACAGGGTGTAAGTGACAGAGCCAGGATTCAAACCCAGGTCCTTGGCCTTCATGGAATCAACAGCATATAGCTACATGCCAGCCAACCACAGATCCTTCTTTGCAAGGTGCCAGAGCACCTTGTAGGAGCTCAATAAATCTGGATTATATGAATGAGTAAATGAATAAATGAAAGAATGATGCTGATAAGTGAGACAAAGAACGCATAAAATCTTGAAAGGGGAATCTGAAAAAAAAAACCAATGAAAATGGTAATGAACATTGCAAAAAGATCTCGGATATGTTCTCTTCTCCTAGAAGGATCAAGGGAAACCATCAGTAAGAAAATAGTTTTGTTTCCCCATGTAGTCAACTCTGAGATAAGAAGCTTGTTTTGAGCAAGAGCTGGGACTCCTCAACTAGCAAAATCATAATATTGACTTGGAAGCCTTCCTCCAAAGATCTCTAAGATGGCTTGCCAGCATGCCAACCTCTACACCAAGGTTTCTTAACCTTTTTGTGTTGGGGACTTCTTTGGCCATCTATGGAAGTCTATAGACCCCTTCTCAAAATAATGTTTTTAAATGCATAAAATAAAAAGGATATCAATTATATTGAAGATGTAATTTTTTTTCCATCTAAGATCCCCAGGGAAAACTTGGGAACTTCAATATTTGGCACTCTCATAAAGATAGCTCTCCTTCGAGGCTTCAAAATATGGAATGATTTTATTTACATAGAAAAAAGAGATTACAACTGAGCCCATGAGAGGAGAGATAAGGGACTGTCACCCCCAATGTGTTACCTCCTCTTTTGTCTTGGAAAATCTTTTCATTGTTTCTATGATTCCCCAACAAAAATTTTGACCAAGTATTTAAGTCAATGTCTCTTTTAAAATAAATTCTATTCAAAATAAATGCCAATACAGGCAAGAAGACACTCTTACTATATTCTAGAGGCACTATTCATTCCCTTACATTGTAAGCTCCTTGAGGATAAGGACCAGGTCTTGTATGTAATAGGCAGTAAATAAGCAGACTATAAACTCCTTAGCAGCAAAGTTTGCTTTATTCATTGTACAGTTATTTCTACTATAACATACCATGTCATAGCTGTTCCTAAAAACCATTGTTCTATGCAAAACTGAGCTAAAAAACCTTAGGGCTTATGGGAAAAATGGTGTTAGGGGTACAACACTCAAAAATCTTTTCAGTGACACACACACAAAAAATAAAAAATTAATAAAAATGGCATCACAATTTATAAATAATAGTGGTATCCATGAACCTGAGCTGCTGCTTGGCCTGGGCCATGGGTCCTACTGGTGAGGTTGGCAAAGTCAATGGCTATGGGCTAAAGGGAAGCTTGTGTGTGTGTTGTGGGAGGTGGTGGACTTGTTTCCTGCAAACTCCAGGAAGCCATGGTAGATATCAGGGTTTTGGGGGATAGAGTGTGTGGGTGTGGGCTAGCTCTCCTCCACCCATAGATTCTATTGTATTGGAAGGTATATAATAAAGGTGACACTTATCCTGGGAAAAGATCTAAGGTTTGATTGTGGAAATGAGTATTCATAAGGCTTGAAGCTTGTGAATTATTGTGAAATATTGCAGTTTTTTGTACTCGATGGTTTTTGCTGATGAAATTGAACATAAGAAAATGCAAAATTTGTATTATGTTCAAATAGTTCCCTAACATATAAATCACTTTGGAATAAATTCATGTTTTTAAAACATGTGTTACAGCAGAATTCACTGTATTTGTGTCCCTAGGGCCTGGCACATAGTAGGTGCCCAATAAATACTTGTCGATTGATTGAATTAATTGAAAATGAATGTGATGTTCCAAGTTTAAAGGTAAGCTTTTCCTCTAGTTCAGCAGCCAGGTATCACTGGATACTTACTAGCTTATGTATTCCCCTCATCCCCTCATGAGGAAGGTAAAGTGGGCTTGGAGGGAAGAAAGAAGATGGAGGAAACGGAAATGGAAAAGAAACTGAGGGCAAGGAGGGCTGGAGCATTCTAATGTTCAGGGTAAGTAGGAGGGTACTTAGCTAATATCTTCCCCTGATTTATGTATTAAAGCATAAGTCCTTTATGGTTCTTGTCCAAAGTGTGGCACAATTTCCAATGAGGTATTTATTAAATGCTTTTTGATGATAACAATAATGGTGGATAGATATCAATAAAAGTCATAGAACAAAATTCAGTTAAAAAGATTAAAAAAAATTAGAAAACTAAAAAAAATACATTTCTTACCCCATCCTCAGTAAAGCTGAAGTCTGTCTTCAACACATCAGGATTACAAAATTTCTTTAGGAGAGATAATAAGCAGAGCCTATCCCAGCAATCTGTCACTCGGCCTCCATAAATTATTTCTCCTGTCAAATAATATATTGCTTCCCAAGGAATTTCTGACTTTTCGGGCAGGAGAATTGCTAACATTTTGATGGTTACCTTTCAAGAAAGAAGTTAAATTAAGTCATGATTTTCATTTTAACTTGACTTTATTTGGATGTCCTTTTCAGGGAGAATCCAAAGTTCTCAGAGAGTTTATAGGGCAGACAACAAGAGAGCAGATTTTGATCTCTGGGGCAGTATTCCCTGGATCCAGGTTCTGTGGGATCTTGCTTGGGGAACTGTTCCAACATGGTAAAGTGGAAAGAGCACTGATTTTGGAGTTAGAAAACCTGGATTCAGGGGCGGCTAGGTGGCACAGTGAGTAGAGCGCCGGCCCTGGAGTCAGAAGGACCTGAGTTCGGATCCAGCCTCAGACAGTTAACCCACACAAACAAAAACCTAGCCGAGTGACCTTGGGCAAGTTATTTAACCCCAATTGCCCTAAAAGGGACGGCTAGGTGGCGCAATGACTAAGAGCGCCGGCCTCGGAGTTGGGATGACCCGAGATCAAATCCGGCCTCAGAAAATGAGCACCCACACATAAATAATGACTATCCGTGTAACCTTGAGCAAGTTACTTAACCCCAATTGCTTAAAAAATAAATAAATAAATAAATAAATAAATGCTTAAAAAAAAAAAAAAGAAAACCTGGATTCAGATATGCCTCTGTTGTTACCAATTCACCCTCAGGCAATTCATTCCACCAGTCTGGGTCACAGCCTGCTCACCTGTTAGGTGAGGGTGTTGGGAGACAGACAGCCTCTGAGACCTCTTGCAGTTCTAAATCGATGATTTAAGCATTTAGCCCTACTCCACCGCCGTAGGAATGGTGCTGTGTTAGATTTGAGGCCAAGCATTTAAAAAATTGATCGCCACTGCCTTTGAGGCACTAACAAAGAATCCCTTGGCAAAGGGAATATTTAAACAATTAAATGGGAAGCTAGTGGCTCACAAGTATGTGGTACATTATTGAATCACATATGGGATGTCTGGATGAGAATTCTGTGTTTGGATTTTAAAAAGCAAATCAAACTTAAGCATCTTGCATATGAGAACAGTTAGATGGTTTAAAGGAAAAGATGAATTTAATAAAATAACTATTGTGGTGAGAAACAGAGAGGGAGAGAGGAGACAGAGAGACAGAGAGACAGGGAGGGAGAGAGAGAGAGACAGAGAGGGATTGGAGAGAAAGATTTGAGAGGTGTGGGGAGAGAGATTGAGAAAAAGAGGGGAGGAGAGATGAGAGCGAAGCAGAGAGGTTGAAAGACAGAAAGAGACAGAAAGATAGAGAGGAGAGAAAGATTGAGAGGTAGAGACAGAGAGTCAGTTGTGGAAGATTTGGGTTCAAGTTCTGCCTTTGACATAAATTATCTCTATGATCATAGGTAGGTCTCACAGTGCCTTGGACAACCCTCTCAGACTATGATTTCACAAGTGGGTTGTTGACATGAATCTTTGGAACTCTCCAGAGCTATGAAATCCTAGGTCTGGGGGTGCCCTTTAACCCTTCCCACACCTCATCAAACCCAACCCAATCCCAAAACTATAGCATTAGTAACACAAATCCAGCCAACTCATAGAAATCATATTAATGGAGGGGACCAGAACTTTAAATGACTCACAGCATTTAAATTAAGTCCAGAAGGTATTCTTTTTTTCTCCTCAGATTGAGCTTCTAAATAATAGTTGCTCAAGGTTCTAGGAACCTAGGAGCAACCCCCGGGGAAGTCACTTAGATTGTGATTGCCTCAGTTTCCCCAACTGTACAATGGGGATTATAGCACAGTTGTTGTTGAGGATAAATGAGATAATAAAGCATTTAGCATAAGTGTCTGGCATTGTTTCAGCTGTGGCTGACTCTCTGTGACCCCATTTGGGGATTTCTCAGCAAAGATACTGGAGAGGATTGCTATTTCCTTCTCCTGCTCATTTTACAGATGAGAAAACAGGCAAATAGGGCTAACTGACTTGCCCAGGGTCACTAGCAAGTGTCTGAAGTCATATTTGAACTCAGGCCTTCCTGACTCTAGGCCCAGCACTCTATCCTAACTGTCTCTGCCATACAGTAGGTGCTTAATAAAGGTTTATTTCTTTCATCCTATCAAGGTAGCTGTCATTATGTACACATACATTAACGAGACAGCCCAGGGAGGTAGAGGCACAGTGGGACATGAGAAACGTTTCTGAGGACTATTATGAACATTAGGGCGAATCTGGCGAGGACAGGACATTTTGTCCCAGAAAATTCACAAATAATAAGATTTATTTATATAGTACTTGATGGCTGAACAAAGCACTTCTCACAATTTCCCTGGGATAGAGGTGGTACAAGTACCATTAAGCTCACTGCACCGATGGGGAAACTGTGTCTCAGGAAGTTTTAGTGACAACACCCAGGAAAGGTTGATACCAGAACTCCAACCTAGCTCTTCTGACTCTTCAGTTCAATCCTTTTTCCATTACATCATTGTTACCTTGAAAGTGGATAAATTAGTTGGCTAATCTATTGACCTTGGAAACAAAAACCCTTAAAAGAGATGAAAGGTTATCTGCATGGATCACTTACCAATTACTCTATTAGTCCAAGGCAATTCAGTACTACTGAAATACTTGAAGTTTGTCGTTTTTATTGGGAATTACAGAATGTTCACCATAGAAGGCACCTTAGGGACCATCTAAACCAGTAGTCTCCAAATCACATTGCTAACACGTGAAAACACCTCTCCCTGTTCTCACTAAAAATGCCATTTTCAACAGTGTAGGGGTTTTTGTAGTATTAATAAATAAAATGTTATTTCATCTTTATCTCATCCTTTTAATTTTTATTATAAGGTTTACAATACACAAAATTATTAGTACAGTATAACAGGTATATCATTTATAAATAAACAGGGTATATCATTTATAAATGCTACTCAATTAAAATCCTGGTAGCTATAGTCTACAGAACTCCAGGTCACTCTACTTCCATTCTCAAGGAGTTCAATACCTGGTTCACAATTTTCCTTTCCCAGCTCACTTCTGCCTTTATTCCAGGGGACTTCCAATTACTTATTTATTTTAACCACTCAGATCCTCATTCTATTCACTTCTTATGACCTACTTCTTCCCCCTACCTTAGCAACACACAAAGAAGTTATACCCTTAATCTACAAATGTGCACCTTCCATGTTCAAGAATTCCTAAATCCCTTTACTGAACCATAATTTGTTGGCTTCCCTCTTCTCTCTCTACCTTCCTTTGCCAAACACTATTCTTTGTTTTCTGTGACCTCCAGTCCCTTGACCCCTCATTCTCTCCCAGACCATCTTTCCTGTACTAACCACTCTCCTCCCTTCTCCCCATTTTGACCCCATTGGTAAACTGGGTCAGCTCTACACTGTCCTCTTCTCTTGAGTTCCTGGCTCCCTTATCATATCTCTGATTGTGTCCTGCTGAGACTCAGACTGAGATCACTTCTATCTGCTGCCCTTGCTCCTAGACACATGTCAAATAAAGGTGGGGAAAATCATACCACTTCTGATTGATTCAGTACACATTTATGCCACACAATTTCAGATGGTCTCTCAGTGTTGCTGGGCAATCCTTCTTATGAAGTCACTATCTCACTCTCTACAGAGGCTCTTTCAAACTTTTTCATCTCTCTTCAAATCTCCCATGGCTTCCCCTTCCCCAACTCTCTCAGCTGAGAACCTTTCCTCATATTTCACAGAAAAAAACTGAGGTCATTCACCATGAGTTTTCTCTTCTCCCTTCTCCTTCATCTCACATCACTCAGATGCCTCCTGTCACTGTCTCCTCCTTAACCTCTGACTCACATGAAGAGGTGGCCTTACTTCTCATCATCACAAAGCAAACCCCTCTACCTGTACAAAAGATCTTATTCTGTCTTGTCTTCTCCAATACGGCCTCATCTGTCATCACCATTCTATCACTTCAATCTCTCCCTGACTACTGGATCCTTCCCCACTTCCTACAAACATGCCCATGTTTCCCCCATCCTCAAAAACCCCTCACTTAATTCTTCCATCCCTACTACTATCCCACATCTCTTCTGTTCTTTGTGGCCCAACTACTCGAGGAGGCCATCTACAATAAATGCCTCCACTTTTTCCCCTATTATTCTCTGCTTAACACCTTACAATCTGCCTTCTGATCTCATAATTCCATTGTAGCTGCTCTCTCCAAAGTTACCAGTCATTTCTCAATTGCCAAATCCAATGGCCTTTTCTCAATTCTCATTTTCCTTGACCTCTCTGCAGCCTTAGAGATGGCTGATCATTCTCTTCTCCTTGATATTCTCTTCTCTCTAGATTTTCTGGATACCATTTTCTCCTCAACGTCCTTTGCAGGATCCTCTTCCAGATCGTGCCCTCTGACCACAGGTGTCTCTTAAGGTTCTCTACTGGGTTCTCTTCTCCCTCTGTACTACTTCACTTGGTATCTCCGTGCTAAGGACTCCCAGATCTATCTATCCTGCCCCAAACTCTGCTGACCTCCAATTTCATTTCTCCAGCTGACTTTCAGACAAAACCCTTCATAACCTGGCTCCCTCCTATCTTTCCTGTCTTTTTACGTCTTATTCTCTGCAATGTATTCAGATCCAATGATGGCCAGATGTATACAGATCCAATGGCCTCCTGGCTGTTCTACAAATAAGATGATACATTTCTCCATTCTGGACATTTCTCTGTCTATGCCCTATGCCTAGAATGCTCTCCCTCCTCATCTCTTCCTCCTGGTTTCCCTGACTTCCTTCAAGTCCCAACAAAAAATCCCATCTTCCACAGGAAGCCTTCAGCAGTCTCTCTCATTCTAGTGCCTTCCCTCTTTTAATTATTTTCTCTTTATTCTGTATAAAGCTTGTTTGCTTGTTGTCTCCCCCATCAGGTTGTGAGCTCCTTGAGGCAGGGACTACCTATTGCTTCTTTTTGTAACTCCAGTACTTAGCCCAGTACTTGCACATAGTAGGTACATAATAAATGTTTATTGACTCACTGACTAAGGCTTAAAACTGCCATACAACTTTTGACATACATAGTATTTTCTTGTTGATGTCACATTCAGTGAAAATTCTGTGGAAGGGAACTGTTTCAGGGAAATAAAGCATTTCCTGGTTTTTGTGTTCACTATTGTATAGTGCTTGGATAGATTGGGTTTTGGGATCAAGGAATGATTAGGATCTTATTTTTTTTTTTAATTCCCAAATTATACTCACCTCCAAGTCAGAAGAACTAAATTCATAAGGAATATTCCAGCCTAGTGTTCCATACTTTTTTCTTTCATTGTCTACAGCATTGAAGAAAGTGATGCTGAATAAAAGATTTTTCCACCATGGTCCACATTTAGTGTTCTCATAGATCTTCTCTGTTACCTCTCCACTGCCATGGTACCCAAATGACTGAAGGAGATTGGCCTTCATACCCTGGGGAGATTCTACTGTTATCTTTAAAGGGGAAATAAAAGCAGTAGATGAAAGTAGCATTCTTCATGCCCCTCGATTTAAAGTTTATTTCTTTTTTGGTATAACAAAGGTAGAAAGCTTACTTCTAAAGGGCAGGTACTATATTATTTTTTATGTTTATATCCTTAGCACCTGGCACATTTGCAGACATTATAACTTAATGCAAACATTCTAAATATAACTTATAGGACTTAAGTGGCAGATCAAAAATCTTGGTTTATACATATATATGCATATATACATACATGCATAAAATGTTTATACACACACATATATGTATATGTGCATGTGTGTGTGTGTGTGTGTGTGTGTGTGTGTGTGTGTGTGTGTGTGTTTGACTGTATTCTTTGGCTACACCAACTGAATCTTTTAGCATTGTCTAGACCTAGATAAGGTAAACCTTATGGTATTTAAAAGGCATAAATTAAAAAAAAGGTGGAAAAAAGAATAAATGAATCCACTGATAATTCTAAATAATGATTTTTTATTCAACACTTTAAACTTTGTCTTCAATAGATATTTCATAAGCACTGTTAACGAACAATAAAAGCAATTTCACCTCATTTCCCCCTATTAGTTTATTAGCTACATGAAGTTAGAGCCAGGGCTGTGTTGGGGCCAATTTGAACTAGCTTCTGAGAGTCTTGTTAAATTTTCAGGGCAACCATTTACAACTGGTCAATCAGTAAATGCTATAAATCAGGGCTTTATTTATTGCTTTGTTGATTGTCCAGACTTAAGAAAGTGATGGAGAAAATGTTAATAATTCAGATTAAATCTAAAAGTGTGTCCTATGTATATTTTTTCCCTATCAAACACTGGCATATCCCTGACTTGGACTTTTTTATCTACAATTTAAAATTTTTACCTACAATTTAAATTTCCCATGACTCTGCACTGCATTCTGTCACCCTTTCATGAATGAGTTAATTAATTATATAAATGCCAAGGCAAGTGGCAAAAACAAGGGCAGAAATCCTCCCCAAATAGAATATTCAGTTCCTAATAATTGTGAGTTTGCCATATTTATGTGACATATAATTAATTTAAATTGTAAATTCTTTGGGATGAGGGACCAAATTTTTCCTGTGCATCTTTTATCTATCTCCCATAACTCCCAGTAGAATCAATGTCCCTCCCCTCCTGCCCCAGTACTTGGTGAATGATTGACAGCACCAAAACCTCCCTCCATCTTGCCTTAGAGTTAAGATTTAAAAATCTTTAGTATCCACAGCTGACTCTTCTGCCAATATTTAAATTTGTTGCTTTTAATACCTGAGAAACACTCTAATACAATAGAGGTGTGGCCTTGAAGTCTCATAGTGGGCTGTTAAAATCATATCTGATAGAAATTAACTGTGTGACCCTGCACAAGTCACTTCCTAGTTCCTCTGGCAAATTCCTTAGACTGTGACAAGTTACAATCTATTTTCTGGTCTGCATTGATGTGTGGTGAGGGGTGTTTTCACATCAGGAATGCCTCACAATCTGAATTCCCCTCCATCTCCACCCCTAACAACCTATAATTCTTACCTTCAAACTCTTCTGCAGAATAGCTGGAGGGAAGGAACTGTCCGGTTTTGAGCTTAACCACAGTCTAAAGTCGGGGTCTATTTTTGAATAATTAAATCTGCAACATAATCAATTTGTAAAATTACTAGCATGTAAAACAAAACAAAAGGAAAAATTTCATAACATTGTTGAGCCAGAACACACGTGGGGGATCATTTTAACATCAAAGGTCTTTCTTACAGTTACTTGCATATATTCTGTCTTCCCCAATTTTGAGGAGGGAATTAGAATTTCTTCTTTTTTGCATTATTTTTCTCTAGTGAACTTCCTATGATTGATAACCTAGAATCTGCAGAAAGGGGAGCCTGGATTGTACTTCAGTTGAAGATCAATCCAATCAACAGAATTACAGTTTTACTAGTGTAGGATACAGAGGGTGAATTTCTGGGAATTCTCTTTGGTAGGGGAATTGAAGGGATTAGGACAGGAAGTGGTTAATTGTGGGAAATGGGTGAACCACACTGACTCCATTTTGTGAGTCAATTCTGGAAATAGCTCAGTTCCTTTTCTGTTCAATTATGGGTTTAATCCAATTTCTGTTTTGTGAGAAAACTTTATTCAATTGTGGGAAATGGGAGAAAACCTTATTGCATTGTTTGAACCTAGCTCTATGTGGATGGGAAACTGGATCCTGCTGTGTAGAGACCCTTAACCAAAGATCGAAAAACCCAGCAAGATCCAAAGATTGAAGCAAGGAGTTTTCTTACAATTACACATCTCAAGCAAACCATGTCTTATCTGAAAACTGGTCTCATACTGATCAATCAGTTATTGCTTCCATGTTCCTTTGACTGTTTACAGACACGTGAGGGGAGTAAGATACTTCTTTTTCTGAATTCAGGGAACTGTACCCATTCACTCTCCCTTTCCCAACTTGGAAAGTCCCTAATCTTTCCTCCAATTAGAAATCAGATTAGGTAATGTTGCACTATTTCCTTTTAATTAATTGACCTTCTTTGATTGTTTTTAATGTATAAAATCTGTCTCCCCTTGTATTTAGGGTCCAACCTTAAGCTGAGGAAGGGGCCTGGTCTTGATTTGTTAGGCAGAAATGCTTTATAAATTGATATGCTAAGAAGATCAAACCTTTTTTTTTCCTTCAGTCATTTCATCTTTCACCTTGCTACACTGGGAGTGTCAAACTGAATTCGATGTATGTATGTGGAGCCAGAAGGAAGAAGACTAGGTAGAACATAACTATGTCCTACAGTTTGAAGACCCAATATAGGAAATGTTTTTAGTAGATGCAAAGGAACACTGAAGAATATTGAAAACCATACTAATAATGCAACTCATGCTGTTGTTTGCACATAAAACCTCACATGATCTTGCTGTTGACTTTAATATTCTATGACTTGATGTTTGAAATCACTACTCATAAGACTTTCATCTAAGTAAATAAATAATAAATTTATAAATAAGGAAAATAAATAAAATAATTATTAAGTAAGCAAATAGTTTTTAAAATGAACTGTGGCATCTTGGTGGTACGTATATCACTCTTATAGTAGCCATTTTTCATTATTCAAGGATATACTAAGTCATCCTATTTTCTCCTTAGAATCCCTAATAGGCTTTGATCACTAATACCATAGTATAGATTTATATTCACTGTATAGAATTTACCTTTTACTTAAAAAAAAACAACAATAAATTTAATCTCATCCTTTGAACTCTATACACAAAAGAACTCACGCTTCAACAATTGCACAAAGTCTTGGCATAAAAGATGCAGCAAGATGGCAGTTCTGGAGGAAGACCCACTGGCCCTTCTTTATTTTTGCCTTATATATTATTTCTTCAGCTTTACTTCCCTGGCCACGTCCCAAAGAAATCATGGTCACAGCTTCTATATTTCCTTTCATTTCCTGTGCAAATCTCTGTAGGAGAGTTGTGGGATCTGTTCCTATATAACAAAGTTTAGTATAACTCCATTAAATTAAATTAAATGAGACATATTTATTAAGTGCTTACACTGTGCATAAAAGGAACTATGCTGAGCACTGGGGACACAAAGATATTTTTAGTTTCATTCATCATTTTTTTAGCCTTTTTGGTTTTCAGGTTTTCTATTTGTCCTTCAATTTTTATCATTTCCTCTTTTGTGCATATTATAGATTTGTTTATTTGTTGACTTTCTAATTAAAAAATACAAATTTTATTCATTAATCCTCTCCTTTTCTATTTTGTCAATATATATGTATTAGGGCTATAATTCCCCTCTCCCAAGGATTGTTTTAGTCACATCCTAGAAATTTTGGTGGGTTGTTTCTTAATTATCATTTTTTGTTTACATAATTACCATTTGTTTCTACATCTTATTTTTTGACTCACTCATTACTTAGGGTTTCATTGTTAAATCTTCATTTGAGTCTATGTCTTTTGTTTGTGCTCTCTGAAGTGATTTCTATTTTATTGTGTTATGATCTGTAAAGGATGTGATTAATATTTTTGTCTTTTTGACTTTTAATTGCAATATCTCTGTGCCCTTTTATAGGGGGTAAGGAGGCTGCAAACTTTTAGGAAAGCATTATCATTCAGGCATGTAGGTCAGAATAATTGACAAGGCCTCGTTGGTAGTTCAGTAGGGTACTGCTGGTGGCTACATCTGATCAACACTGCCTATGTGATCAGTTTTTGTCAAAGTTTCATGTGGTGCTGAGAAATGCATAGATTCTTTAGCAGTCCCATTATGATAAAATTTATTTAGCAATTTGGTCAATTTTACATTTTTCTTTTGTTTATCTTTCTGTTAGATTTGTATATAACTGAGAGAGGGGTATTAAAGTCTCCTACTATTATTGTATTACTGTCTCCTTTTATGTCAGTTAATTTTTCCTTTTTAATTATGAATTTAGATATAGATGGGGCAAATAATTTTAATATTGATATTGGTCTGTTTGTCTATGATTCCTAACAGCATAACATAGTTTATCTTTTATTATGCTATGTTTTGTTTTGTTTTTGGTCTGATAGCATGATTACAACTCTTGATTTTTTTCTATTTATGTGATCCATAGTAAATTTAATTCCAGTCCCTCATTTTTATTCTATGTATGTCTTTGTTTTATTAGCTTAAAAGGGATAAGGTCTCCCACTATGTCCTGGGCCTTCTCCAGTCATCCTGATCATTATCAGGCCACTGGACCCAGATGGCTCTGGAGGAGAAAGTAAGGCTGTTAACCTTGCACAGCCCTTCCTCACTCAAATCAAAGTCAATTGCAAGTCATATCATCATCTCCCCGATGTCACGGTCCTCTTCGAGAATGAAGGGCAAACCACATAACATTTCTTTTGAACAGTAGATTGTAGGCCTTTATTTTCTTATCTAATCTGTTACTCTTTCATTTTATTGGATTGTTTTGTTGTTGGTCATTTGGATCTGACTCTACATAATTTTGTCCATGGGGTATTCTTGGCAAAGATACTGGAGTGGTTTGCCACTTCCTTTTCCAGTGTCTCCCCATTTTGTAGTTGTAGAACTGAGGCAAATAGGGGTTAAGTGACTTATCCAGGGTCAAACAGCTAATAAGTATCTGAGGCTGGATTTGAACTAATATCTTCCAGATTCCAGGTCCAGTGTTTTATCTACTGCACTACCTCACTCTCCCACTAAACTGTTTACTCCATTCATATTTAAAATTATGATAACTATAATTTCTTCCATTTGTTTAATATTCTTTTCTGAATTTGGACTTTTTTTTTGTTTATACCGAGATAAAAAATAATCATAGTAACTGACATTTATTTTCATACCTTGTTAGTGAATGGATATACTAGCCTGATGGCTGAAGTAATGGGAAAAGAAAGGAGTGGATAGGTGCAGGAGATATGAAGGAAGAGTGGGGGGACTTGGCACCTTATTGGAAATGGAGAGTGAGGGAAGAGCAAAGATAACTTTGAGGTTTCTAGCATGGGTTATGAAGAGAAACAGAAAAGTTAGTAGAGGGAGAGGTTTTTGACAAGTTGAACTTTAGGTGAAGGATGAAGTCCAGAAGGTAATAGAGGATGGGGGAAGATAAGCCAGTAAAGAAACAGAGAAGGAGCTAGTAATCAGACTCAACACATATTTATTAAGAACATGCCCTTGAAATATACCAGAAATGGGCTCCTGAACAAGTTCTTTCTCTTCTTGGGTGCTCACTTATATTGGTAGATGGAGTTTTCTCATGTGGGAGTTCCCTATGTTAATGAAATCATGGGTGCACATCTCTATATGCTAATACTAGGCACTGAGGATATAAAGATTAATATGTCTCTATTCATATCTGTCTGTCTATCTATCTATCTATCTATCTATCTATCTATCTATCTGTCTAACCTTAAGGAGTTTAGAGTGGGTGTTGGAGTGGAGGAGGGTGATAGGAAGGGTAGGTGAGAGTGGTTAAAGTGCTGTAGGAGAACCTGGGGAGGGAGAGAACCTTCTCAGTTTGGGTGGATTGGGAAAGGCTTCATGGAAGAAGTGCAACCTGGGTGGAGGAATTCCAGGAATAGGTGACAGCTTGAATACAGAGGCCAAATATGGCAGGTTGAGATTAGAGAACAATTAGAAGGGCATTTTGAAACCAGACTGTAGGAAACCCTTAAATGTCAGGCTAAAGAGTCTTTATTTTATTCTGGAGGGAATTAGGAACCACTGAAATTTTTGATGAACATGTTTCTCCCCAGGAAAATGTAGTTCCTTGAGGTCCGGGAATGGTTTGTTTATTTGTTTTGTCTTTGAATCCCCAGGATCTAACCTGGGTAACATTTAAGAAATGTTTTCAAGTTGAAATGATGTTTTTTTGAACAAGGAAGCAGTGTGGTCGGCCATATCTTACAAAGATTATTTTGGCAGCTATGGGAATGATAGAGCGGAGAGGGGGGAAAACTAGAAGCAGGGAGTCTAGGAAGGAGGCTATTACAATGGTCCAGGCAGAAGACGAAAACCTGGGTGACTAATAGTGAGTAGGGGGAAAGAGATGGATTTGAAACATATTGTATAAGTAGAATCCATAGGAAGATATAATAATAACAACAATAACTAGCACTTATAAAGTGCCTATTGAGTGCTTGGCATGGTGCTAGGTACTTTACAACTGTCTCATTTGATATTCACAATAACCTTGGGAGATAGGTGCTATTATTATCCCATTTTAAAGTTGAGGAAACTGAGGCCAACAGAAGTTTGGTGACTTGTTCAGGGTCACACAGCAAATCACTGTCTGGAGCTGAATTTGAACTCAAATTTTCCTGACTCCAGACCCAGTGCTCTATCCACTGTGCCTATAGGTGAAAGAGGATGATAAAGGATCACGCCAAGATTTCAAGTCTTGGTGACGGGGAAGATGGTGGTGTCATCAGCAGAAAGGGGAAAGTTGTAAGGAGGGAGATGTTTAGGGCAGATGATGAACTCAGTCATGCTGAGTCAGAGGTGCCGCTGAGACATATAGGCAGTTGAAGATGCAAGACTAAATTTTAGAGGAGACAATGGGTGTGGGTAAACAGATTTGTAATTAACTACATAGTGGATGGGATCATTAAGGTTGAGATTTTTGAGAGAGGAGAGGAGAGGTTTAGGGAGAAGAACTTGAATATACTCACTTAAAAATTGGGAGAAGGGGAATGATTCAGTAAAGGACAACGAGGAGAAATAACAAATAGAAATAGGAAATCAATAGAAATAGAGAATAGAATAATTAATAATAATAATAATCATCAATAGAAATAGACAAGAAGGAAGTCATGTCACAGAGAGTCAAGGGAGGAGAAAATGTAGAAGAGGAAGAGGTGGAGGGGTCCACAGTGTTAGATATTGCAGAAGGATTCGGGAGGAAGAGGAGGAGGGATGTTAGAGTTCATAGGTTCATAGAATTTAGAAATTTTGGGGTCCTTGGAGAAACTTGCCAGACCTCATTTTAGATATGGGAAAGCTGAGGCATCAAAAGATGAAATAATTTGCCCAGAGTTGTATGGCTCAGTGACTGAATGGGACTCTACATTGAAATTTCCAGATTTGTAAGCCAGTGTCATTTCACTTGTGCTTCTTCCTTATCAGGTACATTTGTCCACAAATATAAGTTATGATAATTAATACATTTCATAAATGCAATACTAATCCTGTACCTCATGCTACTAATGGAGTTTTCTGAAAATACTCTAGCTGGTGTGGTGGTGTGTGCTTATAGTTCCCACTACTGGGGAGAATGGGAATCTTAGTGACTATATATCACTAAGATTTAAGAATTAATTTAAGAATCAATCACTAGTGATTAATCATCAATATACTATAGCTCACCATGAGAATGGATGAATAAAAGTGGAATTCTGGCACTGGATTCTCTAAACACTTCCTTTAAATTAACTCCAGCTGTATGAAGATAATTTTGCCCCAATTTTTCACGAACAAATCTTTTCACAGAATTATTTAAAGATTCTGGCTTAAGGATTTTTATCTAAAAATAAAATAGGAAAAAGTAGATAAAATGCAAACATACTCTAGAGGCATGTCACCTCAAATAAAAATGAAATAGGAACATGCTTATAGTAATTCAGCATTAGCTCTCAGTTATCCTTCTAACATGATATTCTCCTTATTTGTCTGTGATGCTTCTACCAATAGCATAACCAATTTGGAGTGAACTTTAGTGGGACTAATTGCCACTGGTCCTGACAGAGCCTATGGGTCTTCAGAGCTACACCTCTACCTTTCACCTTTGCCAGCCAAGGACTGTCCTGGATGCAAAAATCCCACATGGCAAGAGTTTTTGTTGGCTTGCTCTCTGCAAGCTCATATTCCCGCAGCTAGCAGTATGTATTTCAATAATAACAAAAACCTACTATGTGCTAGGTACTCTGCTTTACAAATAATATCTCATTTGATCCATACAACAACTCTGGGAGGTAGATGCTATTATTATCCCCATTTTAAACTTGAGGAAACTGAAATAAATAGAAACTGAGTGACTTGTAGGAAGTCACATAGCAAGTAAGTGTCTGAGGCTAGGTTTGAACCAAGGCCCCATTCCAGTGGACTCAGGTCCAGTTCTAACCCTAACTCTAAAAAAGTAGGTTTTAGACAGTAATTCTAGTTCATGAGAATAAAATATACAATTTTCACAGTACTAGAAAAATAATTTTCTCAAGCCGTCCCATTCTGTTGCCTTCTTGTGATGTGGTGACTCTTTTTTTAAAAACACAAATTAACATTCTCTATGTTGTACCATATTTTTATTTATTTTGTTAAACATTCCCCAATTACATTTTTTTTTGGCTTGGAGGGCAATTGGGGTTAAGTAACTTGCCCAAGGTCACAGGGCTAGGTTTTTGTTTGTGGGTATTAAGTGTCTGCGGCTGGATCCGAACTCAGGTCATTCTGACTCCAGGGCCAGCGCTCTACTCACTGCGACACCTAGCCTCCCTGTGATGTGGTGACTCTTCAAAACTATGTCAATGGATTGGGACATAGTGGGCAATCTCTAACCAAGCTGCAAGGACCCAGTGGTGGACTCGGTAAATCATGTCCCTGACACTGACTGGTGGTGGTAGTGGTGGTAACTATAGTCTGTTATAGGCACCACACATGAAGGCTTTCCAGCATCATGCAACCTGTCTTTTTGATGGACTGCTGGCCTGGACTGAGCCATTAACATAGCTTCAACTAATGGCCAATGTACAGCATTGCACATCTTTTCCTTACTAGGAAAAAATTATAGAATCATATGTAGGAAGGATTAATACACTATAATAGGGTCCAGGAAACATTAAAATGATTTCTTATTATCAGAAATAAACTGGTCCCTCTTCATATTTTAATTCAGTCACAGTTGCCTCTTCCTTTATGAGTATTTTTTCATCATCCAGAGGTATTGCTTTTATTTCTACTTTCATCAATGTTTTAGTGGGTGGAAAAGTTTGGGGAAATGATGTTCTCTGTAAGAATTTAATTAGAGGTATTAGATCTATAATTTTATTGGTATAGGAAACTCCCTCCACCAGAGCAGTATATACCTTCTCTGCAATTTATAGCCTTAGACAGTTACCTAGGGCCCTGAGAATTGAGTGATTTTCCAAGAAGGTATCTGTCAGACAGAGGTGGTCCTTAAGCCAGGTCTTAGTGGCTCTGGAACTAGCTCTTTATTCCCTACAAAATTCTGCCTGTCTTCTTGTTGAGTCATGTCTGACTTTGAATGACCCCATTTGGGGTTTTCTTGACAAAGAGACTAGAATGGCTTGCCATATCCTTCTCCACCTCATTTTACATATGAGGAAATGAATTCAAATGGGGTTAAATGACTTGCTCAGAGTCACATAGCTGGTGAGTATCTGAAGCTGGATTTGAACTCAGGAAGATAAGTCTTTCTGACACCAGAGAGGGTACTCTCTGCTCTATGGCGCCACCTAGCTGCCCTGCTGCCTGTCTTACTTCTCAGTGCCCTCCTTTTTTCCTCATATCTCAGAGTGGTCACTTCAGAAGAGATTTTGATTAGCGATAGCCAAGGAGAAGACATTTAAGTTCTCTTTTCCTTATCTCAAGTCTTAAATTTCAAACATATTTCTAACTTACCTCAGAAAGGTTCCCATGAAAACTAATGTCTTTTTTTCAGTTGCTATACTAAAAGTATCTTGAGATCTTGAGTGGAAGGTGATATTCAAAGTGTTAAATGATTTGAAAGGCATTGTGGAAGCAAGATTTCTCTCAGAAGTGAAAGGCCTAGGAAATGTTCCCTAGATTGTCATGAGGCAGAGGATTGAGCAGGGGAAATTGTCTCCCACTCCCAGAGATGATTGCATATCTCTTTCTTGCCAGGAAAAGATTATAGAATCATATGTATAATAGGTACAAGCACCATCTACTAGCCTAACACTCAGGAAGGAGGAGAGCCAGATGAGATGATTGAGAGAAAGGAATCCATTTCTCCCCCTTGCCTATTCAACTTACAAGCGCCAGTGACTATAGTTAAAAAAAAAAAAAAGATTTTATAAGAAGATGATGACTTCTGGTACTGCTAAGATCTGTGTTCTTATGTTTGCCTTGCAAAGATTTTAGTTTTGAAGAATTCAAAGTTGGTAATCTAGTGTGCCTAAAAGATTAAAGATTCTATTTCCTATCATAATCTTACCAATATAAGTCTTTGAAATGAAGTAAGTTTCTCCCAGGGGAAGATTATTTCAGAAGTCGTTGGTTCTTCCAAATCATCTTCTAGATTAAGATTTGGAAGAAAAAATAGAGGTGAATGGAGTAATCATTAAAGTCATTAAGATAAGACATTGTAAGTAAATTCTTAAAATTTTTTTTTAATCATAATTTTAAAATTTAGTAACATTAAAATTAAGCTTTAGCTTTTCCTTCTATTTCTTTCTATACTTATTCCCTATTCTTGTTCTCTATAAATTATTCCTTGCTTGAGAGCTTGGGGGGAATGACTAATATGCTTTGCCCACTTCCTCCTGATATGGAAAGATATGATGCCCAGGTATTATAATCAGTTGATACACTACTTCTACAAACCTTGGGATGCGTGAAGTCTCTCAGGAAAAAAAATCATTATTATGCTAGGAAGTTGGGGAATTTCTTATAATTGTTGTAAAAATTCATTTATATAATGCCATGAGGTTAATGAGAAGCAACTGACATGGTGAATAGAAAGGACCTTGGACCCAGGAAGACTGGAAAATGACAAATTGTCTATGTGACCTCTAAAGGGCCCCAAGACCATAAATTCTATAATAGTTGTGAATCTTCCTCCAGTTGATCTGCAGGACTCTCTGTCATCATTCTTCACCACCATTAGCCCCTGATTTGACCGGGTGGAATGGTACTCTTTTCAGTTGGAGTGTTATAGAACTCTTTTTCAATGAAATGTGTTCTTTCTGCTAAGCTAGGGGTTGGCAAACTATGGCCCATGGGTCAAATTTGCCAAATTCTGTTTCTGTATAGTCCTATGAGCTAAAAATGATTTTTATCTTTTAAAACAAAGTTTTATTAGAACACAGTCACACTCGTTTATTTACATATTGTTTGTGCTCTTTTCATGCTAAAATAGCAGAGTTGAGTAGCACCACAAATTGCAATGTTATAATTCAACAGTGTTTCAGGTGCCATATGTATTTCTGTACTGCAACATTCTATTATTTATTTATTTTTATTACTAGTGCATACCCATTACGTCAAAACAAGAAAAAAAGGGGAAAGGTTTTTATGATTCTTTTGAGCTCAAGGATGGGATTGAAATTTTTCTGAATGAGAAGAAGCACCCTCAACTACTATTACTGAACACTGCATAGCTTTGAAAATTAACTTATGGAATAGATTTGGTAATAATTTTTAATTAATTCAATCTAAAATCAAGGGAAAACAGCACTTATATATGGACAGCTTATACCGTAGTAATGTCAATTGATGACAACTATTGTTTAAAAAATTAAAATGAGAAGCAAGATCTTCATTCCCACAAAAATTTGCAAATGATATATTTTCCAAACTGAAACCACAGTTCCAGGAGAATCTTGATATAAGTGCAAAGAAATGTCCATATTTCAAACTCCATTTGACTATATAATAAGTACTGTCTTACTATAACGTTTTTATGTTATAGTTTGCTGATCTCTGGTCAGCAGATTAATGATTAATGAACAATAATAGATTAATGACCCTTTTACATAAAATTTTATCTAAAGTGAAACATACATATGATCACAGGATCATAGATTTACAACTGGCAGGGACCTCAGAGGCCATCTAGTACAAACTCATTTTATGGAGGAAGAAACTGAGGCTCGAGGGAGTTAAGAGGATTGCTCATATCACCTGGTTCATTAGAAGTGGTCAAAGTTATCCTTTTTCCCCACCATGATTTGAGATGTCTACCAGCCTCAATTTATAGCTTGAGCCTGTTAAGTTATGCATTCGATTTATTTAATTTGAAAAAGATAACTTCTTACTTTCTTCTTCTTGTGATTTTGAGGAAGTGTAAGCTTTGCTTATTTGGAAATATGTACGTTTCTTATTCATAAAATCATCCCATTGTGATTTATTTGATAAAAGAGATTGACATAAAAGAGAAAATGGTTGTAAGTGATGGCTGATGAACTGGCACTCTTTCCACTTGGTTTCAGAAATCCAGAAAAGATGCTCAGTTTTTATGAGTTCATATAAATCTAACAATGGAAAAGAAACATGAATCATTAGAAGATCATAATGATCTTTTGTTTTTTAATTATTTACCCCCAATTGAAAAAAAAAATCACCTTGATCTAATTCATTTAGTTCACTAGTTCAATGGGACAATCAATTAATATATTGGTGTATGTTCCTTCTATTTATGCATACTATGTCCCATCCATATAATATAGGGTCTTCATAAATCGCCATGGCCACAACAATTCATCATTTAACGAGTGGCTAACTTTCTAGTTAATGAACCTTGATGAAGGCTTATCCTTAGATGGCCAAATATCTAAATCTATCGCTAAGTCCCTACTCAAAGACTCCTCAGTTTGCTAAAGCCTATGAGAATTTGTGCTTAACTTAGCTGGCAAAGCCTTTGATAATAACCTAGGCTCACCTCTATGTCATGATGAGACACTAGAGTAGGATTTCTATGGAGAAATTTCATAAAGCAAAATTCAATTACAGATAAGTGCTGTAAAAGAACAGTGACATATTTAAGACTATTTAAGGAAATTAGAGACATATGCCTCCTATAATTTTGCCTTAACCAATCTTACTTTTCAGTAATGTACTTAATAGTACATTATAACAAAATCTTATCTTACAAAGAATAATAGAATCTTGGTATTGGAAGGGATCTCAGAGATAACCTCTATCTAACCTCTATCCAACTGATGAATAATATTTTACAATATCTTTCAGCAGAACAGAAAGTTCTCTAATTGGCAGGCAATACAAAGGCCAGTCAATCAGAAAATGTCTATTGGGCAGGCATATGAGTCATAGGTTTAGGAGACTGGAGGGACTGGGTAGGGAGAGGGATAAGTTGGAGGAATGTGATGGAAATGTGGGGGACCCAGTGCAGTGCCAACCAAGTTCATAACCCAACTTGAAACACTCTCATTGCTAAGAAACCTGTGTGTAGTTTGGGTAACACTTCCCTTTTCTCCCCCAACATACCTTTCCCAGGTAAGAAACTCTGAGCTTCTGGGAAACTGCCAAGAGAGGAATCCATATTACCATTATAAAGAGTATAAAGTCCCTGTTTTTTTTCTTATTTTGAGTTTTTGTCCAGGAACAGGACTCCCAGATACTAATCACATTTCCATGGAATTGGAATTACTTCCTATATTACTGTTAATCTAAAGTTGTGTTTTCACAGAAACAATAAACAGCTTTAAGCAAGATGGATAATAGGAATACCTGTATTAGCAACATTTATGTAGCACCATAAGATTTGTGAAGTGATGTGTATATAGATGTGTATATGTATATATGTATTTATCTGTCTACACACACACACACACACACACACACACACACACAAACTAAGGCAGACAGAGGCTAAGTAACTTGCCTAGGGTCACACAATTAGTAAATATCTAAGGCTGAAACTGGATTTAAGTCTTCCTAACTACAGGTCAACATTCTATCTACTGTGCTATCTACTTTGTTATCTGAATGAGTATAAAATATATAAAATTACATATTTTATATAAAATTAGAATTCTAGAAGGGATTATTCCTTTATGAATATAGGGAAAACTTTTATGAAACTATCAGTGGGTTTAACTTTTGGGATTTATAGAGAAAATCTTTACAATGTCCTATTCTACCCAATAAAATTCAAGTAGCCTTTGACAACTGTTTCCCTAGGTACCTAATACTATTTCCTTTGGGTTTCAGGATATTTTTGACTAGTGTCCTGTTAAAAAAACATATCCTGCCCTGTTAATTCTTTGTGTATTGCTAACCAAATGAATCGATTGTCATATGATAGTACAAATAAGAAATCTTATTCCTCAGAATATAACATTGCTTTTGTTTCAAAGGACTTGTACCAGTTAATTTTGAAAGCTTGCTGTATTAAAAAGAAAACCAGAGGAGATGTCAAACCTGATATAGAAGAGAAAATAGCTGTGTTTAGTTGTGAATTACCTCCTAGGCTGAAAAGGAACACTGGGATATTCTCCTGACAGCTATTTATCTTTGGAAATAAGATGGTTGTATTAGCCTTTAGGGTGTGGAGAACAACACTACCGTATGTGACAGATACAGCCTGGAGCCCCTAGTAGTCTTAAAATTAGAAAAAGAGAAAGCCACAACTAACTTTGATAGACTAGGCTCCTCTCAGCAATGCCAGATTATAAAACAATTCCAAAAGACTCATGATGGAAAGGGATACCAATATCCAGAGAAAGATTTACAGAGTCTGAATACAGACTGAAGCTAACTACTTGCTCTCTCTCTTTTTTGTTTTGTTTCATTCCTTCTTTCTCATTATTCATTCCATTGGTTATAATTCTTCTTTACAACTTGACTAATGTTTAATGTGAAGGTATTTTTAGAACCTATATAGGATTGCATGCTGCCATGGGGGCGTTGGGGGGGAGAGACAATCTGGAACTCAAACGATTGTGGAACTGAATGTTGTAAACTTAAAGTAAATAAATAAATAACTGAAAAAAAGAGAAAGCCACAAAACTACTTTAATTGCATTTTGTTAAAGATATTATTTTTTTTTTGAGAAGAGGAAATCACACTCCCATATTCTAAATTATCCTTACCTTTCCTTTTTCCTTCCATGACTCTGCCTACTTTTGACTGATGGGAACATCATTACTCCCCCAGGAGTAATGGTCGCTTGAAATTTCATCACCATTCAGACTGACTCAGTTTTTGATACTTTAGCCCCTTTTTAACTCCCTCAGTGGCCTCTCCCTCTCTAATTGGAGGATGGAACAATAAACTCCTCCTAGAGCCTTCCTATATAGAGGCCTGAGAAATTTCCAAGTAATTCTCCATTTCTCATCAACAACTATGCAGATTGCTTCAGAGGAATAAATGAGGCTGGTGACTTTTCACAGCTCTCCCCTCACTTAAATCCAGTTCACTTGCAAGTCATGGTATCAACTTTCTGATGTCATGGCCTTCTTTGAGAATGAAGAACACATAACAAAATCTCCAGGACTTAGCACAGTACCTGACACACAGGAGGAGCTTAATAAATGTTTACAGAATTAAAAATTGAATTGAGTTATCAATAACCTTCCTCTGCATGATTTCTATAATTTCATCATAGTTAACTTTTTAAATTTGCTTTAAATTTTTTTTTATTTTTACAAAATGTTCCTATTTCCCCTTGCTCTCTGATAGTCCTTCTATGTGTGTTTCCTATTTGTCCTTTTGACAAGGCCAAGGCATTTGGAAAAATTGGTCCAAGAGCCAGAGTTCTGGGGTTCCATTGTTCATTGTTGACAGTTGCCCTGTCCAATCAGATGCCTGTCTCTGAGACCTCCCATGGATACTAAGAAAGAATACAAAGCAAAGACAATCTCTATTTTTATTTTTTTTTTTTGCTGTTGTCATGGTCTTATATTTCATTTATGAATTCATCCAACACCCTAAAATCTATATGTGACTTTTTGCTACTTTTTCTCATTTATTATTTTCATCTCTTCTCCATCAGCTTCTCCTCTCCCTATTCAGACTCATTTAGCATCATGCCTTACCAACAAGCGACTGTCATCTAGTGGTGAGAGAAAGCAACTACGTGCTACACATTGTGAAGCTTCAGGGATCTCGTCTAATTCAATCAAGCATTCCTTTCATCACGGTAGTCTGAAATCCATCTTACAACAAGCCCTCTTTTTCTGTGTGATCTTTGTTCACATTTTTCCTCCACAGAGGATCCACAGAGGCAGTTAGGTGGTGTTCTAATGCATAGAGCATTGATCTGGAGTCAGGAAGACATGATTTCAGATCTGAATTTAAATACTTACTAGCTGTGTGACCCTGGGCAAGTCACTTAACCTCTCCTTGCCTTAGTTTTTCCATATGTAAAATGATAAAATAATAATAATAATAATAATAATAATAATACCTGCCTCCTAGGGTTGTTGTGAGGATCAAATCAGATATTTGTAAAGTGCTTTTTTTTTCATTTTACAAGTGAGGAAACTGAGGCAAACAGGTTTAAGTGACCTGCCCAGAGTCACACAGCTAGTAAGTGTCTGAGGCTGGATTTGAACTCAGGCCCACTACTCTATCCACTGACACCTAGCTGCCCTATATAAATGTTAACTATTATTATATTATATGATACACCCAACAGCATTCTAGATTAGGCCTTCTTCCTTTAGGGTTGGTTTTTTGGTTTGTTTTTTGTTTTTGCATTTTAAGGGTCAATTGACCGGCCTACTTTTCCAATGTAAGCTCTGGATCTGCTATGCTGGAAAAGTTTGAATATGGGTCCCAGGCAAAGGTACACTAGGAAATGTTTAATACCTCCTTACTGGGGAAAATGTATACCAGGCACTTTAAAGTCTAAGCTGCATCATTAACATTTTCTCTATCAATCCCTTAAGTCTAAAAAATAAAAAAAAAGAATAAATCAATCCCTGATTTGTAGTGTTTGCCAATTTCTGAGGTATAAATGCTCGGACTGAAAATTTAACAGTTAGTTCTCAGAGCTCTTCAGAGCCAGCTATGGCACATCTCTAGTCTCAGAAATAGATTGCCTGTTGTCTGAATGCCAACCTAACTAAGAATGAAGAGGTTCATCACCAATTTGACCTCTAAGTAATCAATTCTTTGGCCATAGCAAGCTATAAATCAAAGAAAAATTAAAAAAAATGGCTCTCAATCTCAATCTCATAAACATTAGTATGCCATATGCTATTAGTTGTAGAGTGGTTAAAAAGGGACTGAGGGGGATAAGAATCATAGGCTTTCCATTTTTAGAGAAACTGTCCAATGATGCATTGATAGGTACTGCTGCCAACCAAAAACTATTACCATGCAGAAACACTTTAAAAACTGGTTTATTATGCTCAGAAAATAGACCCATAGTATGCAAAATATAGGGGACCCTGCAAAGAAGTCTAAAGCTACATTATATAGATTTTGGTTACATAGGCAAGATGGGTACAAAAGAATTTTATAGAAGGCTGAAGGGGAAGGTAAAGATATACTTGTCAAAAAACAGATAGCAGAACGGGAAGATTTGTATCAAGTTGTAATTGGTCAGTAAACCCTGGGAGCAGTTAGGTGATTCAGCTGATTGAGTCAGGTGCTAGAGTCAGGAAGACCTCAGTTTAAACCCAGCATTAGACATGTACTAGCTGTATGACCCTAGGCAAGTCACTTAACCTCTGTTTGCCTTGATCCCCTGGAGAAGGAAATGGCAAAACACTCCAGTGTCCTGGACAGGATGGTCCACGGGTTCACAACGGCAACTGAATGAAAACAACAAACACCGGCGATATAGCTGGAATTTGCAGATTAAGCATTAATACCGGAGCTCTAGTTATGTACTTGCTATGCTGGTCTTATGTAAATAGAGATCATAAAGCAGAGTTAGAAATTCTTACTGTTAACTAATCACCTAAGCTAAAGTTTGAAGTCTTAGGCAAATTCTGCAAGCTCTAGTTAGTCATGGGACCTCCTATTTTAAGCAAATGGTGGTAGTAAAGCCATGCTGGACACTGAACCTAGAAAAAGAATGTGGTTGTGGTTGTTTTTCTAGGGTTCTGTTTTCCATCTGAGTTTTGGGGAACATGGCAGAAAAGCAATATCCATCTATAGTTATTTTTTATTCTATGTTTAGCACAATAGAGAATCTAGGGTGATTGAACTCTGCGGACAAGGAGGCAGCCCTTTCCACTTCCTCCTCCTATGTTGGGTTTGCCTGTAGTCAGCATAGAAAAGTAGGGAGAAGCAAGACTGGTTGGTTATTGTTTTCCAGGATGCCTGAGATGCTGTGGCTGTGGAGTCACTATTCCTGAAGAAGGACAAGAGCTGACATCTTTTGTGGTGCTATGGTGCCGCTTTGGAGATTGGGTGTTTTGGATGGGATGCCCTGGGTGCTTGGGTTTGTGAACCCTCATGGTGTAGATGGCCCCACAGAATTCTCATGGACTAGGTTGTACTATGAATAGCATGTTGGTCCTGGGCAGGTCCAGGAGAGCACAGAAGAGTCTGGACAATGATGAATTTGTGTCACAAGGTCAGGAGCAGCAACTACAGCTTTGACAACATCTTCAGGGCTCCCCACTCCCCCAACTCCATTCTCTTGTGAGAGGTTATGAGATCCTAGAACTAAGACTACAAACATCACAATATGATGTCAAATACCTGTAGGACAACTGGGTCAATGAAATCAATCACGTGAATATTTCCAACTGTCAGGCTATTTGCTATTATGTAGCCAAAATGATTAGCTGAATTTTTACTTTTTGTCTGCCATATGTAATACATTCTTGACGAAATGTTGCCTCTCAAAATTATGACCTCCCTACCCCCAGAACCTTGTTTGAGAATGTTGGGGTTCTCATAACATTCATTTAAAAATGTAATAGAGATATATATTTCTGACTAGTTAAATAATTTCACATGACATTTCAATCCTATCTCCTGTTAAAATACACTAAATGTGAGAATGTCTTTTTGATAAAAATAAGGTATTTATTCTGTCTTTGTTTCAGTTTAGATATTTTTACAAGGATTTTTTTTCTTTTTCTTTTTTTGTTTTGTTTTTCTATTTTTTACCTTTTTGGAGGGGGAAGATAGGGTAACTAGGATTAAGTGACTTGCCCAAGACCACACAGCTAGGTTTTTGTGTTAAGTGTCTGAGGCTGGATTTGAACTCAGGTCCTCCTGACTCCAGGGCCGTTGCTCAGTGAATACACTGTGCCACCTAGTCACCCCAAGGATTTTTTTTTTCAAAAGAAAGAGGAAGAAAAGTTGTGAAGGACAGATAGGTTTGTTTTCTGATGGTCTCCAATACAGTGCCCTCTACATTTTCTAACCAGAAGTAGGTTTTATGGCTTGCACTTTAGGGTTCTAACTGAAATAATCTCAATCATAGTAGTCATTTGAAGTTTGTTCATTTAAAATTGTTGACCAACTCCCTATTGTCTGCAAGGCACTGAGCTAGGTGCCATGGAATACAAAGATGACTCAGACTTGGTCTAGTCTTGCCCTGAGGAAATTTACAGTCTGAGCTTAGTGCCATAGTCACCATTCTTTTTTTTTTTTTTAATGATCTCATGCACTCAAATTTATTGTGGGAGAAATCAACAGCATGTCAGGAGGGTGGGAGGAGAGGGCTTAAGCAGATGCCTTGGCAGCTTTCTGGGCCTCCTGCTCTTGCCGGGCCTTTTCCCGGGTTATCTTTTCCCTCTCAATGAGCTCTGCCTGCTCCTGCCCCCACCGCTTCAGCTTCTCCTCGTAGTTCTGGATGTCCTCCGACTCATAGGCTGGCAATTTTTCTTGCACCAGCTGGGTAGTCAGGGTCAACAGGGCTTCTGTCTCCACTCTGCCCAGAGCCTGAAGCTTGGAGTACAACAACTTAAACTGGTCCAGGTACTTGGGCAGTTTGGACTGCTCACTCTCCTCTTGGTCTAACTGATCACTTGGCTCTGATTCCTGGGCCTTGACTTCAGATTCCTGAGTGCCTTCTGCAGGAGGCCCATCTGATGGAGAAGTCATCAGAGACATCAGCACTGTGTCCAGTGCATCAAGAGCTTCTTTACACAACTTCATTTCTCCTGGGGAAGACGCCACTTCCTCCATGACCTTGAGAGCTCTGTCCAGATACCCCGGAATCCACATTAAAGGCATGTCCCGGAACACAGCCCGCAGCCCTTGGCTCAATTCCACTTTCCCCAGAAGTGCATAGCCATACAACCGGGAACTCAAGTACACAGTGTTCTCCTGTTTGAGGCCCAGCAGTAACAAGGATGCTCCAAAATTTTTCTCTTCCTCCCAGCTGAATTCTGACTTCTTTGCTAGACACTGGTACAAAACATAGAGGGAGAGCAGCTGGGTGGAGGGCGTGTCAAAGTCTTCCTGCAACATGACCTGGAAAACGACTGCTAAAGCACCTTCATAATTTTCTTTCTTTATAAAATAATCCATAAGTAAGTTGAATGTAAAGTTGTCTGGAAAAATTCCATATTGTACCTTATTGACAAGAGTATACAAGGCTTTGTCTTGTGCACCATATTTGAGGCACTGTCTAATCCAGGTGTGCATGGTCCAGTCTCTCAGGTACCAGCAGTTGGGACTGTGACGAAACTTGTAAAGGTAATATTCAGCATGGTCTACCTCTTCTCGGGATGAAATGTTGTCCACGAACCGTGAAATTGTCAAAGAACTGACAGGCAGTTTTTTCTGGTATGTTCTATCCATTAAGGAGGCCAGGTCAGCTAGATGACAAAGTTCTTTTTCTCTTGCTTCCCATTTCTGGCTATCCACATAAGCTGCAGAGAGCAGGCATCTTTTACCTGCTAGGGATAACTGAGACAGAGCCACATTCCGGGTCAGGAGCAACCCGTGCCGCACTGTGGGCGCCGCCATCATGGAATGTCCATAGTCACCATTCTTAAAGAAAGTATAAAGCAGTGATTACAAACTCCCCTTGTATAGGATTGATTCAGATTCCTCCATTACCACTTTACAAAGGCTTTTAGTAAAGTCATTGAATTTTACTTACCTTCATTTTTAATCTGGGGTAATTTCTCCTCAATATTAACCAACAGGCTAGAGTACAAGAAGATGTTCCATTCTTCCTCTGGTAAACATTCTGTACTATTTAGGATTTCAGATCCATCACAATTATTTTGCAGGATTAAGGTGCAAAGCCGGAAGGAGAAGCAAAGTTTGTTTTCATTAAACAGTGCTGAAGAAACGACCTGGTGGGAAAAGGCAACTGTAGGACCAACAGAGGCAACAAAAGGCATTTGGAAAATTTGTACACACACACAGTCTTACCTTATAAATGCTTTCCGTTAAGACCTCAACTAAATCTGCAATATAATTATTAAAGCCGTCTCTGTCCTTCAGAGGGTCAGGCTTGTTATTTTTGTACTTTTGCAGTTTCTGAAAAACTTGCACTTTTCTTAAAACAGAAGCAAACTGAGATCCTTCAACATCATCACCTTTGCAGGTTACAGATATCACAAACATCTCCCGGAACCAGTCCAGAGAAAATTGGTACATATAGTTGATATGTGCCAGATCTGCTACTAAAAAATATAGCAAGGCACCCCGAGTTGCAATGGGAAGATAGTTTTGACGGGTCATCTGAAATTCATTTTCAGTATTTTTTGATGCTTTGATGCGCTCTGAAACTTCTATGGATGTCATTTTGGATTTTTTTAAATTTTCTATAATAGCTTCATCATCTAATATACATCCTAAAGGAAAACAAAAAGTTGATTTCAGTGAAAATCATGGTTTTATTAGGTTGTTTTCTCTTTCTGTGATTTTCATGTAGAATTTTTGTATTAATTTAAAAAATACACCTTTTTTTTCATACCTTTTGCTTTTTACATCACCTAAATTTCTCCAAATCAGCCCATATAACAAATAGTACTTTAAAGCAGAAGAAAAAGGAAAAAAAAACCCTCAGCAAAATTGATCAGTAGATTGAAAAAAATCTAAAAATATTTGTAAGACTGCAAAGGGGGAGGAGAAATATTTTCTCATGTATATTCCTTGGGGTTATGCTTGTTCTTTGTAATTCTGTTACATTCAATTTTAAAAAATGTTTTTATTGATTTGTTTTTTATATTACTATAATTTTCCCTAGTATTTTTCCTCTTCCCTGAGATTCACCCTATAAAATAATAATAGTTTTGAAAGACCCCAAAGGAAAAAGAAAAAAAATGAGCAAAACTAATCAATAAAACAAAAAAAGATAAAAATATGGGTAATATACCATACTCATGGACTTCCCACTTCTGCAAAGGGATAAGATGGGAATAGCTTCTCATCTCTGTTTTTTGTAGCCATGTTTGTACTTTTAATTTCTGCAACATTCACTTGTGATTTTTAGTAGTTTACATTGTTGTAGTCAGTGTATGTATTATTTTCCTGTCTCTGCTTACTTTACTCTGCAACAGTTCATGTAGATCTTTCATGCTTCTCTGTATTCATCATATTTACCATTTCTTACAGTTCTATGATATGCCATTATATCTTTTTATACCTCCAGTACTTAGCACAGTGCCTGGAACATAGTAGGCACTTAATAAATGTTTACTGACTCACTGTTGACCATATTCACATATAGGGTATCTGGGTGGTGCAGTGGATAGAAGTCCACTCCTTGAATCAGGAAGACCTAAGCTCAAATCTGACCTTAGATACTTATTAGCTGTGTGACCCTGGACAAGTTACTCAACCTTATGTTTCCCTCAATTTCCTCATTTACAAAAATGAACTAGAGAAAGAAATGTCAAATCACTGCAATATCTTTGCCAAGAAAGCCCCAAATGGGGTTATGAAGAGTCAGATATGATTGAAATAACTGAACAACAAATATTCATGTATGACAGTTTGCAGCCTTTTCCCAATTGATAGACATCTCTTTTGTTTCTAATGCCTTCTTCTCACAAAAAGTGCTGAAATATAGATGTTGGTGTATATAGAGAAACTTTCTTCTTATCAGTGGCCTCTTTGGTGTAGATGCCTAGTAGAGAGTCTCTAGGTCAAAGGGTACTTTGGGTACAAAGGGTACAAAAGGGTACAAAACATACTTTAGCTATGTTATTTGGCTAATTCCAAATTAGATAATTTCCAAAATTGTCATACTATTATTCACTATAGAAATTCAATAGAAATGTTAGATATTGTAGTAAGACAAGAAAATGAAAGGAATAAGTATAGGCAGTGAAGAAACAAAACTATCACTTTTTGTAGATAATATGATGGTATTCTTATCGAGAACCCTAGAAAGTCAACTAAAAAGCTAGTAGAAACAGCTACCATCTTTAGCAAAGTTGCAGGATACAAAATAAACACACACAAATCATTGGCAATTCTACATATTATGAACAAAACCCAGCAGTAAGAGATAGAATGAGAAATTCCATTTAAAATAAATTATTTTATTTTATTTTATACTGCAGACAGTACTGTATGAACACCATTACAAAATACTCTTTACACAAATAAAGACAGATCCAAGTAATTGGGGAAATATTAATTGCTCATGAATAGGCTGAGCCAATATAGTAAATAATAACAATACTAATTAAATGAATTTACTTATTCAGTGCCACACTAATGAACTTACCAAGGAATGACTTTATAGAGATAGAAAAAATAATAAAATTTTGGAGGAATAAAAGTCAAGAATATTAAGGCAATCATGAAAAAAAAAGAGCAAAAGAAGGCAGCCTAGCAGTTCCAGATCTCAAATTGTCCTTGAAAGCAGTTATCATCAAAACAATCTGGTATTGGATAAGGAACAGAATGGTAAATCAATGGACTGAATTAGGTACACAATATACAGAAGCAGATGAACACAGTAACCTAATGTCTGATAAACCCAAAGATCTAAGCTACTGGGAAAGAATTAGCTATTTGACAAAAACTGTTTGGAAAACTGGAACTATTTGTCAGAAATTGGGCATAGGTCAACATCTCACAGCATATACCAAAATAAGCTCAAAATGGGTACATGATTAGACATAAAGGGTGATATCATAAGCAAATTAGGGGAGCATGGAAGAAATTACCCGTAACATCTATGCATAAAAGAAGAGTTCATATCCAAACAAGCGACAGATTCACAAGAGGTAAAGTGGGTAATTTTTAGCACATAAAATTAAAAAGTTTTCACACAAACAAAACCACTATAGTAAAAATTAGAAGAAAAGAAAGAACCTTGGAAAAATAATTTTAGAGCAAATTTCTCTGATGTTTCTCAAATATAGAGATGGGAAGCCTAACAGTTGGGGAATGACTGAACAAGTTGTGGTACATGATTGTAATGAAATATCATCATGCTATAAAAAATGATGAGCAGGCTGATTTCAGAAAAACCTGGAAGGATTTATATGAACTGATGCAAAGTGGATTGAGCAGAACCAGGAGAACACTGTACCCAGTAACAGCAGTAACATATGATGATCAACTGTGAATGACTTAGCTATTTTCATCAATACAATGATCCAAGACAATTTCAGAGGATTCATGATGAAAAATGCTATCTACTTCTAGAGAAAAAAGTGATGTAGCTTGAATGCAGATTAAGGTATACTATTCCCCATTTCTGAATTTTCTTTTTTGTGTTTTTTTTCCTTTGGGCCTATGTCTTCTTTTACAACATTACTAATATGGTAACATGTTTTATATGTTGAACATGCATAACCTATATCAAATTGCTTACCATTTCAGTGAGGGGGAGGTGAAGAAGAGGGAAAAAATCTGGAACTCAAAATTTTGTCAAAAAATCAATGTTAAAATTGTCTTTACATGTAACTGGGGAAAAAGAAAATGTTATTAAGAATTAAATGATATAATAAAAACATTTAAAAAAACATAGGAGTACTGAACCAAATGATAAAAATAAGAGCCATTCTCCAATTAATATAAAGTCAAAGGATAGTTTTCAGAGGAAGAAGTCAAAGCTATCAATAATCATGTGAAAAAATGCTCTAAATTACTAATAATTAGAGAAATGTAAATTAAAGCTTTGAGGTACCACCTAACACCCATCAGATTGGCTAAGATGATAGAAAGGAAAAATGACAAATGCTGGAGAGGATGTGGAAAAATAGGTACACTAACACATTGTTGGAGCTGTGAACTAGTGCAACAATTCTAGAGAACAATTTGGAACCTATGCACAAAGGTCTATAAAATTGTGTATATCTTTTGACCCACCAAAACAGCTACTAGGTCAGTACTCCAAAGAGATCAAAGAAAAAGAAAAGGGACTTAGATATGCAAAAATATTCATAGTATTTCTTTTTGTGGTGGCAAAGAATTGGAAACTGAGGGGATATCTAACAATTAGGGAATGACTAAACAAGTTACTGCATGTGAATGTGATGGAATGCTATTGTACAGTAAGAAATGACGAAGGGGAGGGTGTCAGGAAAAACCTGTGAAGATATATAAATTTTTCTATTTGATCAGTTTTGCTAATTATTTTGGGAGGGGGGTCTTTAAAAAAATCTGGGACGACTTAGACGATACAAAATGAAGTAAGCAGAACAGAAGAACAAAGCACACGGTAACAGCAATATTGTAAACATAAACAGCTGTGAAATTCTAACCAATGCAATGATTCACCAAAACTCCAAATGACTCATGACGTAAAATGCAATCCATCTCCAGATAGAGAACTGATGAACTCACAATAAAGATTAAAGCATATGTCGTTTATATTTCTTGCTTTTTTAAAAACATGACTCATGGAAATATGTTGCATGATTTCATATGTATATCATATTTCTTACCATCTTAATGGATGGAAAAGGGGATGAAAGGAGGGAGAGAATTTGAAACTAAAAATATAAATACCGCCCCCCACCCCAAACCAAAATGGTTATACTATTCCCAGCTCCACTAACAATGCATTCATGTGTCTATCTTTCCACAACCTCTTTAATATTGATTATTTTAATCTTTTAACATATTTTCCAAAGATCGTTGACTGGGTATGAGGTTTAACTTTAGGGTTGCTTTTTTCTGTTATTAGTGATGTGGAGCATTCTTTCAAATGGTTGTTAAAAGTTTATAATTCTCATTAATTTATTGAAGAATGGCTTTTAGTTGTGTGCATGCATGTGAATGTATGTATGTGTGTGTATTATTTACATACCTTAGACACAAGACCTTTTTCTCAGAAGTTTGTTACAGATATTTTAACTTGTTTAGCCAATCTGGAGGTCATACTTTCTTTTGTTACTCATACCTTCGCTGTGAGTTTATCTGCTTATATTCAAGGTCTTTCCCTGAGTTTTCTTTTACTAGAGATATTTTATAATTTGAGTTTAATTTCCTTATATTCTATTATTGCTTACTTTCTGTCTTTTTCCCCATTTGAGGGAAGTTTCATTAGGGACTATACCTAAAAGCAGTCTCAGTTTCCTCCCATGCTGGGAAACATTAGTTTTACTGGTCTTGGTATTAGTCCCAAGTGACTTCTGCAGGGTGGGGTCAAAATGGCCCCAAGTGGTTACCAGTCTACTTTCTCTGAGACCTAGTGTGGCACCACATGCCTCATACATGCCTTATGTATGGCAAAAATGCTGGTGTCTTGTCCCAGTTCCTGCCATTCCTCAGTTTTCTAGTTAAGTGTTATTTTAGCACAGAGCATTGCCACACTGTGGTTCCAGCCAAAGCCAGGTCCAATCTTTTCGTTTTCCATGGCACTGGGAAGACATGATTGGGGACAGTGGGGGTGGTGGTGAGGGTGGCATAGTTGAGTTCTGTTTTGAGTCTATGGGTAATTTATGCTGCCCTGGTAGACCATGGGGGCTGGTGATGGAGGAGGTACTGGATAAGATCATTACGGATTAGGTATTAGTTTTCTTTTAGTTTTATCTCTTTAGGGTTCTTGGTGTCTTAAAACATGTAGATACTTAAAATTACTTCATGTCCTGTGAATAATTCCTATTTTGGAGAGCTTTGAGAGGTAGTGAGGATTGGAAAAAGTGACTAGTCCATTTTATTGGTCGTATGTCCTGGGACTCTAAACTGTGTATTTTCATTGGCTCCCTCCCATACTTGGAATTCTTTCCTTTCCAACCCAAAATTACCTATCTAACAAAACTGAACATATCCTCTACTGAGGAAAGATAAAAAAAAATTAGCTCAAGGTCTACCAGACATTCCTGAAGAAAATAGATTTAGCTTAGGTCTTTGAAATACAGGCTAAACACAGGAAGGAATTAAAAATAAGGTAAAGTATCTTTGAAATATTGAATAAATGAAGATGCAGAGGATTTGCAATCTGTAGGGACAAAAAAGAGTGATTTTTCTTTGAGATTCTAACTTATGGGAGGGACATTCATGAAAAAAATAATTAGGAATTGATCATGAAGATTATGATAGCATGGGGAAAAATTAAAGACATATGTGTTATTTTATTTTTGTTCTCAATCAGTGTCAAAGGGTTCAGAAGAAAAAGGTAGGTTTGGGAAATGAACAGCTGGTTATGAAGATGGTGACTAGGAAAGGAATTTGGATTTATGGACCACAGCTTAATTACAGGGGATGGAGTGCAACTAATACACCCAGAATCCAGGTGTACTACTTCATTAGTTACTTTAATTAATTAGTTAATACAGCCTGGACCAATACTGCTAAATGTGGTTGACCTAGCTGCTCTACTGCTGGGCAGCTGCTTCCCAGACTGGACCAGGCAGGGTGTTTAGCCGGTGGACTTGAGAAACGGCATCTCTGCTGGACAGGTTGATGGGGGTAGTCTTGAACTTGCTCTATTTTTTTGAGCATCTACAATCTTTTTTCACATTAAGCCATTGACTCTGTTGGATGGTGGAGTCCCTTAATGAATTGTAGCATCACCATGATTTCTTTCAGCTGGAATGTGATGATACTCTTTTAGGTAAGGCAATGATGCTTAGCTTAGGATAGCTATAAGCTTCTTTTCTTTGAGCCTCTCAGAGCCTTAGCTCTAATTCCAAGAAGAAGACGGGAGAAGCTTATATGTTGCCTTAGAGTAGGGCTTGGCACACTCTAGGCTTCAGGACAAATCCAGCCAGCTGCCTGTTCTTTTTAAATTTGTTTTTTAACAGTCTGCAAGTTGGGCTATATAGGTGTTCAGGAAAGACTAATAACTTTGGTGTGAGGGCTGCTGAATCCTTTTTGGTGCTATTTTCCATCTTTGGTGTTCACCTGATTCACCCAACTCTCACCTGTGGCTCCAAGAAGGTGTTGCATCTGCAGTGGCCACACTCCAGTAAACCATTTTGGCAGATGGGCTAAATCAGACTGAGGGTAACCCAGGGGTCTCAGAGTCCTTGGTTCAGGGATGTATACATAGATAATGTGGCAGATGCATACGCTGCTAGCTCTGGCTAGTGTTCGGGAGGCTCCAAAGGAAAGTGTGAGAGAGATGAGTGAGGTATTATCAGGTTACCTACTGCATTGAAGGTCTACAGAACTGTTGTGCTCACCTTATTGTTGCATGCCTGTGAAATCTGGACAGTCTATTAGTGCCATGCCAGGAAACAGAATCACTTCCATCTGAATTGTCATAAGATTCTGAAGATCAACTGGCTAGATAAGGTATTGGACATTGAGGTCCTTTCTTGAACTGAATTGCCAAGCATTCAAACTCTATTGTAGAGAGCACAATTCTGAGGGACCGGCCACATTATTTGAATGCCAAATGTATGTTTGCCTAAAAGACTATTTTATGGAGAATTCACATATGACAAGTGCTTACATGGAGGTTAGAGGAAGAGATACAAAGACACTTACAAGATCTTTCTGAAGAACTTTGGAATCAATTGTGAGACAAAGGCATAGTACCACCCAGCATAGCATGTCTATATCAAAGAAAGTACTGTGCTCTATGAACAAAGCAGAATTGTGGTAGCTCAAAAGAAATGTGAGATGTGAAAATTTGGCGATCAGGGTGGTGGTTGCTGAAGGTTAGGGATACTCTGGCAATTTCTTGAAATAGACGACAAACAATTTTCCCACTTTCATTGACTCTTCCTTTCGTGAAAAATCTCTTTGTAGCTTGTGATGTTGTTTGGCAGCAGTTTACCCACAGTAGAACTTCTTTCAAAATTGGAGTTGGTCCTCTCAAATCCTTTATCAACTAAGTTTATGTAATATTCTTCAATATTGCCATGTCTCAGGGAATAGAGAAGCTTAAGGAGAAGAGAGATGGGAGAGTGGCCAGTTGGGGGAACAATCAGAACACACATTGCATTTATCCATTAAGTTTACTGCCTCACATGGGTGTGGTCCGTGGCACCCCAAAATAATTACAGTAGCAGCATTAAAGGTCACTGATCACAGAGCATCAGAACAGTAGAATAATAATGAAAAGTTTGAAATATTGCAAGAATTGCCGAAATGTGACACAGAGCCATGATGTGAGCACATACTGTTGGAAAAATGGCACCAAGACATTTGCTTGACCCAGGGTTGCCGCAAACCTTCAATTTGTAAAACAAACAAACAAAAAGTACAATATCTGCTAAGTGCAATAAAATGATGTATGTATAGTTGCTACAGAGACCACATGTCACCTTCTCGTCACTGCTCTTCTGTGCACCACTCTACCATACTGCTGAACTGCAATTGGATTTTTATTACGGGTACACACTCATTATGTCAAAACAAGAAAAGAAGAGAAAGAAAAGTTCAGTGATTTTTTTAGCTCAAAGCAAAGATTGAATTGTTTTTTTTATTTTAAACAAATGCTTTATTAACTTCTGTTTTACATCATTCATTTCCACCAGATTTTGAGTTACAATCATTTTCCCCCTGTTATTCCCCTACCCAACCTCCCAGAATAGCAGTCCCACAAGATTATCGCTTCCTCCAATCTGCTCTCTCCCATACCTTCTCCCATACCCCCTTCGACTTTTCCGTTAGAGGAAGGTGAATCTTTGTGTCCCAATGCCTGCACATCTTATGAATTGTTTTTTAATGAGAACTGCCCTCAATTGCTAGTTTTGAACACTGTATGGCTTTGAAAATTAACTTTTGCTCAGACTTGATAATGTTTCTCAATGAATTCAACTTCAGATTCTGAGGCAAAAAAAAAATGCTTATGTGCAAAACTTATTCTGTGGTAAAGTCAATTTTGTGACCACTAATGCTATTCAAACCACAAGTCATGCCAAGCTGCCTTATACACATCCCATGCTGTCAACAGTTAAAATGAGAAGCAAGACCTTCATTCCCACACAAATTTGCCCTGGATATTTTTTCTGAGGACAAACTACACAGAGTTTTTTGGACCTTGATACAAGTGCAAAGAAATGTCCATATTTCAAAACTGATTTAATTATGCGATCAGGGAGCTTCCACCTCACCTTCAATTATTAGTGACTAATTTGCAATGGGATGACATACTAAAAGGCAAATACCAAAAGGAGAATCTAATATAATTCAATAAATGTTTTCTAAGCAGTAAATATATTCAATTAAAATCATATGCCTATGGATTGATAGTAGTATATGGCGGTACCTATCTGTGAAAAGACATTTTCAAAGATGAAATATGTAAAATTCTCATTACAGATGGGCATTAACAGATCTGCAATCTATTTTGATGATAGGGAACACTGACTTTGAGCCCTAATTAAGTGAAATGTTATCCTTCCCAAAGAGGTCTATTTTCCCATTAGTAGACTTGCATTATAGAAATTGTACTCAATTATTATTACTATATTTAAAATTTTGTCAATAAAATTTTGTGGAGATTTGTTTTTTTTTCTTCTTACATAAATACCTTTACTGTCTGCTCTTTATAGAAAAAGTTGCAGACTCCTGTCACCGAGAGCTCATTCATTTCCACTTTCCATCCTCCCTTGGAAATTACAAGGGGACAAAAGTATAAATGCAGATACTTCAGTCTCCCACCATTTCTAGGGTTAGGAATGCCTATTTTGCTCTCTGAGAGCTTTCCCCTTGACCTTTCAATCCCTCTTTTCCTCCTTTTTGTTTTTTCGCTTCCAGCCCCTATGTAACTTCACCTCTTGCTTAAGTCTCCTTAGAGCATTCTGACTTGCATTGATAAGAGTTTCCTCATTCAAGAGTTTCCAGCATCAATAAAATCCCTATCCCTAGATATGTCATATTGTTCCCACCACAGTTTTCAAATATGCAAAATGAAATACATAGGAAACCAACTATATTGAAATGAAAATGTATTTGTGTTTCCTATTCAAGTTCATGGACCCACCTCTTGAAATCTATCTACCAACCCTTTAGAGATTCATGGATCCCAGGCTAAGAACCCCTGCTTTAGTGATTTTTAATTCTATCTTCATAGGTGTCAGATCTTTCTTAATTTTAAATTTTATCAACAACATGACTAATATGGAAATAGGTTTTATATTATTGTACATCCCTTCCACATCACAGGGTGCCCTGCCCACCCCTACCCAATAATTTGGAAAATCCACGTAAAATTTTTTGGCCTTTCCTTTGTACTCCAGAAGAAGTCTGAATTTTTTCTTTTTCTTTTATGGGGGCTTTACAGTCCCTTACTGTAAAATCTGGGTTGATATTATATAGTATTATACATATATATTTATGCATTTCTGAGTTTCTAAACATTTTCTATGCTGTCTGCTGGTCTTCATGTGTCATCTGTGGCTTCTGCAAAACTTCCAAAAAATTCCCATTTAATTTCTTATGCCAACCCACAATATGTTGAAACTGTGATGAGGAAAGCTGTGATATGGAAGGGATAACTGTATATATGTGTGTGTGTATGTATGTATACACACACATATATAACCTATATCCAATTGCTTACAGTCTTGGGGGTGAGGGGAGGAAAAACAATTTGGAAATCAAAATTTTATTGAAAACAGAATGTTAAAATTGTCTTTACGTGTAATTAGAAAAAATAAAATACTATTAAAATTAAATATATCTTATTATTAGTCATTCTGAAGGGTATTTTGATAGATCCATTTTTGCTTTTGGGGCCTTTTTTTCTTTTCAGTTTTATTCATAGCATTGGAGCTTTTTGGGATTTGTCTACTCATCAATCTTTTCTCTGTGAAGCAATTTTCCTTGTGAAGTTTTTAATTTTTAGTTTGTTGTTTTTACTCATTTGATGCATTTGTTGCTACTTTGGTGTAAGGCAGGGAGTTAGGCTCAAACATTACCACTCACTCTGCCATCCTGATCCTTTCTTCCTTCCCATTATTTTTATGGTGTGATGCTACTCATTGTAGTCATTGCATTAAGTCTCAGAATGCAGTAGAAGCTTCTAAATGAGATTCACAGCCATTCAAAAGGATTTGGCTTAACAATCCCCATGACACTAACTAAGCAGATGAAGAGAATATTTATCACTCAGAGCATGTGCGGTTAGCTCAACAAATCCTTGGACTGGAGCATCAGTACTTATGATATATTGTGGATATTAATTACTCTGCAGATGACCAATATGCTGGGCCCGGGATCAAATAGAAGACAAAGAGAATGGATTGCTTTTGTAAAACTGCAGAGTATTTTCAATAATTACAAGTTTCTCCTTGAAATAAAAATCCATCTGCTTAACACAAATTTTCTTCCAGGAATTCATATGACCGTGAATCATGAAAGAATGTAATTTCCAAAGAATCAAAATTACAGGTAACCCAAAGGGTAATGGAGAGATACCATGATGGGTATAAAAAGCACACTATCAATGCTGAATTTATATGCAAAAAGGGGCATTAGAGGTTTCATCAAAGAGATGCATTTATGGAAAGGTGCATTAAGGCAGGTCATGCACCGAGAGAGGGATATAATAGAAGAATTACCCTGATGTAACACTAAAAGAACTAAAGGAAGATTCTTAGCATGTAGGGGAGGACTCTTTGGAGGATTTAGGGGAGGATATGGACAAATGTTACACAGGATGAGAATGTGAGTACATAATCGGACAGGGTGTCCACAAAGTACTGAAGAAACATTACTAACATTTTGTATGGGCTGTCATCAATGCAAAAAGGGATCTCTTTCTTCTGAGGTGGTACACAATTAGATATTCTTTGTGGTGTATTTTTGGGGACACATTCACCATGGACTAGTAATTTGGAAATTGAAACACTGAGTAATTTGGCAAGTCACTTACCCCAAATCTCAGTCTTGGTTTTCTCATCTCTGAAATTGTATTAATATCTGTAGTTCCTCTCTTATTAGGGGATGCGAGGAATAAATGAGATAGGGGAAGTATTTTGCAGATCTCAGAACACTGCACAAATGTCTGATGGCTTTATTGGAATTTCAAATAACATTTGTGGAAAAGATTTTCTAGGTGTTGAGGGAGAGCTTAAGCAGTTACTTTTTTTTTCAATTCTTAATTTAAATTTATTTATTTTTAGTTTTTAACATTCATTTCCACAAGATTTTGAGTTACAATTTTTTCTCTCCCCATCTTTCCCCTACCCCACCCCAAAATAGCAAACCTACTGAATACCCCTTCCCCCAATCTGTTCTCTCTTATATCCTCCCACTTCACCCCCCCTAACTTTCTAGTAGGGCAAGATGGGTTTCTATACAATAGTACCTGTATATCTTATTTCCAAGTTGCATGTAAAAAATGCAAATTTTTAAGCATTTGTTTTTAAAACTTTGAGTTCCAGATTTTTTTTCCTGTCTTCCCTCCTCACCCACCCCCACTGGGAAGATAAACAATTCAATATAGATTGTACATGTGTAGTTACCCACATCATTTCCATAGCAGTTATACTGTGAAAGACTGTATTTCCCTCCATCCTATCCTGCCCCCCCTTTAATCTATTTTCTCCTTTGACCCTATCCCTTTTCAAAAATGTTTGCTTCTAATTACCCTGTCCCCCAATCTGCCCTCCTTTTTATCCTCCCCCCTCTTATCCCCTACCCCCCTATTTTCCTATAGGGTAAGATACCCTGTTTTTTTATGGGGGTGATAGATTTAACAAAGAATTTATTTTAAGCTTAGTTCATCAAAACCAATTAATACATCAACTACAAAATAACTGTATATTCAATGTTCCACACCCTAGTTCCCCACCTTTCCTTTTTTTTTTTTAAGATACCATATTGAGTGTGTATGCTATTCCCTCCTTGGGCCAAATTCAATGAGAATCAGGTTGTCCCATTCCCTTTCACCTTCCTGCTCTTCCCCTCCATTATAAGTTTTCTCTTGCCTCTTTTTATATGAGATAATTTACCCTAATCTTTTTCTCCCTTTCTTCTTCTCCCAATAAATTCCTCTCTCACTTAATTTTATTTTTTTAGATATAATTCCTTCATATTCAACTCATCCTGTGCCCTCTGCCTATATATACATACATCCTCCTATACATACATACATATGTATGTATACATATGTATTCCCTTCAACTATCTTCATACTGAGAAAAGTCTTATGAGTTACAATTATCTTTTTTCCATGTAGGAATGTAAATAGTTCAACTTTAATAAGTTTTTTATGAAATTTTTTTCCTGTTTACCTTCTCATGCTTCTCTTGCTTCTTGTATTTGAAAGTCAAATTTTCTCTTCAACTCTGGTTTTTTCATCAAGAATGATTGAAAATCCTCTATTTCATTGAATGACTATATTTTCCCCTGTAGGATTATACTCAGTTTTGCTGGGTAGGTGATTCTTGGTTTTAGTCCTAGCTCCTTTGACCTCTGGAATATCATATTCCAAGCCCTTTGATCCCTTAATGCAGAAGCTGCTAGGTCTTGTGTTATCCTGATTGTGTTTCCACAATACTCAGACTGTTTCTTCCTGAGTGCTTGCAGTATTTTCTCCGGGATCTGGGAACTCTGGAATTTGGCTATAATATTCCTAGGGGTTTTCTTTTTGGGATATTTTTCAAGAGGTGATCGGTGAATTCTTTCAATTTCTATTTTGCCCTCTGGTTCTAGAATATCAGGGCAATTTTGCTTGATAATTTCTTTGTTTTTGTTGTTGGTTTTTTTTTTTTTTTGCTTGATAATTTCTTGAAAGATGGTGTCTAGGCTCTTTTTTTTGATCATGGCTTTCAGGTAGACCAAATTTTTTAAATTATCTCCCCTGGATCTATTTTCCAGGTCAGTGGTTTTTCCAATGAAACATTTCACATTGCCTTCTATTTTTTCATTTGTTTGGATCTGTTTTATAGTATCTTGATTTCTCATAAAGTCATTAGCTTCCAATTGCTTCAATCTAATTCTGAAAGAGTTATTCTCTTCAGTGACTTTTTGAAATTCCTCTTCTATATGGCAAATTTGGCTTTTTTAAGCATTCTTCTCCTCATTGGCTTTTTGGGCCTCTTTTGCCATTTGAGTCAGTCTATTTTTTAAGGTGTTATTTTCTTCAGTGTATTTTCGGGCCTCCTTTAGCAGGCTGTTGACTTGCTTTTCATGATTTTCTTGCATCATTCTCATTTTTCTTCCCAATTTTTCCTCTACTTCTCTTACTTGATTTTCAAAATCCTTCTTGAGCTCCTCCATGGCCTGTAACCAGTTCATATTTTTCTTGGAGGCTTTTGATGCAGGGGTTCTGACTTCAATGTCTTCCTCCTACTCCATTCCTTGATCCTTTTTGTCCCCAAAAAAGGATTCTATTGTTTGTTTGTGCTTCCTTTGCTTGCTCATATTGGCAGCCAATTACTTGACTTTTGAGCTCTTTGAGCTTTCAGAATAGAGAGAACTATGTCCCAAATTGCTGGGGTTTTTGCAGCTGCAGGAACTATTAGATGGGCGCCCTCTCTACAGCCCCCACATGCTCTAGCTCACTGGTCACATATCCTATGACCACAACCCAAGACCATGATCCAGACCCAAGCATTTCAAAGCAAGAGTGCTTAGCCTCTGAGTGGTCACTTGGTCTATTTACAATCTGCAGGCCAGGAGCTCTGGAAGTAGCCATGCAGCAGTAGCTGTAGCCACTGCATCTCCTCCATTTCTTGCTCTGGGGGTAACAGTCAGACTGCACTCTTTTATCTTTCCCTGGACCAACCAAGTTCTACACTGACCTTTTACTTTGTCTTTGGCATTTTTTTTTTGAGAAGTCTGGAAACAACCACAGCTGCTGGTGATTTACTCTTGTGAAGTCTGCTCTAGCCACAGCTCATTGGAGTGTCCCTGAGGCTAAAACTGTGGCTCAGGAGGGACTGCTCTCGGCTCCCAATATGCTGCAATGGACCCTTCCTGTTAGCCTTTCAGGCTTCCTTCAGTGAGAAATTTGTTTCTCTCTGTCACTTTGTGGGTTCTGTAGCTCTAAAGTTTGTTTAGAGTCTTTTTTTTACATATATTGGAGGAGGTGGAAGTCTGAGCTGCGTGGAAGTCCTGTTTCTACTCCATCATCTTGGCTACACCTTAAGCAGCTACTTTTAAGAGATTAGGATTTGGGTAGGTCACTCTGAAACAACATTCTGGGAATCTAGGGGGGATAGGGTCATAGAGAATGTCACTGTAAAAGCTGCTTAATCTAATCATAAAGGGGTTTTTTTTCCCCCAAAGGTCTCAAAGAGGTCCAAAGGGATGGGAAGGATGGCAAGCTTGGCTCATAATGTGTGAGAGGCTAGCCCAGATACATATGAGGGGTATGTAGTTTTCTAGCCCTGCCTCTGATATCCCATTTCCAAAAGGGGATCTCAGGAAATAAGGCAAAAGTGACAGATACTAGTATGATTGAGACCAATGGCCAACAGTGTATTTAAAAAGAAGGAGGGAACTAGACCTTAGGTGGTTTCATGTGTTTGAAAATAGGTGACTGCGTTCAGGAAAAATTCAATTCAACAGACATCTATTATGCCTAATATGTGCCAAGCACTTTGTAAAGGTTGGGGATATGAAGACAAAGAGAAAATGGCCCCTAACTTTAAGGAATTTACACTAGAAAAGCTATTTTGAGCTTTCTTTGTGGTCAGACTTAAGAGAGGAACTATGAGGACTGGGTGTCTCATTTAGATATCCCAGAGATTCCTCAATTCCTCTTGATTCCTCAGAACATGATATGATGGGAGCAAGGAGTTAAGTAGCAAAAACAGTTGGTGGTGGCCCTATGCAACAGGTTGGGGCAGCTTGATGGCTCAGTGGATAGAGCACTGGGCCTGGAGGCAGAAAGACCCGAGTTCAAATTCAGCCTAAGACACTACTGTCTGGGTAACCTTGGGCAAGTCAGTTAATCCTGTTTTCCTCAGTCTCCTCATCTGTAAAATGAGCTAGAGAAGGAAATGACAAACTACTCCAGGATCTTTGCCAAGAAAATCCCATTAACAGCACTGGCATTCTATAGTCCCATAGGGTTATGAAAAGTTGGATATAACTGAACAAAATAGCAACAATGCAACCGATAGATCAAGTCCACCCCCTTGCTGTAATTAGAAATCACCGTGCTAGTTTTGGCCTTGCCAGCATAATATATATTCCCATATGAACTGTCTGAACAAATAGTAGTATTTGATGTCTGGCCTAACTCTTTGGAAAGGAGGAGAAATAAGGGCCATCCCTGTACCGTTAACATTATAGTTTTGGGGGTGGGGGCTGGAAGGAACAGGCAGGCTCCATGAAGGCCTTGGAAACTGGGCTCTCTCTGAGTGTTTGACAGTGGTATCAGAGGGGAATCTTATTTATCTACTTCCCTCAAATATTGGTAATGTAGTTATGATAGGGGAGGATAGACCTTAGCTTATACTCATCAACTTTGTTCCTTCCCACCAAACTCTAGTTACACAAAATACCATCACAAATAGTGAATATTGGGTTAACTCATTTATCCAACCAAAGTAACAAACAGAAATAACAGATCAGAATATAATGAAAACTCTCCAAGAGTAAAGAGCAACATAAGACCTTATCTCAAATCAGGAGAGAAGCCAATCTCACCCAGAGGAGGTTCATTTTCTTTTCTTTTCTTTCTTTCTTTCTTTCTTTCCTTCTTTCTTTCTTTCTTTCTTTCTTTCTTTCTTTCTTTCTTTCTTTCTTTCTTTCTTTCTTTCTTTCTTTCTTTCTTTCTTTCTTTCTTTCTTTTGCTTTTTGGAGGGCAATTGGGGTTAAGTAACTTGCCCAAGGTCACACAGCTAGGGTTTTTTTTTTTTTTGTTTGTTTGTTTGTGTGTGAGTTAAGTGTCTGATGCCCAGATCTGAACTCAGGTCCTTCTGACTCCAGGACCGACGCTCTACTCACTGCACCACCTAACTGCCCCAAGGAGGTTCATTTTCAAGCAAATTCAGGAACATAATGGGGCTGGCTCTATATGTGTGTGTGTGTGTGTGTGTGTGTATACACACACACATATACATACATACATATATGTGTATGTGTATGTATATGTGTATGTATACGTATACGTATACGTATACGTATACGTATACGTATATGTATATGTATATGTATATGTATATGTATATGTATATGTATATGTATATGTATATGTATATGTATGTATTTGCCATTCCAAAGTCTTTCTCCCTTTCCACTCCCACCCTGGAGTGTAATTTGTCTAGGTTTCTTCCAGAGACATCTGAACTAATTCTGTAAATCCCTGTAGATTGTGGCACTGTGCTCAACATTCCATCAATCAGGAGTCACATTCAGCTTCCTCTGTAGCACATAGCACAGGGATATTTTCCTCCCTCCCCTCTGACTCCCTTCTCCTTAGGTGGGATCTGGGTTACATAATTTTGGAATGGATAGCCTCATTTTTTTTTTTTTTTTGCTAGCATTTATCTCAAAGAACATAGGAGGAAACAACATGGGATTTTGAAATGGCTCAGTAGGATTCACTGTTTACTGTCAGGACAGGGGGCATTTCCCAGAAGGACAGAGGAATGCCAAGCCAACACAGACTAGGTCCTGAGAAGGACAGGGCTGAGTTTATCATGGGGACAGTGTTTGATGGTTATTGAGAGCATTGGGGAGCAAATTGCAAATGATATCTCAGTTGAAGCCACATTGATCTCAGAGTTTCCTCATGCATCCTTAAGACAGAAGGCTCATTAGGAAAAGAGAAGGGAGCAAATCCACCTTCCCCAGGAGAAATGTGGAGTGGGTGAGCAGGAAGTATACCTCCCTCCCCCCTTCCATTGTATCATCCTGAGCAGAGACCTAATTCCTAAGGGCTAGTTCTGGTTCTTTCATTTCTGGGTTCAGCTTCTGATCCCCAGCTTTCTTTCATCACCGTGACACAGAATCCTTCTTTGAAGATCACTTTGCCCTTGTGACCTTTTCCTCTGATGGGTCACTTCTTCCCAGAACCTCTATTTTAAGGAAAGTGCCCAGGCCAGCCCTGTTCACTTCTCCATATCCTCATAACAATCTTAGTAAGGTAGATGTTATTAACATTTCTATTTTATAGATAAACTGTGGCAAAACAAGATTAATTGACTTGCCTAGGGACACATGAGACTGGATTTAACTCAGGTCTTCCTAACTCTAGGCCTGGAGCTCTAACCACCGGACTACCTAACTGCTTCCAGCTCAGATCTCCAAGAGGGGCTTCAAAGCTACTGAGGAAACTTGGAAACAACAAAACTCGGGTAACAGTATATATACTGCATATATTTATATATACATATAAATATATATGTATGTATATGTATATTCACATATACTAATTAGCTTAGCTACTTTATAAAACTAAATCTACCACACTTTGCCAAAAATGCAGAAAGTGATATCCTCAGACTTTTTTTTCCCCTGTCTTGTCTCTAAATGTTCAAGGCCCTCTTAATTCCAGAAAATTTCTGGCCTTACCTTGTGATTTTTGCAATAAACTCAATGATTTTTCCTCTAGTTCTCGGAGGGTTAAAAGGTCAGCAGTAATGTTCTCTAACAACTTGTAGCGCTGGTCCTCGAGGTGAGGAACTTCATGAACCACGACGGTGGACAAGAGCTGGTCCTGCAACCCTTGGAACGTCACTGTGAAGTTGATCATGGTGACGTAATTATAAACTGATGGAAGAAAATGTGGGTTGCCTAGTTCTGTTGTTACATATAACCTGGAATACACAAAGGGCATTTCAGTTGTATGCTGAATATAGAGAGAAATAACAAAACTTTTTTTTCTGCAAATACCTTAACTAGAAAAAATATTTATGATTAGCTTTTAATTTGTCTTGTAGAAGAATAATTTCACAACAAATATTTGAATGAATAAATGTCTGAATGAATCTGCATTTTAGGCTGATCATGGAACTCAAAACTGTCTATCCACAGTGTGTATTTATAGAAAGACACACATTGTATTAGATGTTGGATATGGCTTTAGCATACTTTAAAAATTTACTCAATAGAATTTTTAGGCTGCCCAACAGCCTGAGGATGTGTGGTTGGATTGTATTTCTCTATAATTAACATCTTTCATACCTTAAGCAAAATGAACTTTTGTGCCCCTCAGCCCCCTGAGAATATGTCCAACTTGTTGGAATAGCTTCCCTGCCCCTTATTTCAGTAACCCAAAGTAATTTATAATTTGACCCAGAGGTGGCAATAAAGGAGACTGTGGAGAATCATCATACCCTTGGCCTGACTTTGAATACTGATGTTAAATATACCTTTATTAATAGTCACAATGCAGTATGGAAGTTTCACAATATTTTCATCTGCTCTGAGATATAGAATGAAGTTTGTTATTAGTTCAATTGTTTTTCACTTGTGTTGGAATATCTGAGACCCCTTTGAGGGTTTTCTTGGCAGAGATACCAGAGTGTTTTGTCATTTCCTTCTCTAGCTCATTTTACAGATGAGGAAATTGAGGCAAACAGGGTTAAGCGACTTGCCCAGGGTCACACAACTAGTAAGTGTCTGAGGCCAGATTTGAACTCAGGAAGATGAGTCTTCCTGACTCCAAGCCCAGTGTTCTCTCTATTGAGCCACCTAGCTGCCCCAAAGTAAAACTAGCCTGAAATTATTTCATTATTTGTATAGACAACATCATTGGTCTTGACATGATAATAGACATGTCAAAAGCATTTTGATGGACTATTACAAAATTAAATACCTTACTGAACAACACAATTTCTTTCTTGTAAATTATATCACAAAATATAGTCATCAATGAGATTTTGAATAAGAAGCAGTGTGATATGATGGAACTCATGAAGGAATTGGAGTTAAGAGACTTGAGTCTGAATTCTGCCTCAGGTACTTACTAGTTATATGGCTGATTATTGGCAAGCCATTCATCCTCTCAGTTTTCTCATCCATGAAATGGGGATCACAATACTGATACTCCCTCCCAGGGTTATTTTGGAGAAAGCATTTTACAAACTTTAAAGAACTATATAAATGATCACTATTACTGTAGCTAGATGTTAGGAGATTGGGGTAATATGAATATGATGTAGACTTTTTATATATCTAAAACAACTGATTTTTTTTTTTAATAAGCAATTGGGGTTAAGTAACTTGCTCAAGGTTACACGGCTAGTCATTATTTATGCGTGGGGGCTCATTTTCTGAGGCCGGATTTGATCTCGGGTCATCCCAACTCCGAGGCCGGCGCTCTTACTCACTGTGCCACCTAGCCGCCCCTTTAGGGCAATTGGGGTTAAGTAACTTGCCCAAGGTTACACGGCTAGGTTTTTGTTTGTGCGGATTAAGTGTCGGAGGCCGGCTCGGAACTCAGGTCCTTCTGACTCCAGGGCCGGCGCTCTATTCACTGCGCCACCTAGCCGCCCCAACAACTGATTTTTAAAAGAATTGCTTTAAAGATAGATTGCTCTATTTAAAGGTATCTTGTTCTAAGGGTATAGGATGCTGGTCTCAGCACTGACTGATGGTTTTTGGCAATGTAGGTAAAAAGCATTGGAAAGGAAAACTCTTATTTTCCCAGAAGTGGAAGCTTCTGTATCAAGCTGAAACATATGGGCATGAGTTTAGTTACTGAACTTTTCTCTAATAATTAAGTGATATCTTGTTTAAGTGGAATAGGAGGCAGAGTACCTAAAGTTGCTGTTGTATTCAATCTCATTTTCGTCAATTTTGACAAAAGATTGTCCTCTTTTCTGATAGATGTCCTTTTTTAAGATGGATTTTAAACTTGGATCTAATGTTTCAGGAAGATTCTGTAAAAAAACCCCAGCAGAAGTAACTTACACAACTGATATCACAAGAAAAAATATATCAATAGAACATTATGTTTTTTTAATTTATTTTTTACTTTTTCTAGCTTTTCATATTAAAAATGTATTTTGACAAGTTTGGCTCAGGAAAAGCAATTAGAATAAGACTAAAGAGCCTCTCTTTATAGGCCATTCTGAGCAAATTAACACTTCGAATGCAACAAACTGGGTTAAATTCCCTTTTTTCTTAATGTGTATTTTCCTCCCTATCAAAGTTATACATCCTATCTTATTTAATGGCACCCAGTACATCATCAGTACCCATGAGATCTCTGTGAACAGTATTGGGTGAGGCATTGTAGTCCAAATACCTTTAAGAGAACACATCCTCCAGTTTTCATAGCATTTTCAATTACTTTAACATAATTAGTTTCACCAACATCAAGCTCCTGCAGTCTGCCACCTTCCATATGACGTAGCCAGTTGTAGGCTTGTTTATGTGGATCAATTAGCAGAGGCCAAAACAGTCCACTCTTAACCAAGATGGCATTTTCTGTTGAGTACTGACCAAGGGGCAAACCTTGATTATGCCACCGGCGCATCTATAATAAAAATATTACTATTTTCAATACATTACAAACTTTTTTCATAATTTTTAGAATTCTTCATATAAAGGTTTGATTTGTTGCAAAAATGTTTTTAAAAAGTTGTGTACAAATAAAAATTTTTCATATCAAATTATTTTAAAGAGTACAAGGGAAATTTTCTATTTGAAAGATCTTTGAGGTTAATATATCTGGAAATGGATTCCTTTTTATAATGTGAGTACTTCCTTTAGTATTTCAAGGATCTGTGATTTCATTGCTATGTACAGTTGCTTCACCAATGTAGACCACAATCCCCTCCATGCTTGAACCAAGAGTTAAATGAATGGCCAAATAAAATCCATCAGCTGGTGGTCACTACTCTGGTGAGGAACCTCTCTGGACTTAATTAGTCCTTATTTAGCTGGTCCCTACATAGCAGACAGAGCTATCATCATGTTCGTACATTGATTAACTGATGGATCAGGCATCTATATTCAAAGCCTTGCTAGTCTGGTGGTAGTGGCAGAGTTTGCACTCCACTGGTATAGCCTTTTGAGAAGCCATCTACTGCCACAATGAAGCACTTGAGATACATGTCCTTTGGTAGAGGGAACAAGGGAATTATATTTTGTACCAGTAAGTATTATCAAGGGCATATGGTAAAGTCCATTAATTGATGAAATCTAATTAAATGTGTGTACCTGAGGTTAGCTTTAGGTTATTGTCTTTTTCATATCACAATCAGGACAAATTCTATGGTGGAAAATTAACAAGGAGTAACAGAGCAGGAAGGGTTCTGTGTCATCAGGGAGATCAGGCACCACATTTTTATGATTTCTATGAAATCAGAGTTGATCTGTTAACTCCAGAAAATTAATAGTAATCAGTACTGCTATAGGGAACTGATTTCAAGGCTTGGATATCCATTTTGACTGGGTGATTTGTCAGTAGTCTATCAAATAAATTTTTAATTATTCCAAAACAAATCACATAAAAAAATGATCCCAGTTCAAATCCAGCCTCAGACATTTAACACTTACTAGCTATATGACCTTGGGCAAGTCACTTAACCCCAATTGCCCCTCCAAAAAAGAAAAAAAATCCTACATTGTTAGTTACAGAACAGATACTCAACAGATTTAGATTTACTGATTGAACTGCTGAGTGTAAGAGGCATGTATTTAATTCTACACCTAAAAATAGTCCCTGCAACTGAATGAAATCTGAAAATTTTAGTCAGTGCTCAGGCAAAACTGAAAGGGTTCATAGAAAGTAAAAAACAAATGGCCCTCAGATCACTAGCATAGGATGATTGAAGGGTGGTAGAAAGAAAATGGTGCAAATAAGAGACAAAGTCTGGAGAGAAGTTGTGATTATAACATCAAAACTCAAATTTGAACCAAACGTCCCCAATTTGATTTCTGGAGAACCCAGAACTCAGCAATATCATCATTCTAGGAAATAAATACCCAGAAGGCATATCGCCTATTCAACTGCAATTTATAAATACCTCATGCTGGTTTCCCATGACGTCAATTAAAGAAAAGTTGGCAGATTTACAAATGTTATTTTCAGTACAGAGCTTTTCCCATTCATTTACAATTAACTGGCGATATTCAGTTGTAAACACTCCACTGTAGACGATGCATGCTGCTGAAATAAGTATATCACCCACAATTCCTTCCAACCGTTGATCTAGTGATTTCACTGTTTCTTCCCATCGACTCTTAATACCCAAAGAAAAGAAAAAAATGAATGGCAATTCACAATTAAAAAGCTACTATTGTGCATTTTTAAAAATGAGAAACATCTTCAAATTCTATCATTTCCATTATTCAACCATGCTGAAAAGTAAAAGGTAAAGTTCTTATCTTGGCTCCATTGCTAAGTTACTTTACTTATGTGAGTCTTAGTTTACTCATCTTAAAGAGGAAGAATTTGTTCAGATAGTCTTTAAACTCATTTCTATCTCTAATATGATTCCTATACTGCCAAGGCATACCTAGCTGACTAAAGGCAGTGATTTCCAACTTCCTGAGTTGTTACACTATTATTATTATTATTATTGTTATTTTGATTTTATGACAAGGAGACCTACAAATGTAATAATGGGAACCTTGTAGAGAAATAAAATCTAAAATAAAATAGGGAAATAAAATCTTAAAATTCATGTTAGAAAAGGAGAGAAAAACTAGACAGCCTGATATGGACCATAAATTTTATGGAAAGAGATAAAATTTTGAAGTAATGACAAATATGTCTAAAAAGATCAGGGTGTATATACAGGAAGCCCATTAACCATTCCAAAATATTTATATATGTATGTGTGTGTACACATACACACATATACACACATATATGTATACACACATACACATACATATACATATAGAGGAAAGGAAGGCAGGAAAAAGAAAGTAATGGTCCTGTAAATAATAGTGTCAGAATGACACTATTAAAACTCAGAATGAACAGATACTGACATTTTATTTATTTATTTTTTGGAGGGCAATTGGGGTTAAGTAACTTGCCCAAGGTCACATGGCTAGGTTTTTTTGTTTGTGTGTGCATTAAGTGTCTGAGGCCAGATCAGAACTCAGGTCCTTCTGACTCCAGGGCTGACGCTCTACTCGCTGCGCCACCTAGCCGCCCCCGATACTGACATTTTCATCCATTTTGTAGGCAAGAGGAGGATTAGAGAAGGAAATAGACTTGCTTGGGGTGGATGAGAAAACAACAAAGGAAAATGGAGAGAAAGAAATAGTCAGTGCTTATTTTGCTTCTGTTTCTTTGCCATGAAAAATGATCTTTGGGCTGGGATGCTTAGAACAAAAAAGGTTAACAGTGACTTAAAATCCAATATAAATAAGGAGAAAATCAATGAACACCTATTGACCCTTAATAAGTTCAAGTCACCAAGCCCAGAAGAACTATATCCAGGTGTCCACTGTCAATGATCTTTTCTTTTTCCTAAAGAAAAACCTGGCATCTTTTACTCTCAGTTAAAAATGCAACTAGACTAGAACCAGATCTCCATCATGGGATGCTTGTGAAAGGCCTAAGCCTCTGCATCCTCCTACCTACCCTGCCAACTAAGCTAGGGAAAAGGCAGGGAAGGATACCGGGGGCCCCAGAGATGATCTTTGAAGGACATGGAGGACAAAAATGATACCTCAGGACTACATAAGGACAAATAAGTTTCCTACTTTTCAAAAAAGGGAAGAGAATATAGTCTGCAAACTAAAGAATTTGAAGCCTAACTTCAATTCCTTGCAAAATTATTGACTGTATTATTAAAAAGATAGTTTATTGGACAAAACCAAGATGATGGAAGCAGGGACTTGTCTGAGTTCTTCCCCACACCCCTTTAAATCTCTGTAAAATGATTCTACACAAATTCTAGAGTATTAGAACCCACAAAATGACAGAGTGAAACGAACTTCCAGCCCAAGACAATCTGGAAGGTCAACAGCAAAAGTCTGTCACAGCAGTCTGAGAGAGGAGTGCAGTCTGGTGCAAACACTCCAGTACAGACCAGGCCCCAACAAACCTGAAGGGAACTGAATCCCTGGCAGTTGTGGCAGTTTCCAGACTTCTCAACCCATAAACACTAAAGACAACTTAGAAGGTCAGTAGAAAAGGTCTGTCAGACCTAGGTAAAAGAGGAGCACTCTCTGGCTCCAGTCCCTGTGTGGCAGTGGTGGTGTCAGCATCAGTGGCAGCAACAGTGGCTGCTTCCACAGCTTGGTGGGGGAATTGAGCCACTGATGAGAGGGCAACTGCAGGGATCTCTTTGCTGTAGCTGAGGCAGGATTCTCTTGTTTTGTCCTTGCTTGGATATGGGTCACAGTCCTGGGGTGAGGAAGAACACTGGTGTGGCAGAGCTTATGGCTACACTGGAGAAGGAATTCTCCTCACAGTTCCAAGGCAGAAAAGAGTGCTTGTGGTCACTCACAAAACAGAGCACAGGCCAGGAGAGGAATAAAGACCTTTTCTTTGATTATACCACCTTGGAAGAACTGAAAACTTAAAAGTCCCAGGAAGTATCTCTGAAAACAGCTGCACAAGACATGAAGCTTGGGACAGTATACCCTCCACACTGGAAGCAGAATCCTACTTTAACAAAGAGTTAAAAAGTCAAATAATTGGCTGGGAAAATGAGCAAACAGTGGGAAAAAATCAGATAACATAATCTTATTTTGGCGACAAAGATTAAAACATACAACCAGGAGAAGACAACAAAGTCAAAGTTCCTTATATACAAAGCCTCCAAAAATATAAATTGGTTGCAGGATATGGAAAAGCTCAAAAAGGATTTTGAAAATCAAGTAAGAAAGGAAAAATTGGGAAGAGAAATGAGAGTGATGCAAGAAAATCATGAAAATTAGAATGGAGGGGCAGCTAGGTGGTGCAGTGAATAGAGCAGCTCTTGCCCGTGTTGCATTGCACAACTTCACTGCAACCTTGGTTCTGAATACCACACAACATGTGCACTTTGAACTGTGCCAGACAACATGCCACACAACGCTGCCAGAAACACCTCAATTCAGAGTCAAGACTATTGTATGTTATGAACTGCAATGTTTTTACTGTACATACACAGTTTTCTGTTACAGAAACATAATAATTTAATTACAGAAAGTAAAGACTTTTAATATTCTCCTACTGTAAAAATGAATGAGCACATTCATCTCATTAGTATGTTACTTTCATTTTTAATAAATGGTAAAATTACATTAAAAAGGACAGTTTATGAATATTTAGAAAAGAAAGCAGTGATCACTAAGAGCCACTATGGATCCTTTGATCATGGTAGACTAAACACAGGACCAAGTACAGGAACTACCTTTTTTTGATAGGGTTATCAGATAGGGTTATAGATTGGGAAAATGCTTTTAATACAATTTACTCAGATTTCAGTAAAGCATCTGTCAAAGTATCTCATGCTAACATTGTGGACAAAATGTGAGGACTAAGTTCCGTTAGGTGGATTTAGAATTGGTTCATTGCCCAGTGCCAAAAAGGTATTATTAATGGGTCAATGCCAGTTTGAAAGGATGTCCCTAGGGGCAGAGGGTGAGAAGAAGAGAGAGAGAGAGAAACAGGGATGGAGAGAGACAGGAGGAAGAGGAAGAAGGAGAAAGTTCCCAGGGATCTTGGCCTTGATCTGTTTAACATTTTTTATCAATGACTTTGATGAAAGTGCTCAAATGGCATGTTTGTCAAATTGGCAGATGAGTGAAGTTGGGAGGGATAGCTAGCATGTTAGACAGCAGAATTAGGATTGAAAAAAGACTCAACTGTATTTATTGATCAAATTAATCTAGTGAAATTTAATTTGGTATGGATAAGGTCCTATATATAATATAATAATGATAATAATAATAGTTAACATTTATATAGCACTTACTTTGTATCAGGTATGGTGCTAAAACACTTTTCAGATATTATTTTATTTGATCCTCATGACAATTGTGAGATATATATTTTTATCCTCATTTTATAGATGGGGAAACTGAGGCAAACAGTATTAGGTGACTTACCCTGGGTCACACAGGTAGTAAATATCTGAGGCCAGGTTTGAACTCAGGAAGATGAGTCTTCCTGACGTCAGGCCTGGCATTCTATCCATTGTACCACTAACTATTCCTTAAATCTACATTTATCCATCCATCTATCCATTTATAGACATACATATAACACACATATATGTAATCTTTAAGCAAAAGCCAGGTGATCAGCTAATTATCAGGGATGTGGTAGAGGGGATGCCTGCTCAGATAGAGATTGTATGTGATGCCTTCTGAGATCTCCTCCAACTCTGACATTCTGTGATTTTGTGAATGCCCCTTCTTCTATCTATATTTTGACTATTCTTGCAATTGGACAGAGTGGACTGAAATGCCACCCAGGGCCTAGATTTTGCATTTAATCAAATATGAATGGCCCTAACCACTAAAAGCATGAATTGTTAATCTTCTTTTAAAATTCTGCTGAATCTTTTTTTACATAAAGTTTAATCAGGAATAGTTATGTAGACCATGAATCTTCTAAATTTAATCTTACTGGATTGGTTAGTGAATATGATAAGAAATCAGATGTTGTGAGTCAGATGAGGTCAATCTTCCCCTAGAAGAGGAAAGTAGCCTCTTGAGTTCTTCAGAGAAAGGATTCAATATGAGTTAAACAAGCCAGAGTAAACATAATAAACTTTATGATCATGTCAATTCTGAAAGAGAAAACCATAGTAATACCCTCTCATCTTCTAGAGCTGTTAGCAAGATGGAGGCACTATGTAAGCGTTTCGTTGTCAGCTGCCTCCGATCTGCTAAGAATTCTTTTTCAGAAACACTGCTACTGTAGGCAAGTTGTAATGTTTGCAGATGATCTTCAATCTGAAAGTTAACATAAAGGAAAGATTAAAACATTTGGTTCTTTTTGCTTAACAATTTCAACTTTTGCTTAACAATTTCAACTTTTACCCATGATGAATTTAGGGATGGATCATGAATTTAGGGATGGAAGGAACCTGTGAGGTAATTCAGTCTAAGTCTATGATTTTATCAATGAAGAAACTGAAGTTTGGGGAGTTTCAGTCATTTGTCGAAATTCAGACATTGGGTAGGAAACAAGCAAAGATGAGATGTAAAAAAAACTTGTCCACTGATCCATTGATTTAAAATTGAAAGCTCTTTGTACTTCATAAGGCTTCTCATAATCCATTACAATTTAAATAATGGTGGTCCTTATGGAAAGATAGATTCTAAGACTGAAGTAGGGTTCATATTTTAGTGATACATTTTTCTTGTTATGTTGGAAGATAATAGATGGACAGAGTGGTGGGGTTCTGCTGGAGACAAGCTTTGTGACTGGCTATCCTACAGCCATCTTTCTACCAGCAGACTGGTTGGCTGCACAGAGTTCCTAATTTGGAAACTACTGTGCTTTCCTATGTTGGTTCTCAACTTTCTCATTAATGAGAATAAATATCTGAAAATAATTCATTAATATATAACAAGAGAAAAAGTCCTGTGATGCTGAACCCATGATAAAATTATATTTATCTGCATATATACCTTCTCTCTTATACCAGATTATAAATACTAAATGATCTTTAAAACCTCTTCAAATTATGATTGTATGATATGATTTAATATGATGTGATTTGATGTCACTGTGATTCTTGTTAGGGATATATGATGAAATGGTAAACTAAAAAATACTGAATTTTTCTTCCTGATACTTTTGTTGGGATAGAAAAGTTGTTGAAAGTTAAGGACACAATAACAAAATAAACGAATTCCTCACCATTTCTAAACCCTTTTGTTTTTCTGCCAGTTTTTCTCGACCAAGCTGAAGTACTTTTTGAGCCTCTGCTACTTGGCGCTGTTTTGGTTGTAACATCTAGATAAAAAAGTCACAATATTTCAATATGAGTAAGGAATAATCATTAAATATTATTTTCATGCCAAAAATTCCATTCATATTTTAAAATATATGTCATAGCTTCCAGCCCTTAGAATGAAACTGCTTGGAATAATGACTGCAGAATTGATTGATACATTTTCTATTTGTACCATGTCTACATAAATTCAATTAGTTATTGATAAATACATTACTTATTCTCTAACCATATGGTCCAATATGTCTTTATTGTTGTTCAGTTATGTTCAACTCATAGTGACCCTATTTAGGGTTTTCTTGGCAGCAGTTTGCCATTTCCTTTTCCAGCTCAATTTACGGACGAGGAAACTTAGGCAAAAGAATTTAGCTATTTGCCTAGGGTCACATAGCTATAAGTGTCTGAGGCCAGATTTCAACTCAGAAAGATGAGTCTTCCAGACTTCCGGCCCCACACTCTATCCTTTGTGCCATCTAACTGCCCCCTGTGTATTTTACAGAGGGTTAATGAGGGGGAGCTATCTTGTAAATGAAATGACCTATTATGAAGGAAAAAACCCAAACCTTTCAACAAGGGAGCTCAAGATGGATCATTCTAGACAAATTTTACTCTCTTGGGAATTAACAAGTAGTGTTAATGGTGAAGTTCCATTATATTTGATTCAGTGAGAATTTGATTCTTTTTTAATCTCTTTGTAACAACGCAGAAAATTCACTCTCCTTCTAAACAGTAACATTAAGTTCGCCATCATTCATTGGACAGTCTGAAATCACAGATTCCTCTAGACTCAGATGTATCCTTTGTCTGACTTTGCATCATTTAGTCTTGGTAGAAATTCACAGATGGTCTAGTTTTTCTTGGCTGAAGTTTATGTTATTCCAGTGGTGATCTTCTATGATATTTTCACATTTTAATATTGGCAGAAATGATATGTAGTTATGCCAAAGGCTAACTGTGTAATCTTCAACAGCAGGAAATATTACCACACTCAACTTTTTGCCCACATTTTTCTTAATAGAAGAATAAAGCCGCTTAGTAATTTACTCCTAAAGAGGGAATTATTTAACATGGAGAAGAAATAATAGTTTTTCCTGTATATAACTTTAAAAATACTTTATTGCTACCTTTTTGTTTTTGTATCACAGCCATTTTTCCAATCTAGATCGAACCCTTCCTTATGATAACCCCCCAAAAAAAACCCAAAACCTAAAACAAAAAAACAAAACAAAACCCCAAACAAAAAACATAGCCCAAAACAAAAAACAAAACCCAAAGCAAAAACCAATTAGGCAACAATATCCAACAAAGATCTTATCTGACAATGTCTATAATATTTTGTTCTAGCGTTCTCTGATCTCATTGCCATGAAGAGGAGGATATGTTTTATTATCCTTGCCCCAGGAGCTTCATTTGCTTTTTCATTACTCAGAGATCAACTTCTTTTAACGATCTTTTAATTTACATATTTGTAATTGCTGTGTAAATTATTCTCTTGGTTTTGCTTATTTCATGCCACATCAGTTCATATAAATCTTCCCTCAGTTTTGGGAATTTCTGACAATTGTAATTTCTTGCTTAACAAAAATATTTGATTATGTTTATATGTCATAATTATTTTTAGCCATTCCCTAATAGATGGGCAACCACTTTGTTTCCAGTTATTACCAAAAAGAGTAATGAATATTTTGACATATATTGGACTCTCGAGTCTATATTTGATCTCTTGGGGGAATATACCCAGCGGTGGAATTCTGGGTAAAAAGGCATGGACATTTAGTCATCTTTTTTGGTGGGGTATGATTCCAAAATGAAATTCACAATTGTTAGACTATTTCACAGCTACAATCAATTGTGAATCAACATGCCTTTATTTTAGCAGCACCTTTAGTAATTACTTTTCCACTTTTACCAATTTTTATGGAGGTAAAATTGTGTCTACTTTTTTTTAAAACCTTAGATCAATAAAATGCAACTTATTCAAATTAATATACAATCTCAGATTCTATTCTGCTTAGATATTGCTATTACTCTTTACAAAGAACATAATCAGATAGCACTCCCCTCACCAATCCCCCCAATAATAGTATCCATATTTCCTGCTAAGAACTTATAGAAATATAAGCATTCCATTTACTTTGGTCACTGGAAAAGGAAGGACCACACATGGAGGAGTCATACTGCTGAAGTCATGGATCTCTTGCAGTATCTTAGTATGGTTCTCACCATTTATCTTATTGTATAGGGATTAGTATTTCTTAAAAGGCAACAAAACTGTCTTTGGGACCTAACTGACCCTTGGTAACCTAGAGACATAAAAAGTCCCACTTATGTGTAGTCAGAGCTCTACCACCCTAGTAGATGTCTGAAGACCATGTGAAATACCATATCTTGCCCTACAGACCAGATAAGCTTCCTTGTAGAGAAGAGGTAGGTCACATGCAGAGAAGCTAAGGGCTTTTATATCCTTGTTGCATATCCTTGTTACCTGCCAAAATTGAACCTCAACTAACAAAGCGATGATATTAGGTTCACCATAACATCAAGTATCTCTATAATATATTCACACTGGAGAAATAATGTCAACACATCTTGTCCTTTACAGATGAAAAGACATACCTTCCGTACTTCATGGTAGTTGTTTAAAGCTATTACCCACTGGCACATGGAGCAACAGGCAACAGACACTTGAGAAATCTTTCTTGGATTGAAATCAGGTAAACTTAAATATCTTCTAAGTTTTGCAAATACCTAGGGGGAATAAGGACATATATCAAAAATGTGGTCCAGATTTGACATATTGTTCCTGGATATGCACACAATAACTGCTCTTGCTATAGAAAAAAGGGATTAATTGGAATCTTTTGATCCTTTCCCCTATAGTAGACTCCTTGGCAAATACCTACATCCAAAAAGATGCTGGTGTTCCACTAAAGCTATGCAAAGAAGAGCAAGAGCTTTGACTTATATCATGTTCTGTTACTTGTTAGAGTTGCTTTGTTATAATTCTAGAGAAGATACTCTAAAACACAGACATATACATAACCTTAAAAAAACCAAACCAAATACAAACTTATTATTTGGGTACAACAGTGATTCTCTAGCCTGGCTGATAGTGAACCAAGCACCTACTATGTACTGGACCCTGGACTTCTAAACATTGAAGATACAAATAAAGACAGTTGCTGCTCTTAGGGAGCTCACAGAGTAATGGAGGAGACAATATCCAAACACTATGTACAAATAAGATATATACAGAAAAACCCTGGGGAAGTCTGAGGGAAGGCACTGAAATTAAGGAGGTCTAGAAAATGTTTCTTGCAGAAGGTGGAACTTTAGTTGAGACTTGAAGGAGGTCAGGGAACTAGGAAGTAAGGATTAGGAGGGATAGAGTTCCAGGAGTGGGGGACAGTCAGTGAAAACACCTGGAGTCAGGAGAAGGAGCATCTCATGTGAGGAATAGCAGAGTTCAGTGTCACTGGACCATGAGGATATGTATGTGCTTGGGAGGGGAGAGTGAGGTGTAAGAAGACTGTAAACGTAGGAAGGGGTCAGATTATGAAGGGCTCTAACAGCCAATCAGAGTTTTATCATTGATCCTAGAGATAATAAGAAGCCACTGGAATTTACTGAAAAGGGGAGTGACATGATCAGAGCTGCATTTTAAGAAGATCAGTTGAATAGCTGAATGTAGGATGGATTGGAGCTGGGAGAGACTTGCACCAGGTAGACCAACTAGAAGCTACTGCAGTGGTTCAGGCATGAAATGATGAGGGCCTGAATCAGATTGGTAGCACAGTCAGAGGAGAAAGAAGAGGGACTTCTGTGAGAGATGGTACTGTCTTAGGTGATAACTGATTGGATATGGGGAGTGAGAATGAGGAGTCAACTGGGTGTCCCATCTTCAAACTAAGTCCTACAAAAGTTAAAGATTGTATTTGAGTTGAATAAGGCACGTACTTATCCTGCTTTAGGCAGATATATAGACTGGGAATAGCCCTCCTTGGGCTCTTGGCCTTTTTTTTCAAAGTCAGAAGGTAAAGTCATCAAATGAACCAAAGAGTTATAGAGCACTTAGCACAGTGCCTGATGTGCAGTAGGCTCTCTATAAATGGTTATCCTCTTCCCTCCATTCCCCACCTTTGCTTATTTCTTTTACTCTGCACATCGAACTAATTACCATAGTCTGCCATTTATTGTATATGCCTTTAGATGAGGAGAATTAATTTTAATGTTGCATCATTTATTGATATTAATTTGAAATATTGCCTTTGTACAAAAGGCCATTTCTTATGCTAACTTAAAGAGAAATTTCTCCCAGCCCATTCGAGCTCCTCTTCATCACCAAAAGACGACCCTTGTGTCCTTGCTTTATAATCAATGCTAGGGGTAACCTGGTCTACAAAGGGGAAACTAATAAGCCAGGAAGTTCCTGGTTAGGGTGGTTTTCCTTGCCCAGATTACTAGAGGCAACAGAATCTCATGACCTGGGCCAAGTTACTTAACTTTTCTGTGCCTTAGTTTCCTCACATATAAAACTGATATAAGAGTGCCCACTTTCCAGGTTTTTGTGAAGATCAAATGAGGTAATATTTGTAAATCACATTGCAAACCTTAAAATGCTACATAAATGCTGGCTGTTATTATAGTAATTATCAAATATATTATTATATATAATGTAATTATATACATATTATATATTAATATTATATGAATAATAATTATTAGTTCAAACAAAGAAGGGAGAGGGAAGGCAGGGGGGAGGGGAAAGGCAACCAAGCTTTAACACTTTCCAAGAAAGTCTGAGCAGGATGGGAAGGCAAAGCTTCCAGAGAAAGAAGAGGTCCCTGGGATGGGGGTGCAAAGGAATCTTCAAGGTTTCATCCTCCAGCAGGGTTTGATTTTCTTCTCTGCTCTCTTCTGCCTGAAATCTGCCTCATCTATGCTTTTCACTGAACATATTGTGCTTTGAGAGAGTAGAGAGAGAATTGGCAAAGCACTTTATCTCTCCCACAGGAACACAAAGCCTCTCCTCTACATGACCCCAGGACCTTGAATGCCCACACCTAGACTCAAAGGGCAGCTCACCACACTTTCAACCTTGTCCTCCTGTCTGTCTCTCAAAGGGAAAGTGAGAAAGATAATACATAAAGCCAAAGTCCCTAGACTTGGAGAAGCAGTCATTTCTAGGAATGTAAAGATTTTTAGCAAAGACTGAGAGGCTCACTCCTTTCCCTGATCTTGTCCTGCTTCGGAATCTCCCTATTTGTGGGCTCATCTTAGGTAAGACTGTTTCCCAACACACTCTTGGTATGGATATTTCTGGGAATCTTAGTTGCTGGCTATCCCTGATAGTGAGGCATTCTGTGAGGTCCCCAAAGGGCCACCACTGTCTGAATGGAAGGTACCCCCTTGCCAGATTGGAGTCAGACCAAGAATATCTTGCCTCTACTGATAGTATACCAGTCCAACTTCATTTATTTATTTATTTACTTATTAATCAATCAATCAATTAATTAATTAATTAATTTATATCATTTAAGTAGGTCATAAAACCTCAATGAAATTTTTTTTCTGGATTTATCTGCTTAATTGATTGTTTCAGAAATTTCAAGAGGCAGTATGATTTAGGGGAGATAGAACGGTTCAGTAGATTGAATTTGAGGTCAAGATGGCCTTCGTTCAGATTCCGCTTCATGCGACCCTGGGCAAATCATTTAAACTTCCTGTGCCTCTGTTTCCTTACCTATACAACGAGGAGATTGTATTCAGGTACCTCCTTTTAGAGTCAGGGTATCTGGGCTCAAATCTCAGCAGTGCCATTCAATGGTGTGACCTTGGGGAAATCATGACCTCCGTGGACCTCATTTGTAAAGTGAAAGGATTGGACTATATCAACTCTAAGGTCACTTCCTGCTCCAAATCCTATGATCCTACACCATTAGCCAGTTTGAACACAGAACTTTCTTGGTTACCCAGGAATGGGAAACCTGTGGTCACATGGCCCTCCAAGTCCTCAAGTGTGGTCCTCTGACTAAACCCCTTAATAAAAGGATTTGTTCTGTAAAACTTGGACTCAGTCAAAAGGCTGCACCTGAGGACCTAGAAGGCCACATGTGGTAGAACCTATACCTTTATTCCCATCAATGATATCAGTACCTTTGCCTTCCAAGTCAAATATACACTTTGAACTACGCTATTTATGGAACTCTTAAATACCTTCCTTCATAAGGTCTTTACTTTTTACCTTTTCAGGTATACTATCCTTATCCAGGTTAGTCAATTTTTTGAGGAATCCAGGATCTGCAAGGAGTAGTTTTGCGATTGCCCAGTTAGGTTTCTTTTCCAGAAGGACACAGACTGCATTCATGACAGTCAGGACCAGATAGGGCGGACGTGTGTACACTCTGTAACAGAATCAACAATTCAGGTTAAAAATCACTTAGTGTCTGCTTTATGACAGATGTGTCATACCCTGAGGCTGCAAATGTGAAATCGACAACAGTCCTTGTGTTTAAGGAGTTCTCATGCTACTGAGCACCATGACTTATACACTCCAACACTCTGATAAGCAAATGACTCAGGGATTTCCTGCATTGGGAATATTCCTCCAATTATGTGGATTGCCGTCCATCTCTGGCTACCCATCCTGTACAACTCTTGTCCAGAGCCTCCCACATTTTTGCCACAGGGATCCACCCAATATGCTAGAGATCTTTACATATTTCTCCAGAAGTCTGAAGGGGACCAGAGGCTGTCCACCTATCATCCTGTTATCTCACTATGTGATCATCTCCTCTTCTTCTATCATGTGTTTCCTTGATGATATTTTTTACTCCTATTATTTAAAGCTTCTCTCTGGCTACAGGTTGCAGCCTTCTCCCACCTACTGTGAGTCCCTGCATTGCCCTCTGTGATACTCATTTCAAATTCCTCACATGTTATATTCTATGTCTTGTTTCCACAAAGCAAAACTGGTAGAATTTTGTATTAAAAACAAACAAACACAAACAAAGGCATCTGTTTCCATGTGAAACTTGGGGTCATTTCAAGAATTGGGGTTCTTTACTTGGCTTTCTGTTATTATATCAGAAGACTTTCAGTAGGGTAGGGGCATCTACTTGAAAGTTTAATTTCTCTGTCATCTGGTGCATTAGTTGCTGATTTGAAGTGACTGGGCTTGGGAGTTTTGTTTGAAAGCTGGCTCACCTAAATTGATGTTTACTAATTAAGAGTCTTATTAATCAATAAGCATTGATTACGTGCCTTTATGTGCTGAGCACGGTTAGGCACTAGGGAACTTGTTAGGTACTCATTTTTACAAACAAAATGAGACAGTCTCTGCCAGCAACTCCCTTATATCCGTTTGGGAACATAACTAAATATATTCATTAAAAATTGAATACAGCATCACATTTTAAAATGCTCATTTATACAATTGCTAGCTTTTTTGACTTCAAGAAACTTAGGAAAATAGACAGAGAGGGGTCAGAAGAAAACTGTAATAATATTAAATCATAAAGGTCATCATTTTAGCACTATCAATGAATATTTAAAAGAATTAAATAATGAATTTAGAAATTAAATAATGAACTTGGAAAATTACCTTAATTCAGAGATGTCATTTTTATCTAGGGCATTCAGAGCCATAACTGCCTCTTCAAAAGCTGGTATCACATTACTTAGCTCTTCTTGTGTTTTCTACAGGAAGGAAGCAACACAAAAAATAAGTAACTATTAGTTGTAGTTAATAAATGGCAAGAAACAATACTCATTAATTGAACACAGAATGTCATTAGTTATATTTATTTGCATTATAACTTTATTAGTTTAAGCAGTGTATTTCGGATACACAATAGATACAGATAATGGAGAGAATGAGAAGGGTAAAGAAAAAAGGGAAAGGGAAAGACAGAAAAAAGGGAAAAGAAAGAAGATGGAAAGGAACAAAAGGGGAGATGAGACATACAGGGAGAAGGTCATAGGTAAAATTTCTATTCATCGAAAGCACAAAATTAGAGAACAGAAAACATTAATAGTTCTCAAGAAATAGGTAAAAAATTCTAGCAATTACTAGCTCAAAATTGAACAATGAATTTTCCTAGAGAAGTAAAGTTTCTTAATAATTGAAGGTTAACTCTGCAAGAACCACACTTTTTGAGGAAATCTTCCTGGATACGTTTAAAGTTTGTTTTAAGAGGTTCTATTTTTTTGTAACTACTCATTAATTTAACACATTTGCTAAATTTTCCTATATGCAAGACACATATTATTGTAGTAGTTCTGGGTTGTGCAGGATAAGGGTAGAAGAGACTACAGATAGCAATACTGACAGACACAATCACAAGGTTGGTTTTAACAATCACAAAGGTTGTCTTTGTTTTTGAATAGAACCCTCTTGAGGGTTTTATTAGGGGAAGCAAGATATAAATGAAAAATGCCTAGTGTAAAAAAAAAGACTTTAAGAAATAGTACACCCCTCAAATCCCCCCACCCAGAATACTTAAATTCCCGACCCCCCCCCCCCCAGCATCAGTATCCTTAAGTGCAAATCCTGGATCTGAAAGGGTCATATGAGCTATGTGTCATATCATTTAACTTCTTTGAACATCAGTATACCTATCTGTGAAATGGGAATAAAAACTGTCTGACCTAACTGACCTGATACAGAGGTTGAAAGGAATACTTTTTTACATTTTATACTTTTTATAATTCCTGGTGCAAGGGAGCACTTAAAGGGAACCTTGAAGGATAGAATCTACTTTATTAAAAAATATATTAATAATTAAATTAATAATTAATAATTAATAATTAATAATTAAAAATATTAAAAAATATACATTCCTCACTGACTTCCCTGACTTAGCCATAAACTAGCCACCCAGAGGTATTCAAAGTCAAGGATCAGGCCCCAAACTCATAGCCTGAGACACTAAGAAACAGGAAGTCACAATGGGAAGGAAGGAAGCTGAAAAGGAGAAGGGGAAGGCAAGAAAGTCTATTTGAGCATACTATGCAGGGCAAGAACAACAAAACACACAGGACAATATAGACTCTCTGCCCACACCAGAGACCACAGAAGGAAACATGATCTGGTCTCAAGCCCAAATAGCATTCCTGGAGGAGCTTAAGAAAAATTTTAAAGACCAAATCAGGGAGGCAATGACCAACTTGGAAAAAGAAAATACCTCCCTAAAAAAGGAACTTCAAAAACTTACTGAAGACCATAATTCACTAAAAATTAGATACAACCAAACTGAAACTCAGAACTCTATGATGCAGCAGGAGTCAATCGAAAAAAACAAGATGATCGAAAAATTGCAAGAAAATGTAAAATATCTCACTGGAAAAATAACTGACCTAGAGAACAGATCCAGGAGAGACAACCTAAGAATTATTGGTCTACCAGAAAGCCACGATGAGAAAAGCAGTCTAGACAACATCCTCCAAGAGATTGTCAAAGAAAACTGTCCTGAGGTCCTGGAATCAGAAGATAAAATAGCTATTGATAGAATTCACCGGACTCCTCCTGAAAGAGATCCCAAACTGAAAACTCCAAGAAATATAGTAGCCAAATTCCAGAATTATAAGATTAAAGAAAAAATTCTACAAGCAGCCAAAAAGAAACAATTCAAATATCGAGGAACTACAGTTAGGATCACACAGGACCTAGCAGCTTCTACATTAAAAGAGCGGAGGGACTGGAATTTGATATTTCGTAGGGCAAGAGAGCTAGGACTACAACCAAGGATTAACTACCCGGCAAAACTGAGCATAATCTTTCAGGCAAGGAGATGGACATTTAATGAAGTAAGGGACTTCCAGACTTTCCTAATGAAAAAGCCAGAGCTCAATGGAAAATTTGATCTCCAATTACAAGACTCCAGAAGAACATAAAAAGGTAAACAAGGGTAACATAGACTCACACATGCAGAAGTGCACACACCCACACCCACAAACACAAGCTCATTACCTGGGATGCAACAAGAGCAAAATGTTCACATCCCTATATGTGGAGCTGATAACTGTCAATATTTGAAATCTCTATGATTATCATGACCTGCAAAAGGGTTATACTTAGAGGGTGTGGGTATGAATGCACTAACATGGAGTCTAAAAAAAAAAAGACTATTAAGGGGATCAATGGTACTGTAATGGGAAAAAGGAAAGGATGAGCTAGGAAAAGGTAAAATATGCCATCTGAAGAGGCATCAAAACACACTATAGAAGAAGGGAAAGTAAGAGGGAGAGGAACATCATTTAAACACTATTCTCACTGGTTCTGGTTCAAAGAAGGATCAAATTAATCAGTGAAGTTTAAGAATCTAACGTGAATAGACACATAAATTCATTAAATAGAGGAATTGGAGGGAGGGAGAGGAGCATTGTTTGAAATTTACTCTCATTGGTTTGGAATCAAACGGGGAGTAATTTACTCTGATAAGTATAAAAATTTGTTGTGTCCTATAGATAGTGGGAGGGTAAGGGGGGGGTGAAAAGGAGGAGACTAAAGGGAGGGATTATAAGGGAGGGAAATAGTAGTAAGGGGAGAGGGTAGGTTAAGAAGGGGGGTCACTGGGTGGGAACACTGAGGGAGGGGTGGTCAAAAGGGAAAACTTCAAGGAGGGGAAGGGAGAAGGAAGAAACAAAAACATAAACAGGGGAGGGAATAGGATGGAAGGGAAGAGACAGATAGTCATCATTACTGTGAATGTGAATGGGATGAACTCTCCCATAAAACAGAGGCGGATAGCAGAATGGATTAAAAACCATAATCCTACAATATGCTGTCTTCAAGAAACACATTTGAAACAAAGGGATACCCACAGGGTAAAGGTAAAAGGTTGGAGTAAAATTTATTATGCCTCAGCTAAAGTAAAAAAAGCAGGGGTAGCAATACTTATCTCAGATAAAGCAAAAGCAAAAATAGATCTAATTAAAAGAGATAAGGAAGGAAACTATATCCTACTAAAAGGCACCATTGAGAATGAAGCAATATCACTACTTAATATATATGCACCAAGTGGTATAGCATCCAAATTCCTAGAGGAGAAGTTAAAGGAATTAGAGGAAGAAATAGATAGCAAAACTATACTAG
>WOXC01003841.1:0-53716 GCA_011680675.1 Gymnobelideus leadbeateri | reverse complement strand
TTCCCTACCTCACAGGGTTGTCATGAGGGGTGGTTTGTATACGTCAAGGCACTATAAAGATGTTGTAATGTAGCAGGAAGCACAGAGATTATATACAAAATGGGACTTTTGGCCACAGTTTGGTTAAACCCTTGGTGATTCTTTCATTAGAGGTCTTTAAGATCTTCATCAGTTTGAACTGATGTGTCATCCTTCTTGGAGTCAGGAGAATGGATTGGGTGATCTTTGGATTTGGCTCAGCTTGATCTGCTTCAGAATTCAGCATGTTGCAGAGTCCCCTTCGTACTTGCTCCCTACTCACTCCTGCCATCAGAGAAAAGTTTGGGGAGCCTGATCTCTTACTGTCTCTGCCCCTGGAACCCATCCTCCTACTAACTGCAAAAGAGAGGCCTGAGAAAGGATGGGCCATTAAAATCCAATCCCCTTAAAGGTAGGGGCCTTTAAATGGAGCTGGGTTTTGGGGGGCCACCTTGGAACAAGAAGGTTACTGTTTAAACAGATATAATTTGCAGGTAGAAAAGCCAAAACAGGCCTGATAACATACAAGTTATTAATGACCAGAAACCCCTAATTATCAGAGGATGCATAGTTTTTCTCCAGTAAAAGAAACAAACAAATCACACCTTACTTTTTATTGTTCTTTGAGGTTTACAAACCACTTTCCTGAAAGCAATCCTGTGATATAAGAAGTATAAACATCACCCTCATTTTATAAACAGATGCAGAGATTTAGTTATTTCCTCAAGGTCACACAGATGGTCAAAGATAGACCCAAGACTTAAGACCATAGTCTCTTAGACTGAAAATTGAAGGGACCTTTGTTTGCTGTCACCTGGTCCACCCCTTTCACTCTACAGAGGAGGGATTTGAGGATGCTGTCAAGGCCCACTCAACTTCACCTCCTCCATGGAGTCTTTCCTGAATACCCCAGCTTGTGGCGATTTCTCCTGCCTCTGAACCCTAAGAGCACAAGCTATCTGAGCCACCCGTTGGCTACTTAGCATTTACTGCCTGGAGTTATTTGTTTCTGTCTTCTTTCATGGAGTAGAAATTCCTGAAGATCTTCAAGAGACAATGTAGAAGAGGGAAAAGAACATTGAACTTAGAGTAAACAAACAAACCCCCAAATTGATTTGAACCCTGGTCCTACTAGTGACCTTGCACAAGTCATTTAATATCTCTAGGCCTCAGTTTCCCCATTTGCAAAATGTCAATAGTGTAAAGAGTGTTGGCCCTGAAGACCTGGGTTCAAATCCTATCCCTGATTAGTGACTTATCAGATAGTTCCATCTTTAAAGGAAGGATACAGACTGTAAAAAGCACTTGGAAAAGGAGGGAAGCATAGAAGTGGATGGCAAAGACTAATTTCACCCCCAGGAATGTCCTAGTTCTCTCTCTCTCTCTCTCTCTCTCTCTCTCTCTCTCTCTCTCTCTCTCTCATATATATATATATATATATATATATATATATATATATATATATATATGAAATTTTGGGGGGGTCTTTTTTGGAGGCGGAAAGGCAGGGCAATTGGGGTTAAGTGACTTGCCCAAGGTCATAGAGCTAGGAAGACTTAAGTATCTGAGGCCAGATTTGAACTCAGGTCTTTCTGACTTCAGGGCCAGTGTTCTATTCACTGCACTACCTAGTGGCCCATAAATATATATAATTTTTATATTAAGAGTGATCAGAATTGGGATGGTTAGGTGTAATGGTAATGGGGATTTGAAGATCTCTCTGCCCCTTGTAATGGCAAGCAAACAAGTACTTAGCACCTTGTTTCAAGTTGAGCTTTCCTGATTATATCAAGCCTTTGTTAAAAATCAGAACTTGTCAATCCCACAGTGGCAGGAACTTGCTGATGGAACAAGAAGGGCTGGGGCAGGGAGGAGCTAATGATCATTTATAAGGAGAGGTACAGGCTGGAGAGAGAAGAATTGAGAACAGAACTTGTGGTGGCAGAACTGAGAACTGAACTGAGAACTGAGAAGAACTGAGAAGAGAATTGAGAAGAACTGAGAAATGAGGAGAGGAGAATTGGGAGGAAGCATGGCTGTGGCACTGGTACTTTGTCTTTCTGTTTTGGTGTTACTTTGTCAGGTTCATCTGCTGGTAGAGGACATTGCTGTTGTTACAGAAGTCCTGGGACCTTACTGTTGGGTTCAGAAGCCCTGAAAGAGGATTTTATTGTTGTATGTTTACAGAAATCCTGGAGGAGGGTCTTACTGATGTTTTCAGAGGTCCTGGGACTATACTGATTATTTGTGTTGATTTCTCAGACCTTGGTGTTGGGTCTATGTTGATTTCACAGGCAGAGAGTGAATTGATGATGGTGCCCGAAATGTGAATGAATATTATTGTGGCTTTGTTAAGCTTTGTCTTCCCAGGAACAGAAACTGTGAAGGACTTGAGGTGGACTAGACACTGTGAGCTTCAATATGGAATAGGAACTGCACAAGGAGCTGGACAAGGGACTGAGAGCTGCCTGCCCTTTAATACAGGTGACAGTTGGATAGATTTGGGCAGGAGCTAGGACCATGGAAGAGGAGCCATGGAAGTTGAAAGCCTGCCTAGAGTCAAGATGTAAAGACTTCTCCTTGGGTATTTAATGCAAACTGAGAAGATCATGATTTACTGTGGCCTAGGGGTGGAGCACTTTGTATTCTGTATCCTGTACTCTTCAGGATGATTGAATTAAGGATGATTGGAAATTAATCTCCAGTTAAGAAGAAAGAAGACTTTTTGACTGAGAAATTAAGACAAAGTGACCTAGTACCTTTGTACTTTGTGTCTATTAAGGAGGCTTGCCTCCTTAAGTATGATGGAGTTAAGTTCTTACTGAATGATATCTTTTGCTTAAAGCTGTGTGACGACTTTGGTGAAAACTATGTGGCCATTTTAGTGATAAGATGTTATGTCATAACTTTGTGAATGCTGTACTTTGATTTCTGTCAATGTTTGTCTTAGTTTATTACTGAATAAGTAGAGAGTTCACTATACTATGTAATCAGAACCTTGAAGCTGTTCATAGAAGCAGTCCTCTGGAAAGCTTTGGCTTTACACTAGGTAGTGCAGTAAATAGAGCATGGGCTTTGGAGTCAGGAGGACCTACATTCAAATATGGCCTCAGACACTTAACACTGTGTGTTAAGCTGTGTGACTTTGAGAAAGTCACTTAACCCCAATTGCCCTGCCTTCTCCCCTCCAAAAAAAAAAGAAGAAGAAGAGTGATCACAATGACTGGAGTTGGGGGAGGTTACTTTAGAATTACTTCATAGAGGTGTGTAACTCTATCACTCTCCTGCTCAAGAAACTTCAATGTCTGCCTGTTGCCTCTAGGACAAAATACAAACTCCTCTTTTCAGTACTTTAAGCTCTGAAAAATTTGGCTCTAGTCTGCCTTTCCAGGCTTAATGCATATTTATGCATTCTGCATCACAAGCCAGACTCTCTCACTTGTTGCTGATACGCCACATTACACCTCTCCCTTATGTGCCCTATGCCTAGGGCACTCTCTTCTCCTCTTCACTTCCACCTCCCAGCACGCCTTTCTTTCTTTGAGGCTTAGCTCAGGCCTCTACTGATCCCATCTGTTAATGTTTCACTGTGAAATTACTTTGCATTTACTTTGTATATAATTTGTACTTACTTCTCTGCATACCTGTTATATCCCTTCAGTAGGATATAAAGTCCTTGAGGGCACACACTGTATTATTTTTGTCTTTGTAACCCCAGGACCTATCACAGAGCTTGTGTGCTGTCTTTAGGGTCAGGGTCAAATTGCTGACTCATAGCCTTGCAGCCCTTGGGCGAATGATTGACCACAGTTATCCTTGGAATGAGTCACAGCATCCCTAGTTTGTTGTTGTTTGTCCTTTGCTCTCAAAAAGCACCTCGGCATCAGAAAGGTGTAGCTATGACTTGCAAGTGAATTGGATTTGAGTGAAGCAGGGCTGTGCAAAATCACCAGCCTCATTGTCTCCTCTGGAACCATCTGGGTTCAGTGACTGAATATAGATCAGGACGACTGGAGATGGCCCTGCCACTAGTTTGTAGTATTGGTATTGATGGGGGGTCTTTTCCTGGCTATAATTATAATTGTTACCTCTGAGTCAGTGATGGAGCTAATTTGGAATAAAAGAATCCTGGATTGAATGAGGAGACAAGCAAGGATTCTTCAGCTACAAATTCACTGTGACCCTGGGCACTTCACCTTGCTGGGTTTCAGGGTTAGGGATGGAAAGATCTTGGCCACCTCCCTTTAAGACTGTTGTGAGAATGAAATGAGATACTGTTTATGGAAGCTCTTTAAAATGTATAAAGCATCAGCCCCACACTTTCCAAATTGTGTCTGTGGCTCTGTGAAGGGCCTCCCCGTTTCTTTGCCTTTGAATTCCTATCCATCCCTTAAAGTTCAGCTTTGGTGCCTTTCTCCTCCAAGATTCTCCCACTTGAAAACAAGAGTCAGCCTAGGATATCAATGTAATACTTCATTCTGGGTTTCTCAAAGGCATTTAGTATGGAATGCTAAATACTAGAGTTATCTTTTTCAAAAAAAATGAGAGATTGATAGATTTAGGCAATTAGAAAATGTCCATAATTGGGCGGCTAGGTGGCTCAGTGAATAGAGCGCCGGCCCTGGAGTCAGAAGGACCTGAGTTCTGAGCCGGCCTCAGACACTTAATCCACACAAACAAAAACCTAGCCGTGTAACCTTGGGCAAGTTACTTAACCCCAATTGCCCTAAAGGGGCGGCTAGGTGGCGCAGTGAGTAAGAGCGTCGGCCTCAGAGTTGGGATGACCCGAGATCAGATCCGGCCTCAGAAAATGAGCACCCACACATAAATAATGAGTAGCCGTGTAACCTTGAGCAAGTTACTTAACCCCAATTGCTTAAAAAAAAAAAAAAGAAAAAGAAAATGTCCATAATTGATAGATTTTAGGTTGATAGATTTAGATAATTGAGGATCCATGATTTAGAGCTAGAAGGGCCCTTTGATGCTAACTCCCTCTTTTTACAGACAAGAAAACAGAGGCCTAAAGAGCTTAAGTAGCTTATCTATTTACGTAGCTAGTAAATGTCAGAAGTGAGATTTAAACCCAGGTCTCATTAACTCTGAGTTCAAAACTCTTCTACACCAGGCTATCCACCTCCTGGACTGTAGCTCCGTGGGGGTAGGAAATAGATCTTCTTTAAGCTTTGTCTCTCCTCTAGTCAATAGAACCATAAATCATAGTTCTAGAGCTGGTTATTAGAAATTATTGAGTCCAAATCCCTAATTTAATCAGATGAGGGAGCTAAAGTTAAATGACTTAGACAGGATCATATGGTGAGTGAGGGATTCAACCCTAGCTTTTCCTAATTTTTCTTCCATCGCAATATCATACTACTTCAACTCATCTATTACTTATTAGATAAGTCTCAGACAGTTGCCAGATTCTCAGAGAGATTAAGCTACCTTTCTAGTGACACAGTAAATAACTGAGGCAGACTTTGAACCCGAGTCTTCTAGACTCCAAGTCCATATATCATTCATTGAAATTTATTGACTCTTGACTATCAACATTTCCCCCTCTAATGAATGCATTGATGTGATGAAATTCTGAATATATTAGAGATTTATATTATATACGGCAACTTTGGGAGATGAGAATGGGCTTAATTTTTCTCTATTTTGTACAATGATTCTCCTATCTACCTTTATCCATGGAGCATTCTCTACTCATAGAAGAGAATTTATGAGTTCCATCAAAATGTTTTTAGTTCAAAAGTGTTCCATGGCTACATTAATTTGGGTAATATTGCTTCAACAAATGTAAGATAATTATTATCACCAGAAAAGAACTCTCAGCTCAATTCAGTTCAAGAAGCATTTATTAAGGGCTTGTTCTGAAAGTCATTGTTCCAAGCACTGGAAATATGAAGACAAAAATGAAAAACAACCCTTATGTTTAAGGAACTTATGTTCTAAGGGTTGGAGTTGGGAGGACGAAACATATACACAAAGTAAGTTGACTACAATGCAATTTGAGGAGAAAGAAAGTAACTAAGAGGAAACAAGATTGACACAGAGAAGATGGCAGTTGAGATGAATCTCAAAGGAAAAGGAGGATTTTCAGAGGCAAAAGATAAGGAAGGATTGCATGGTGGGGGGGCATTCTGTACTAATGCAGAGAGGCAGAAAATGGCCTGTTGAGCTTAGAGAACAGTTTGATATTTTTGTTATTCAGTCATTTCAGTCATGTTCAACTCTTCATAACCCCATTTGGTGCTTCCTTGGTGAAGATACTGGAGTGGTTTGCCATTTCTTTCTCCAGTTCATTGTACAGATGAGGAAACTGAGACAAACAGGGTTAAGTGACTTACCCAGCTCAGACAGCAGGTGTCTGAGGCCAGATTTGAGCTCAGGAACATGATCTTCCTGACTCTACCTAGCTGTCCCAGACTACAACATAGAGTTTGGTTTGTCTTTAATCTTTTTTGGTGATTTAAATTTGACAGACACTAATAACAAGAATACTTTTATATGCAACTAAGAACAGAAGAAGAATATTGTATATGAAGCCTTGAATCTCCATTATTACAACTTATTTCTTAAGTATATGATAAATTCAGCATGTTAATTCCAAAGCTGTTTCCCTTGTCTGTTTCCCTTTCAAACTTCTTCTGTTCTCTGTGCATTTTTAAAATGCTTCATTGATTATCTTCTCTCTTTCTCTCTCTCTCTCTATCTCTCTCTCTGTCTCTGTATGTCTGTCTGCTTCTGTCTCTGTCTGTCTGTCTCTGTCTCTGTCTCTCTCTCTGCCATATCTCTGCCCCAGGGCTCACCTCTCCCCTCAAAAAACACATACAAATAACCTGTTGCCTTTCTAACAAATAAATATATTTAGTCATTGAGCCAAGAAATATTCATTAAATGTCTACTGTATGCCATTAAGTGATGAGGATAAAAAGAGACAAAAGACTTCCCTGATCTCAAGGAGCTCACAGTCTAATGAAGGAAACAACATGCAAACAACTGTGTATGAACAAGATATGTACAGCACATGTTGGAGATAATAGAGAGAAGAGAATTACAGGGGATCAGCAAAGACATCAGAAGATGAGACTTTAGTTGAGATTTGAAAGAGCAGGGGATGCAGGCAGTGGAGATAAGGAGGAAGGACATTTGAGGCATGGGGGTGGAGGTGGGGAGAAGCCAGTGAAAATGCCTGAGTCAGGAGATAGGGTGTCTTATTGGAGGAACTGTAAGAAAGTCAGTGTCACTGGGTTGTAGAGTATGTAATGGGGCATAAGCTCTAAGACAACTGGAAATGTGGGGGGAGGGAGAAGACTTTGAATACCAAACAAAGGATTTCATATATGATCTTGGATGTGATAAGGATACACACATTGCAATGTTCATCTTCTTCTGCATCTCTAGTCCATTACCTCTCAGTCCAACAATGAGAATGGGCACTGGAGCTTTATCATCAGTCCTCTGGAGTCACCAGTGGTCATTGCATTGATTAGAATTCTTAAGTCATTCAAGGTTGTTTTCTCTGGTTCTGCTTGATTCACTCTGCATCAGTTCATTCAAGTTTTCCTAGATTCCTCTTTCTCTCTCTCTTTTTTTTCATTTTTAGGGCACAACAAATATTCTATAACATTCATGTACCATTATTTGTTCAACTGGCTATTCCTCAACTAATAGGCAACCTTTGATTTCCAGATTTTTGTTAAAATTCTTTAAAAATGCTATTATGGATACATGTTTACATATATGTATTGTTTCCTTTTATTATCTTTTTGGGCAGTATAGGCCTAGTAGTGGTATTTATGGATCAAAGGGGAATATGCACTTCTTAAAGGGGAGCAATTATGAGATTAGATTGGCAAAGTGGATCAATCCTGATCATGAAGGCCTTAAAGCCAGGTAAGGAATTTGCATTTTGTCCTTGAGGCATTAGGGAACCCTTGAAAATCTTTGAGCAAAAGAGAGACAGGGAGACACCTGTACCTTGGGAATTTATTTTGATTGTTATATAGAGGATAAATTGGAGAGGAGAGAGATTTGAAGACAGAGACCAGTTAGGAATTTATTACTGCACTCCAGGTGTAAGGTAATAAGGTCCTGAATTAAGGCTATGGAGTGAAAAGAAGGGGTTGGATGTAAGGGATTTTGTGGAGTTACAATCATTAGGACTTGACAACTGATCAGATATGGGGGGAATGAGGAAAAGAGAAGAGTCAGTAATCTGAGCTCATGAATCTAGTGACTTGGAAAATGGTGGTGTACTCAAGTAGAAATAGAGAAGTTGAAAATATGATTGAATTTCAGAGGTTGGGTAGGGGTTGGGAGGGGTGGCTGATAGTGGTAGCGATAATCATAGGATCATAGATTCCATCATTTAGTCCAATCGTATTTTATAGATGAAGAATCTGAGACCAGAAAGGTTAAGTGACTTGTCCCTATTCCCCAAAATGAAAGAATTCTTTTCAGGGTAGCAGATGGGCAGATAGATAAAGCATCACTGTTGATCCTTCATTGTTGTTGTTGTTGTTGTTTTTTTAAGAGGACTGATGTCATCATGGGCAATGGCTTGACTTGTGAGTGAATTGGATTCTAGAATGATCCAAGTCCAGTGGCAAGACAAGAGTGAGAACAACTGACAATGGCCCAGGACACAGTGGATGATTTTGGCTTCTTTGATTTTTGCCTGTATAGCCGCCTTCATGACCACTGGAACAAATTGTTCTTATCTGCCCATGCTGCTGGGGAAGTCTTCATACAATTGGGGTAGACATCCATCCACCCAACTCACCTATGGTTTTGAGGCCTGTTAATCACCCTCAAACCTAGTTTAGCTTGTCTGCTGAGACAGTTTCACTGGGGTGTGGACATTGCCAATGCTACAGCTTCTTAGAGCCATGATAGAAAGTTGGGTGACCAGTTGGATGCCAAAGGTGGATGGGCAGACCTGAAAAGGGCTCAGCAGCCCTCCCATCAAAGGTGCTAATCCTCCTTGAACACTCCATAACACCTCATTGAGTTAACTGTATATAAGCTCAATGCTGAGCACAGAGTATACAAATAAAAGCAAACGTGACAGTACTTGCCTTCAAAGAGCTTACATCCTAATAGGAGGATGACAATACAAATAAAGGAGTGCTGGCTAGCAGTGAAGGGGGGGTAAGAAAGCATGTACTATGGTATGGTGAGGTTATAGTTGTTGTTGGAGTGAGACAGGCAACCAAAAATCTGGAACCCATAGAAACTGAGATCACCAAGTCAATGAGGACAGACAGCCTGATAGACACAGATGGAGAGAGAGAGAGAGAGAGAGAGAGAGAGAGAGAGAGAGAGAGAGAGAGAGAGAAAGAGAGAGAGAGAGAGGAAAAGGGCCCAGGAGAAAGCCTTGGCAGGGACTCTGTTTGGCTGGTAGTTTCTTGCCTACAGGTCTGGTCTCCCTGAGTGGAAGGACCCTGGCTTCCCACTTGGTGTTTATCATTATTTAGCATACAGGAGCCCAGGCAGGCTGCCTGCTGGCCTCAGTATCTTCCTCAGGCTTCCCCAAGCTATCTCCTCTCTGGTGGCTGGCTGCAGGATGGGCCAGTCAGCTGTGGCTGCTTGCCAGCATTATGGACAAGTGACTCATTAACAATCCATGGCCAATGAACTAAAACAAAAACAAATTTTAAAAAATGCACGGAGGATTTTCAAGAGCTCACCATCTTCACCTATAACACAAGGCTCAGTCCTGCATGTTAATGAAGATAAAAAGCCTGAATAAGAAAAGGAGAAAGGGGTTTTTTTAAACATCCCTATAGACAGACTCAATTTGTAGGGTCAATATCTCCTTCCCTGAGTGTATTGTTTGTGTTTCTGGTGGGGGGAGGGGTTAGTACTGAATGTAAGCTGAAATATCAGGCCTCAAAACCACATTAGGTTAAGACCAAACCCCAAGCTTAGGCTCCAGTGAGCATTGGAAGCAGTTTTATTTTCTACTCAAACTGGGGACCCGGAGTCATGCAGGATGTGGGGAATGGACTGTGGGGTGGGAAGGGCGTTGGATTAGCCCCATCCCTTAGCCCCAGGAAGGTCTCTGCCTTCCCCCAGGCCCTAGCTGGTGCAGGGCTGGCTAGTCTAGAGCACAGAGGGTCGAGTTGGGGATTGAGGGGGGCGAAGTAGGTGGGACGGCTAAACTGCAGAGGGGCACTTGGGGATGCGCTCTGCGGCTGGCGCGGAGCTGGGCGGTGCTTGAGGCGGAGCCGGCAGGGGAGGAGCCTGCAGCTCCAGCCCCTGCAGCCCTCCCCTGGCAGCCACCGTTCCCGCCCCCCACTCTCACATTCATCTCCTGGTTCGGTGGCGGCGGTCCTGTCAGCTGGCTGGCTGGGGGAGCTGCTGGCGGGCGTTGGAGCAGCAGCAGCCTCCGCCGCCGCAGCAGCCAGCGCTCTTCTCCCGGGCTGAGCCCAGAGCTGCCCAGCAGCGTCGCCCTCCGGGTGGTGAAAGCGGGCCGCTGCCCCTTTTCTCTGCCTGGCTAGAGGCCAGCTAGTGTATCCTGTCTGCCGGCCGCCTGCACTCCCCCAGCTGCGCCCGGGCTCGCTCTCCGTCCCACCGCCCGTGTCCGTCGGTCTCTGTTGGGTTCAGCTCGCCTATTCCTCAGGCCAGATGATGAACTTCTTGCGGCGCCGCCTCTCCGACAGCAGCTTTATCGCCAACCTGCCCAATGGCTACATGACCGACCTGCAGCGGCCCGAACCACAGCAGCCGCCGCCACCTCCCCCTGGCTCGGCCTCGGGCCCCGCTGGGCCTCCGGCCGCTGGTTCCCCGGCCCCCGAACGAAGGCCGCCGCCTCCCCAGGTGCAGCCCCAGCAGCCCGCGCCGCAGCCGGCCCCGCCGCAGCCCTCAGCCCCGGTACAGTCCATGAGCAGCAGCTTCTTCAGCTCCCTGTCCAACGCCGTGAAACAGACCGCCGCCTCGGCGGGGCTGGTGGACGCTCCCTCCAGCACCCCAGTCGCCTCCAGGAAGTCCAAGTTGCTCCTGGTCATCGATGAACCGCACACAGACTGGTAGGTGGGCCCCTACTCACCAGGGCTGGTCCATCCCTGCCCCAACCTCGCCCAGCTGCCTAGCCGCTGTCCCCGGTGCTGACCTCGGTACTCCTTGTCCTCACTTCTAACGCTGAGGCCACGCGAGCTAATCATTCACCCTCCCCCCACTGCCTCATCCCCCAATTCCTAACTGGGCATGTTTCGTGCATGGGGGATTGGGTGGACTCGGCTTGTTATGGAATGAGAAGGGGCGGGAATGGAGGGGGAAGGTACGTGCTTAAGCCTGGAAAGGTTACCAGGTAGCTGAGAGGGAATTTGACATGGGTCTAAAACTAGGAAATGTGATGAATTGGATTTGTTCACCAAATTCCAGATCATGAGGGAGAACCTTAGGAGCTTAAACTAAGCAAATGTAGAGTCTTACTTTACATAGCAGGAATTGAACTTGGGGGAATGTTTTAGCTGGATATATACCATTGAGTAAAGAGGTTCAAGAAAGATAAAATCGAACAGTAAGAGACGTCTGACTGGCTATCTTCAGGAAGGATTGGGATGCTTAGAGCACATCCTCAAGACACTAAAGCTGGCAACAGAAAGAGCAGTCAAGCCCTCCCACAACTTGTTCCTCGGTGTCTCTGTCATTGACAGAACCCTGGACAGGAGGAGACTCGAGAGCCATCATTGCTAAGTGGGATTTCTTGTATTCATATAATCCTTTGCCACCTTCTCTATGCGTGTTTTACCTTATTATTATTATCTTTTGCACCCCTCCCAATTCTTCCTTTTGAGATAGAGATTCTGTAGGGATAACTGATGTTGGTGTTGGTGGAATGAGATATGGAGGATGCCTGTTACTCATTGTGGCCCTTGTGGGGAGCTGTCTGTGTGACTGTTGAGCTTATTTCTTAGTCTTAATTTTTTTTCTTTTTCCCCCACCATGATGGAAAAAGGGCCCTGAAGGGGACATTCTCAGGAAATGGCCATCTGGTGCAAGGTGGAGTAGTGAATGGTGCAGAGGCAAATTAGGAACAGAATAGGGAAGGCATTTAAAGACAACTGTGGTGTGTCATTCATTGGCAGCTCCATTCATTTCAACAAGTCTGTTGAGCACCTACTGTTTCCAACACTTTGTAGGGTTAAGAGAAAGCATGATTCTTGACTTCAAAGACTTTAAATCATGCCAGGGACATTTTATATACATGAAATGTTTAAATAAGAATATAAGACAGTCTATGAGTACCCAAAGAATGCTTATCACAAGAAGTAATATAGGAATCCAGAGTAGGGAAATGTGAATTGGCTTGGTCAGTAAAGGTTTCAAGGAAAGAGGTGAGTTTTGATTTTTATCTCAAGAAGAGTAGGATTTGGATAAGGAGGGCAAGAATGTCAATGACTCAGATTTTTCATTGTAGGAACCTTCTGTTCTCTGGCTCAATTCCTCAACCTATATGTATTTTTTTTTTCTGAACAGCCTTTAGGCACAAATACTCTATCCTGCACCTGCCAATTGGCATATGTGTTGTGGTCCTCCTGAAGAACTGGGTTTTAATTTGTTATGCATCAATCTTCAGAGTTTTAGAGTCACCCCAGTGAGGGTTGTTGTTCCTATAGAAAGATTGCTTCGCATTGGACTAGACAATTTGGCTCAATGCCCCTTATGTTGCCTCACCATACCCCCAGACGCTTATGCAAACTGAAGCTGCAGAGGACATCATGTGTTGAATACCAACTGTTTGATTTTTTCCAAACTTACAACATTGATGTATTAATGCACCACTTAGCACAGTGCCTGGCACATAGTAGGCACTTAATAAATGCTAATTGACTCACAGGCTAATATTTATCAAGCCTAAAGATTAACTTCTTTCTATGGTTTGCGGAATTTCCCAGAATTCCAGGATTAGTATTCATTATAAATGTGTTCAGGCTCATTGAACACCCTGGTCATTATTGATAAGTGGTTATAGTGAAATATTCTTTGTGAAATTAGATGCAGATGTGATATCTTCCAGGTGCTTACTCAGGGCAAATGCTGGGACTTAATTAAAAAGTACTTAAGGTGCCAAAGGATGATTGTTGGGGGGTGGGGATGGAATGAGCCGCTACTTTAATTTAAGTTTCTGTCAAAGTGTTGGGCTAACAGGTGTCATTTATACCTCGTAAATGTTGCAGATGAGAAGCAGTCATTCAGCACCCATCCCAGCACAGTTTTGGTGTTCTATTCTCAACTGTACGGCAGACAAATGGAGGCAGAAGGGTTTTAACAGCTAGTTTTTGAAAATTGTGATTTTAAGAAAGTCTTAAGTCAAACAGGCTTTCAAAACAGCTACATTAACAGCATGACCTTTTGAATTTAGATCTATTATATTTTGTTGTTAGTTGTGGAGGAAAAGGGATGTGGGCATCAATCATTGACCAGTATGTGTGTGGGGGGGGGGGGAGAAGGACTGAAATTAGTGCTGGTAAATTTTTAATAATTGTCTCTCTGAAAAAATGTATGCAGAATACATTTTAAAGTTTAATTTGCATTATTAACATTTTCTCCATCATTTTCTGAAGTCTAAAGTCAATTTTCTGAAGTCTAAAGTCAATTGTCAAAAGACAATAAACCAAGCCCTTATTTGTAGGGTTTGTTGGTTTCTTAGGTGTGAATGTTCATGCTGAAAATATAACAGTCAGATAGAACCAGCCAGTTCAAAATGGTTCCAGAATACTTCTGAGTAGAGGGAGGTGGAGATGGAGGTGGTCTTGGGCTATTTTCTTTAAAAGATCATTACATTTTATATTATTGCTTTCTCCCTATCCCTGACAACATGGATAATGTGGACACATGTTTTGCATGACTTCATTAAAAATAAATAAAAAAGATAATTTCATTAAAAATATCTTGAGATACAGACAGCATTGCATAGTAGAAAGAATGTTGACTCTGGAATGAGAATCAAATCCTACTTCTGACAGTAGCTGTGTGACCATAGATAGATAAATCATTTAACTCTCTGGGCCTATTTCTTCATATATCAAATGAGGTTGTTGGACTAGATTACTTCTGCACGCCTCTCAAACTGTACACCTGTAGATTATTATAAGCTTTAAGAATTCTTTTAAAATATTGCCTTTACAACTGACATAATACTACAGACAGCAAATGTGTGTTTAAATTATTTTAATAAATATCTGGCCTTTCAAGTTCCATATTTGTAAATTGGAAAGGGCATTTACCTCTGTGTCTTAGTGATTTTGTGTATTTGTGTATAAAGAAAAAGCACCAATTTTGGGGGTAGTGGCATTGGGAGGGTAGAGTAAACCAAGGTTATAATCCAGCTGGTAAATAGATGCCTGTGCTCACAGAAGTCTTGCTGTCTAATTTAATTAAGTTTTGGGGCATTTAAAAAGCATCTATGATGTTCTGGGCACTGTGCTAGGCATACAACTACAGAGACAAAAATGAGACATTCTTTTGCTTCAAGCAGCTCATGTTCTACTAGGGTTGAGGAGATAGCTTTATGTATAAAAGTAAATATAATATTTTTTGTGAGAAACACCAGCAACTGTGGGGATTAGGAGAGGCTTCAAAGGTTGTGGCAAGTGAGCTGAACCTTGAAGAAAGCTAGGGATTCAGAGAATGATACAATTGAGATCTTTGTTTTCCTTTCCTCAGTGACTGAGGAATCAATCTCTTCCTGAGCCTTCCAAATATCAAAATTGAAAACCAGTGCAGTACAGCTCAATTTTGATTACCCAGGTGCTGGTTTTTAATGAATCAACAATAAAGGAATGCATTGGGACAAGTAGGTGGTGAAATGGATAGAGCACTGGGCCTGGAGTCAAGAAGACCCGAGTTCAAATCCAGCCTCAGATGCTTAATAGCTTGGACAAATCACTTAACCCCTATTTGCCTTAGTTTTATCATTTGTAAAGTGGAGGTAATAATATTTGTATTACCCGCCTCAAAAGGCTACCACAGGCTCAAATGAAACATCATGTGTAAAGTACCCTGGGAACCTTAAAGCACTGTATAAGTGTTGTGTGTTATCAACTAGATGGTAAGCTCCTTGAGGGCGCAGATAGTATCTGATGATAATGATAGTGAAAATAAAAATAATAATAATGACAGCTAATATTTACAGAGCACAGTGCTCAATTTGTCTGGCTGCTTGTGGCTGGCCCTAGAAAAAGATTTGGATTGGGCTTGAGGTGATTGAAACTATTGGCTATCATGAAGTTTTGGTGTTCTCCAGTGTATTTGATTTCATCAGTGCTATCTTATTTTGATGGATACATGGTCAAATATGGGCTTTAACTTTGATTTATTGATTCTATAATATGTTTACTCATTAAATGTCACAACTAGAAGGGACCTTTAGAACAGGGATTTTTCCTTCAGTCCAATACTGTGCCACCATCCCAATTTGATAAACAAAGAAAGTAAAATGCTGGATTTTTTTTTTGAGAAAGGTAAGCATTCAGAGACAAAGTATTTTGATCTTTTAGAATATGTAGCATTATTTGTTTGTAATGCTGGTCCTACACAGCTGCTGTAATCCAAGATGATATCCATCTTCCTACAGAATGGAATCAATTTTGAAACTCATGGCTCCTCAGTACTCCTTGACCCTGGCATCCCTCTTTCCTTCTGGCAGGAGAGGGTGGAGGGTGGTATTCTGAGAATCCCTCCCAGATTCTCCATTTAAGGAGAGGGCCTAGGGCAGCACCTGAACATTTCTTACCTTGCTGCTCTCCCGGACTTCATCATTGCCTCTAGTAACTCTTTCTTCTTCTTTCTTCTTCTTCTTCTTCTTCTTCTTCTTCTTCTTCTTCTTCTTCTTCTTCTTCTTCTTCTTCTTCTTCTTCTTCTTCTTCCTTCCTTCCTTCCTTCCTTCCTTCCTTCCTTCCTTCCTTCCTTCCTTCCTTCCTTCCTTCCTTCCTTCCTTCCTTCCTTTCTTTCTTTCTTTCTTTCTTTCTTTCTTTCTTTCTTTCTTTCTTTCTTTCTTTCTTCGAGGGCAATTGGGGTTAACTAACTTGCCCAAGGTCACACGGCTAGGTTTTTTTGTTGTTGTTGTTTGTGTGTGTTAAGTGTTTGAGGCCAGATCCAAACTCAGGTCCTTCTGACTCAAGGGCCAGCACTCTACTCACTGCTCCACCTAGCTTCCCCTAGTAACTCTTCTTCCTGCAAGATGGAATCAACTGTGAAACTTACACTTCCTTCTTACTCTTGGGACTGTCCATCCATCCAATTGCCTTCAAGACTTCAACATTTCCCCTACCCCAAACTAATTCCTTAGTACCCTTACCCCACTTTTTAGTTTCTTTTTATGCATTGTGTGCCCTCATTAGATTATGAGCTCCTTAAGGACAGAGGCTGTCTTTGCTCTTCTTTATATCCCCAGGCTAAGTATAGTGCCTGGTATGGTACATAGTAGGTGCTTAATAAACATCCATTAACTATTATTGATTGAGTGACCATTTATAGATTATTGATTGATAAATATGATAGCTCACATTCCTTTAGCACTGCAAGATTTGAAGAATGTTTTCCTCATGACAGCCTTATGAAGTAGACAGTGTAGTTATTATTATCTCAATTCTATAGAAGAGTAAATTGGAACTTAGAGATCAAGTGACTTGCACAGGGTTGCACAGCTAGTAAGTATCAAAACTGGAATCTTAACTATAAGCAGGTAAAAAGCAATTTCCTTATGGAAGTAAAGTTGAGAATGGGGGGGTGGCTGGAGTTTTGTATTAGGAGAAGGTAAGGAAGTTGTTGTCACCTCTGATTTTTTATAGAATATATCCTAAGGGATTTGATTAAATTATTCTCAGAATCTAAGGGACTGAAGAGAGAGAAAGAGGGAGAGAGACAGAGAGAGAGACAGAGAGAGACAGAGAGAGACAGAGAGACAGAGACAGAGAGACAGAAAGACAGAGAGTAAGAGAAAGACAGAGATAGAGACAGAGACAGAGAGACAGAGAGACAGACAGAGACAGAGACAGAGAAACTCTGAGTCCAAGCCAGGCTTGACTAAGAATTTCCTCTAAAACATTCTTGAACAGTAATCATCCAGCCTCTGAAGATCTCCAGTACCTAGTAATTCCCAAGGATATTGAATCTGCTTTTGAATTCCTTGAATTATTAGGAAATATATCTTTACATCAAAGCCAGAGTTGCTTATCTGGTTCTTTCACTTATTGCTCCTAATTTTTCCTTGGGGAGTCAAGCAGAAAAAAATCCATTATTTTCCACATGATAGCCCTTCAAACACTGGAAGGTAGCTATTATCTTGCCCAAAGTCTTTTCTAGGTTAAATAAATGTCACCAGCTTCTTTAACCAATCCATGGATGACATGGTTACCAGTTCTTTTACCTCCTCATTGTTCTCTTCTAGTCTTGCTCTGGCAGCTAGATGGTAAAGTTGGATAGAGCACTGGGCTTTCAGCCAGAATCTGAGTTCAAGTCTGGCCTCAAGCACTTTCTAGCTGTGAGACCCTGGGCAAAGTAATTTAATCCTTCTTGACTCAGTTTTCTCATCTGTGAAATGAACTGGAGGAGGAAATAGGAAAACATTCCACTGTCTTTGCCAGGAAAACCCCAACAACAGTTGCCTTTCCCACTTCCAAAAATGTTCTGCTGAACTTGTATTGTGGATGAAGTCACAAGATCTCACAGTAGCAATCTGGTCCAATGCATGCCTCAGAAAACACTTGATCAAGTATCTGTAGTCTTTGTTTTGCAGGTCTTCAGGGTTGAGGAATCTACTACTTACCCAGGCAGCCTGTTCCATTTTTGTGTAGTTCTGATTATTAGGAGAAACTTATATTAAGCCTATACTTTACTCTTTGCCAATTCTACCCTTTCCTCACAGTTTAATTCAATCTAGCATGAATTTATCTTATTTTTTTATTTTTTGGAGGGAATTGGGGTTAAGTGACTTATCCAAGGTTACACTGCTAGTAAGTCCCTAAAGTCTGAACTTAGGTCCTCCTGACTCTAGGGCCAGTGCTCTATCCACTATGCCACCTAGCTGACCCTCTAATATGAGTTTACTAAATACCTACTACATATGCAAGGTATTTGTGATACAAAAGCAAAAACAAAATAATTTCTGTCCTCAGGGTGGTTACATTCTACTGGTTCTGCCCAATGGGACTGAACAGAACAGTAACCCTTCTTCTTTGTGTAAGTCTTTTGAAAAACTTGACCAGTTTTCACATTTAATCTGAAGTCTTTTTTTCTCATCCCCAGTTCCTCATCAGGGCAGAAGACATCAGAACTTATTCTCCAGTTCTGGGTTTTTGGTAGCCAGTGTCAACAAGCATTTGTTAAGGAGTTGAACCTTTGGCAGAACTAAGGGTAGGCAAGGTTGGCAGCTGCTCATGGTGCAATACTTGGGCAGGGGGTGATATTGAGGGGTCTTTTAAATGTTTTTTTTTTTAAATAAATGCACGTGCAATGTTTTTAATGAGAGAAAATTTTACTCTTCATGGCATGTTGGTTTTAATTTTGTCATAAACCAAGTCATGGCTATTAAGGAACTCAAAGTTTCTGTAACACATGGGGGGCATTTAAAAACCTTGCTGAGTTGCCTTGTCCTGGTTTGGGCCTTTGGCAAACTCTGCCTATATTATTCCAGGTCTTTGAGTGGTCCCCAGTTGACTATTGGAAAAGAAAATGTTGCTGGGGGGCCTGGAGGATGTAAACCTGAACTTAGGCAGTGAATTTCTATAAAAATTTTGTGTGAACGACACTGCCTGAATAAGAGTGGTCCCTTGAAGGAAGCCTGTCAGCACAGTGCCTAATGATAACTTTTTAAAAAGCCGTTAAATGTGGGTGAATATGAGCCCAGCAGGCCTCCATCAGCCATTTTGTAGTGATCTATGGTGAGGTAATGGTAGCACTCATAAGAACACAGTTAAAATGTTGGGGTGGAGATGTGGTGTGACGTTAACACACTTCTTTTTTAAGCACGTAGCTGACAGTCACACATTTGTTCTCAGACTGTGGCAGACATAAAATAGAGGAGCTGGTTTGGGGCTTGGTGCAGAGAGTATTTGATTTCAGGCTAGAAGTTTTGGGTTCCAGTTCTGACATGGCCACTCATTCATTTAGACCCTCTGAGCTTAAGTTTTCTCATATGCAAAATGGGAAAATAATTATAATGTTGATCTCACAATGTAATGGTGAAAATCAGAGATAGTGTTTCTATAAAGTACCATATAAATGGAAACTGTTATTAGTTTGAGCCAATACTATTAGCTGACATTTACTAGCACCTGGAAGGTTTGCCAAAGTGTTAACACGTTATCTTGTTTCAGCCTTGAAACAGAGGGTGAGGTAAGAAGTACAAGGAATCTTATTCCCATTTTATACTTGAGGAGACTGAGTCTCAGAGAGAAGTAAAGGTACTTGCTTATGGTCACATAGCTAGTGTCAGAAGCTGAGTTCAGACCCACCTCTTCCTGACTCCAAGCCTCGAAAAGGTGAGGATACCAGAGAGGTAGTTGGGTTTTTAGGGGAAAGGTCACTGAACCTGGAGTCAGAAGACCTGTGTTCATAGTTCTGACCTAGTTTCCTCATCTGGAAGAGTCTCAGAAGGTAAGCTCCTTAAGGGTAAGAGACCTTTTCTTTTTTGTCTTGGTGTGTTTTACTTAACATATTCATTATATGTGTTTATGGGATTGAATATATAAAATGTGAGGGTTAATGCTTGTATTCCCCATGTTATAGGGTTGTTATGATGAAATGCTTTATAGACCTCAAAGTGTCAAAGGACAGATTACATGTAAATGTGAATTGTAATCACTGAAAAAGCAAGTTTTTTTTTTTTGAGGGCAGTTGGGTTAAGTGACTTGCCCAAGGTCACACAGCTAGTTTTTGTGTTAAGTGTCTGAGGCTGCATTTGAACTCAGGTCCTCCTGACTCCAGGGCCGGTGCTCTATTCACTGTGCCACCTAGTCACCCCAAAAGCAAGCTTTTTCATTGACTAAAATATTGTGCCAAAGTAGCAGGATTGTTGATAGTATGCATGATAAAGGTAAGAATACAGGCTAGATGAGTGAAAGGAGATGGGCCTTTATTAAGCAAGCACTGTGTGTAGGCGCTGTGCCCTTTTTAATCCTCACCACAGCCCCAGGAGATAAGTGCTATTGAGATCCCCATTTTATAGTGGAGGAAATTGAACCAGATAGTGGTTAAGTGACTTAGCTAGGGCCACATAGCTGGTATGCATATGAAGTGGGATTTGAACTGAGGTCTTTCTGACCTGGTTAACAGTAACCCCAGGATTCTATCCACTGAACCACCCAGATCCCCCTGGAAAGCAATGATGGTGCTTCCTTAACTCACTTTTTGTTCTGGATGAAATTCATTTCTTGGTAAACCAGAAAGGACCTAAGGAAGGTCTAATGCTAAATTAGAATAGAGAGCTTCTACTGATGCTCAGATGAGGGTGGAAAAGAAAAGAAATCTTAGCTCAGGGCACTGTTTGGCTTTTGTTAGGAGGGTGGGGCATCTTTCCTTGTCTGGAGAAGGTTCTAAGCACACTGCTCTAGACCCCTTGAATTCTTTGGCTTCAGGACCCCTTTACAGTCTTAACTTTGAGCACCTCAAAAAGTTTTTGTTTATGTTAACTATCACTATTTACTGTATTGGTAATTAAAACTTATATATTTAAAAATATTTATTAATACTTAAAAAACAAACTCATTACATGTTGACATAAACAATATATTTTTAATAAAAAATATTTTCAGGAGTTAAAAAATGTCACAAGAGTGACGTTGTTTTGCACATTTTCCAAATCTATTGTTTATTAGTTCAAATGGAAGAACCTTGGTTTCTCAAATCTGCTTCTGCATTCAGTCTTCCTGTGTTATAGCTTTGGTTGAAATATTTGAAGAAAATCTAGCCTCCCAGAGGTATGTAGTTGGAAAAGAGAGGACCATTTTAATATGTAAATAACATCTTAATGTTATTATGGAAATAGTTTTGACCTTGTGGATACCCTAAATGATTCTTGGGACCTTCATAGTTCTGAAGTAGCAGGGAGAAGCCCTCAGTAGAAAGGAGGCAGCCACATTGAACTCCTAAGAATATGTGCTCAACAGGTACTATGAGATCAGTAGGCAATGCAGATTTAAAGGAGTAAGTTACTCCTCCACATACGTGGTTAAATTTGTTCCTTATGTGTGCACTTCTCAGGTGTGTCTCTAAAAGGTTTATGGGGTAAGTATTCTGTTGTGATCTTTTTCGTTATGTTATTTTATTAAATGCCTTTCCTTTGAACTACTTGTTTCCTCTGATAGAAAAAAAGTAAACCTATTGATGGGGGCTTATTGCTGCATTTTTGAAGAATAGTTAATCTGGATTCACCTCATGTTACTGGCACTACTATTATTTTTATTATTACTATTTTATTAGGGCCCCTTCCCCCAGTGAATACAATTAATTATATAGAAAGAATTACTGCTTTGACTACTCTTAGTGACCAACATGGTCATTTGTTATAGAAGAAAAGAAGGACCTGAAATTGGACTTTGACATCGATATTTATCACCTTCCTGACCTTGGGCAATTTATTTAACCTCACTGAGTCTCAGACTGATGTGCAAGATGAGTATAACAATGCTTTCAGAATCTACCTTTCAAGGATGCTATGAGGAAAGTTCTTTATACACTTTAAATGAGGCAACTAGGTGGCACAATGGATAGAGTGCTGGGGGTGGGGCTGGGGAGGGGAGTCAGGAAGACCTGAGTTCAAATCTAGCTTCAATCATTTGGTAGCTATGTGACCCTAGGCATGTCACTTAACTGTTATCTGCTTCAGTTTTCTCATCTATAAAATGGGGATAATAATAGCACCTAGCTCCCAGGGTTGTTGTTAGGATCAAGTAAGATAAAAATCATAAAGTCCTTAGTCCAGAGCCTTGGAAGTATAATAGTAGGTGCTGCATAAATATTTGCTACTATATAAATATGAATTATTATTATTTTTCTTTTTTTTTGAAGGGCAATTGGGGTTAAGTAACTTGCCCAAGGTCACATGGTTAGGTTTTTGTTTGTGTGTATTAAGTGTCTGAGGCCGGATCCGAATTCAGGTCCTTCTGACTCCAGGGCCAGTGCTCTACTCACTGTGCCACCTAGCTGCCCATGAATTATTATTTTTTGATGTCATTACTGATAGTTTTACTAGTTTTGGCAATCTCTTACCATTTAATAAAACAACGACTATCTTAAGGGTTAACATTACTTCTGCTGGTAACCTCTGGTCCTTAGTTTCTCACCTGGGAAATGGGGATGATAATTTTTGGATCCCTTAACCTCACAAAGTTGTTGTGAGGAAGTCACTTTGTAAAATGGAGAGTATTGTTGATTGAAGCCATTATTGTTTAAAATTGCCCTTAGTTCCCTCCCAAGCATATAATACATCAGGCCATGACTCTGTGTTATGTGCACAAAACAAAGTGAGCTTTGTTCAGCCTTACCGAGAGATTCCCCACTAAAGAGTTATCCCAGACAAATGTTTCCCCATTCTTCTTCCAGGTCCATGAACTTTAGAACCTGGGTTGTGAATGGGGGAAGTAGCATTAAGGTAATTTGCACTGCTGCTTATTTATATTCCTTCAGAATACAACAGCCTGTGGCTACTGTTCATTCGGCAATACCTATGATTGCATTAAGTAGGCAGGCATTTTTGTGCTTCTAGGGAAGGTTTGAAAATGGAATCTCCTGTGTTCCTGATAAGCTTCAGAGCTGAAAGTGAACTTTAAGATTGTTTAGATGAGAGATGTTATAGGCCTGTAAAACTTCCAAGTGTAGCCCAAACCAGATTAAAATGTAATTGGGAAATGTTTAACAAAATAAATCAAAATACAATACAATATAGACAATGTTGATCTGTGGTTTTCTAAGTCGGTTTGCAGCTGCAGGGATATGCTTCTATTTGAGTCTGATACCACTGATTCTAGACCAACCCCATCATTTTTACAGATGGGGAAACTGAGATCCAGAGTTATTAAATGATATACCCCATGACATAACTGGTAAGAAGAATTGGGATTGGAGCCCAGTCGTTTGGCTTTAAATCTAGCATTTTTCCACAAAGCTCTCAAAATAAATACTTACATGTCATGAAGAATAAAAAAATTTTGGCTTTAAAATGCTATGCATCTGCACAAAGTAATATTTAATAGTGTCTTTCATCATGTCCTTCATGCATTATCTGCTAGGCAGCTGCCTACTCTGCTTATTCCTAGTCCTGGCTCTGGTTACTCAATGATTATAATATATCCCACAATATTGCCTAAGTCAGCCAAGATTCCAGGTCTCAAATTTTATCACGGTAGGCACCTGCTTTGATGTAATTTCATAATTCATTGTGGATGATGACTTGCTTCCTCTCAGTTCGATTCAGAAAGCATTTATTAAGTGGGTCAGGAACTATGTTAGAATCTAGAAATGCAAAGACAAAAAGGAAATAGTGTCTACCCTCAGGGAACTTACATTCTACTGGGGATGGAGTGGGGTGATGCAAAGACTAGACTGGGAAATAATACAAAGTAGTGGAGGGCTGTGGAGAGGACTCACTCCTGTGGAATCCCCAAAGACCTCTCGGAGGGGATGGTCCATAACCTGAGCCTCAAAAGGAGCTAAGGATACTAAGCAGGAGAGAGAGGTGAGTTGGGAGTGCGTTCCTTTGGAAGTGGGAGATGAGTATTTGTCAGCATGTCATGTACTTCCCCCATTAGCTATTTCATCCTTGCTGACGTGGCCACCTTTATAATATAAACTAGTGACGTCTTTTGAATATGGATTCTTTTGGGGGGTAGAGGGAAGGCAGTGTTGAGGCTCAAGATTTCTAGAATATCTCAACACTCATTCACAGGCTGTGTGCCCCCATAAATAGGTTCCTTCCTGAAAGCATTTTAGAGGTGCTCTAAGAAATCTGTCCCCAAGCAGATTAGTGAGGTTTTTTTCATTACTAAAAGGATTGTTCCCTTTGGGAAAGTGATTTTTAATAAGGCTCCACAACATCCTGTCCCCTTCCCCCTACCCCCACTTTAGCTTTTTTGGAAACAATCTTTCTTATAGATTTTCAGGAACACATCTCTTGTGCAAAAGGCAGAGCATTGTCGTCATCAATGCCCTCCCCAACAGAAGCAGGGCCTCCTGTTTCTATGTGGTTAAAGATCCTCCTGGTGCGCATAGGTGCGTGCTTGTCTGGGAGGCTTGTCTGCGAGACAACTAGAAACTGCATGATGCCTATGAGGCATTGTTATCAGCCGCCCACACAAATGCAGCTGGGAACCCAAAAGCTGTGTGCGGCTCTAGTATGAAGGCCCAGCCTGGGGATTATTGCTCACCAGGGGAAGTTTCATTGTGGACACAAATTCACAGGGGGTCCTTTTCCCTCCCTGTGGCAGCTTCCCTCCTTCCCTCTAATGAAGGGTTCTCTTGGGTTATTGAATCCTAGTCTGGGGCTACTTGCCTTGCCTGTCCTAGAGAGTTTCACAGGGGTTTGGGGATTCTTAGCCACATCTGTGTGGGTGAAGACCAGGAGAAAGACTGCCACGCACTCACATAGCACCTTGGTTATGAGCAAATCCTAGTAATGAGACAGAATGGAAGAAAAATGTAAAACTATTTCAATGGGAGTTATCTGCCTGGCTATACTTTCCAAGCTGTTCCAAGCTTCACACAAGTAGCCAAGAGCAGAAAGGCAAAGGGAACCCCCAGGCTCCTTTGATGATAATGTAACTTTTATGCCTAATGTAACTTTTAGCTCTTACCTGTTATCTTTGACCCCTCCTCATTCTTCCAGGAGCCTTCTGGGAAGGGAGAAGAGTAATCTGGCAAATTCATACTCTGTTGGTAGTTTAGTATCTTACCCTTCCCAGGAATATCTGTCTTTTAAATGACTGATTTAGGGGAGAAGGCCAATGACTCTTGAAATAGCTTGGCACCATTTCAGACATTCTTGGCTCAGTTAATATGGCATATGGAAGGAAAAGATCATTTTGGGGTGGGAGGGCTTCTTTTCAGAGCCATGACTAGGGTGGGGCATTTAGGCTTTGTCCCAGAACGGTCAATTTAAAGGATTTCAACTGTAAGTTTTCTCTTCTGTCCAGTTCTACCTCACCTCCTTGCCAGTAGCAGTGGAGGTGACAGGTCTTGAAGAGGGAAGGGTGATGGGGGGGGGAGGGTAAGTGGTTCTGCCAGGGATACCTCTCCTGGCATCCAGTCTGGAAGGAATTCACCAGGCTCAAGCAGACTTTGAAGCCGAAATTGTAAAGTTTATTGTTATGCTGTAGAGAACAGCGGGCTAGATTCTTATGGAACCTGCAACTCGCAGAGGCCACAGGCATAGTTTTAAGATGTCAGTTATGCTAACTAGGTGAGTAAGGGTGGGATCAGGAAGGAGTTAAGGAGTGGTCAGTGCTCAAAGGACCATACACTTTTAATATCAACTGCGCAGGTGTATTGCCCATGATTCACTGGGAAATAGCTCAAGCGGGGCTAACTGGAGGTGTGGTTCTAGGCCTGATACGTCACTAAAGAGTGCCCAGTCTGCCTCCCACCAAGGTCATCAGAGACAGTGTGGGTATATAATTGACTAAGGAGTTACCCTATAGATAAGGTATTGAAGAATTTCTGGTGGGGCTGGCCACTCTAACTAAGGGAGATAACATTTACATAACTTATTGTTTCAAGCAGAGATAAACAGGTCATGAGTTGTTGCTGGGCAGAGTGCTGGAAGGGGGAAGGGGCAGAGTCAATGCTCTGAGGCTGGGGGGGTGGAAATGTGATCTTACAGACTGCTTTTACAAATTGATTTTACAGACATAGATCCCAAAGCACCCCATTTACAAACTGATGTTACAGATTGATACTACAGACATATATACATCACAAGGACCCCATCAGTCTCACCCATCCAACCATGGGTGAAGCACCTTGCTAGGCACTGTAAGAACTATAAAGAGACATGAATCATGCCCTCAGCCCCTCTGGTTTCTTTCCATCCTTTTATTTTTTTTGGCCACACATACAGTTCTCTTGGGTGTTTCTTTTTGTCTCATTTTGGCTATCATCATCTTTCCTTGTCCTGTCCCCAGATCCTGTTTTGTGTTTTATTTTTGCTGCTCTTCCTCCTTTTTTCATGTACCCTTCCCCATATCTAGATAGGTTGAGCCAGTGACCACATATCACCTAATGGTCATCATACCTGTCAACATGATCCAGCCCTGGCTTTGAGTGAGGAATAATAGAACATGTTAATGACTCCCCTTTCAGTGTTCCTGCTGCTCCCTGGTGGTGGCAACAAATTACCATGGCCAAAACCAAAAATCAATCAATGGACTCCTCTACTTAGATTCAGTCCCTGGGAGTGGGGATGTGGACTCTCTTTGTTGAAGATCTAGTCCTGTTTTCAGTGCCTCTTGTAGCTAACCCAGGATACAAAAGCATCAAATGAGAGCAATGGGCAGCTAAGCAGCATGGTGGATAGATGCTAAGACTAGAACTAAGAAAGACCTGGCACATGCTTCCTACCTGTATGACCTTGGGCCAGTCACTTAACCTCTCCCAGCTGCAGTTTTCTCATTAGGAGAATGGGGATGATAGCACATTCCAGGATTGTTGTGAGGATCCAACGAGATAACATGTGTAGAACATTTTGCAAGCCTTTAAATGCTACATAAATGGGAACTCTTTAGTCAGGAAATAAACATTTATTGTAGTGAAAGAGCAATGGATTTGGAGACAGAAGACAATGGGTTTGGATCCTGGCTTTGCAATTTCAAGTTTGGGTAAGTTACTTAATAATAATAGCTAGCATTGATATAGTGCTTTAAAACTAGTCATGAACTTTACAAATATTATCTAATTACAACCTGAGAGGTAGGTGTCATTATCCCCATTTTACAAATGAGGAAATTGAGACAGGCTATAGAAAAGTATCAGAGCCAGTATTTGAAGCCATCTGGCTGGAAAGATCATAAATGGAGAGCTGGAAGGGACCTCAGAGACAATCTTACTTTACATGAGACCCAGAGAGGTGAAAGAACTGGCTCATCCTTACAGGTGTAGTTAAGTAGTGAAGCTGGGATTTGGACAGCTCCTCTGGATGCAGATCCCTGGAAATGTCCACTGCCACATTGATGCTAGAAATAAATCCGAGAAACAAGGACAGAGTCCTGGATTATTCTCCTCCTCATCCTTGTCTTCATCCTCCTTCTTTTCCTCTTCTTCCTCTTCCTCAATTTCCTCCTCCTCCTCCCCTCCTTCCACCATTTTGTCTCCTCTTCTTCCTCCCCTTCCCATTCTCCTTCTTTTTTCTTCCTCCTCCCTCTTCTCTTTTCTCCTCTTTCTTCTTCCTTTTCTTCTTCTCTTCTTCCTCTTCCCCTCCTTTTCCTTTTTCCCTCCTTCTACTTTTTCTCTTCTTCCCTCCTTCCTCTACTTCTCCTTCACCCCTTTCTCTTTCTCCTTATTCTTCTCCTCTCCACCCTCCTTTATGTTCTCCTTTTCCTTCTCTTCCTCCTCCTCCTAGGCTGCACCTGTTTTTGAAAACTCGACTTGAAAAGAGTCATGTATGGGGAGGGTGATGATACTCATCATTTGGGGAGGAGGAAAAGATGGAGGGAGACTTTTGGAAGTCTTCTTGTGACTTGGGAGAAAGCTGACTGGTAGGGCCACACTTTGCCTATGGAAAGCAAGGCTTCCTTTGGGAACTTGATCAGGGGGGTATCTGGCATTGAGTTGCATGGGAGCACCCCTTCGAGGCATTTTCCAGGCCTCTTTGTTGTCTTCAGCACTCAGGTAATTGACTCCATTTCTGGCATCTGTGTACTAGGCTTGAGCTCTCACACTGTGCCATGAGCAGAAATATTCTTTCGCAGATGCTAACTGAACAAACAGGTGGTCTCCATAATTGTCTATACATGAAAAGAAGAGGGGACTAACTGTTGTTGACCTACTTCAGGAAGAACAGAGAGAAAATAAGACCCTAGATTTATACATAGGAAGGACATTAACTAGGTCTTATTTTACAGATGAGGAAACTGAGTCTCAAAGCTGTGAAGTGACTTGTTCAGGACCATATGGCTAGTGTCAGGGGCAGGATTCAATTCTAGGTTTTTCTGACATGAGATCCAATGTGATTTCTATATACACGATGTCCCCTTCCTCCCCCCTATCCAACCCCCAACAGTTAAATAAGCATTAGCCACAGTAGTAGATAATATTGGGCTTAGTGTATCACGCCATTCACTGCTTGGAAAAACATAACTTCATAAAATGTTAGGCCTAAAAGGGACCTTAGAATAGTCCATGTATATGTAGGGCTTTACAACTTACAAAATATTTTTTCTTACAAGGGAGAGTCATATAGAGGGAAGGGAAAGGGGTCAGGAGGGGTTTTGGTTTGAATCCTTCCTGTGATTCTTGGTAGCTGTCTGACCAGATTCACTAAACTTCCATGAGCCTCAATTTTCTTCTCTATAGAATGGGGATTATAATCCTAAACATAGGGTTATTCTAAGGCTGGTTTTTCAAATATGTCATAGACCTAGAGTCAAAAGGAGCCTCAGAGGCTTTTTTATCTAAACCCCTCATTTTACAGATAAGGAAACTGAGAACCAGGGAGGTTGTGACTGGCCTAGGGTCACACAAATAGTGAGATGGGATTCAAATTCTGGTCCTCTTCACATCATCCCACTATATTATGTTAAAAGTCTTTAAATAGAGGCTGATGAAAGATTTGTGCTTCAGGTTGGGAGTTGGACTAGGTGCCCTCTAAGAGCCCTCCTAATCCCCCCATTTAGTGATTCGATAGTCTCTGGGAATATGAAATCGATAATAGTGTGAGATATTCCCCACTGTGGGGGTGGGATTGGGGAATGTTGCACAGGAGACTTTGCAAAGTTGAAAAATCCCTCAAAGGAATAAAACACTAATGGAACTTCCCTGAACTGGGGTTTCTATTATTGATTGGGAGCTGTCCAGCATCCCCAGAAGCACAGGAGGGATGCTGCCTTTACCTTCTCAGTGGTCTTCTGATAATAGTGTGAGATCTTCCCCACTGTGGGGGTGGGAGTTGGGAATGTTCCATAGGAGACTTTGGAAAGCTGAAACACCCCTCTAAGGAATAAAACACTAATGGAATTTCCCTGAACTGGGGTTTCTATTATGGATTGGGAGCTGTCCAGCATCCCCAAAAGCACAAGAGGGATGCTGGCTTCACCTTGTCAGTGTTCTTCAGACTCCCCTATTCTGAGGAATACAAATTGAGAATTAGCTTGGTCACAGAGGATTCCCAGTTCTCTTGCAATCAACAGACAGCTTCCTAGGTAGGGAGAGGACATTCATTTATAAATGGGTTTGGTTGGAAGCTGATAAAGCCAGCATTCTCAAGGGTAGGATTTGGAAGAAAAATGAATACATCTCTGACCCTGCCAAAATTCATGATGCCTCCAGGATTGCTGAGATGGCATTTCATGGCACCATTAGCATGGGCCTTTTCAATCTGCAGGAGTTTGCCAGTCTCATAAACATCAGCTGATGGAGCAAGTGGGAGCAGATAATTTCTCAGCATCTCCCTGGTTTCATTTTCTTTCTTAGCATCCTAAGATCATAGATTCAGAACTGGAGGAGATTTCAAAGATCATCTAGTCCAATTCCCTTATTTTACAGATGAGAAAACTGAGGCCCACAGAAGAGAATGACTTTCTCAAGGTCATTTGAGTAGTTAGTGGCAGAAACTGAGATTAGTACCCAGGTCATCTGACTCCATATCCAGTTTTTTCCCCTACCACTTCCTCTAATAAAACATATCATTCTTGTCTAGTTGTTTCCAACTCTCCAATGACCCCATTTTGGGATTTTCTGGGTAAAAACACTGGAGTGGTTTGCCATTTCCTTCTCTAGCTCATTTTACAGATGAGGACACTGAGGCAAACAGGGTTAAGTGACTTGCCCAAGGTCACACAGCTAGTAAGTATCCGAGGCCAGGTTTGAACTCAGGAAGATGAGTCTTCTTGATTTCAAGCCCAGTGCTCTAGACACCTCACCATATCATAGCTGCCACTGGAATAAAAGATTAAAGTAAGCAGTAGGCTTACTTTAGGTAGGCACTGGATCACAAGCAAACTGGAGGTGGACCACAGCTGGAAAGCACCTACCTAATTCTTGCTGCCACGAAGGAGTCGTAGGACACCGTGATTGTGTGGAAATGGTTTCTAATTGAATCATGCATTTCAAGGGTTAGTATAGGCTTTTGTGTTTCCCGAAATTAAGCAACTTAGGTGACTGAGAACACTCAGAACAGTGCGCCTTTTCCAGTTCAGGCTTTTAGAGTCTGTAAGAAATGACTATTTTAGGGACAACTCCTGAATCATAATAAGACCATAGGTTTAGAGCTTCTAGGAATCTTAGATATCTAGTCCATCCACCCTATTGAGCTTCAGGAAAGAAAGGCTAAGAGACTTACCCAAGGTCACTCAAATAGCATGTAGAGAAACTAAGGTTCACACCCAGGCTTTCTATTGCAAATTCAGGATACTTTCTACTGCACCACACTGAATTTTTTTTTTAATCTTACATTTTAAAGATGATGAGCTTCCTTTTCTTTACTTATTTGTTTACTAGGGGAGCTTTGGAAAGAGTAAACCAGATTCCTACTGGTGGAAGAAAATTTCAAAAACAATACATTTCTGTGGGGTTTTTTGTTGTTAATAATAATTATACAGAATAAGGCTGGGGAGTTGGCACAGGTGAAGGATGAGGTCAGGTGGTTAGGTAGAAGGGAAAGCAGGGGTCCTAACAAAGAGCTGCAGCTGTGGAACTGGGGAAAGAAGGTGTTAGCATGGGACTTACCCTCACAACCAAACCCACCATCACCCACATACTCATGCCTCTTATTCTACACATACTCACCATTCTTTTTTTTTTTTTTTTTGCTTTTTGGAGGGAGGAAGATAGGGCAATTGAGGTTAAGTGGCTTGCGCAAGGTCACACAGCTAGTTTTTGTGTTGTGTCTGAGGCCAGATTTGAAGTCATGTCCTCCTGACTCTAGGGCTGGTGTTCTATTCACTGCATCACCTAGTCACCCCCATACTCACCATTCTTAACTCCAAGATGTGCTTTCATATGTATTTCCTGGTTCCTCCCAAGCTGCTGATGCTTCTTCTTTCAGTTTATCCTCATATACTCTGTGTATATCTGAGGTCAGGGACCATTTTATTATTATTTTAGTTAAAAACTTTTCAATTACATGTAAAAACAATTTTTACATCTTTTAAAAAACTTTTGAGTTCCAAATACTCTCTCCCTCCCTCCCTCCCTCCCCTTGCCTCTCTTTGAGAAAGCAAGCAATTTAATATAGATAATGCATGTGCAGTCATGCAAAACATATTTCCATATTTGTCATGTTGTGAAAGAAATCACAAACCAAAAAATAAGCTCGAAGAAAAATAAAGAAAGTTTAAAAAAAGTGCTTTGATCTGCATTCATACTTCAACAGTTCTTTCTCTGGAGATGGATAGCATTTTTCATCATGAGTCCTTTGGAATTGTCTTGGATCATTGTATTGCTGAGGATAGCTAAGTCATTCACAACTGATCATAATATTACTGTTACTATGTCCCTGGTTCTGCTCATTTCACTTTGCATCAGTTCATGTAAGTCTTTCTAGGTTTTTCTGCAAGCATTCTGCTTGTCACTTATCATAGCACAATAATATTCCATCACAATCATATACCATAACTTGTTCAGCCATTGCCCAATTGATGGGCATACCCTCAGTTTCCCAATTCTTTGCCACCACAAAAAGAGCTACTGTAAATATTTTTGTACATATAGCTCCTTTTCCTTTTTTTGAAATCTCTTTGGGATACAGCCCTAGTAAAAGTATTGTTGGGTCAAAGGGTAAATTTTGTTGCCTTTTGGCCATAGTTCCAAATTGCTCTCCAGAATAGTTGGACCAACTCACAACTCCACTAACAGTGCATTAATGCAGAGACCATGATTTTTGCCTTTTTTGAATGCCCAGTGCTTATTATTATTACTGGGAATGGTGAGTACTTAAGAAATGCTGGTTGACTAACTGAATTATCAAATTTAATTTTTACAGAAGAGCTGGAGGTCTGAGAGATCATTGAGTCTAGTAGTCCAGTGAATAGAACACTGGGGGCTTCAAATCTAGCCTAAGGCATTTACTAGCTATGTGATCCCTGGTAAGTCACAACCTCTCCCAGCCTTAGTCTCCTCATCTGTAAAATGGGGATAATAATAGTGCCTACACCCTCAGATTGCTGAGAGGACCAAACACACATAAAGGGCTTTGTGAATCTTACAATGCATATTTTCTCTCTCTCTCTCTCTCTCTCTCTCTCTCTCTCTCTCTCTCTCTCTCTCTCTCTCTTCGTACATACATACACACATATATGTATCTTTACAAACTTTTATGACAGAGAAGTAAATGTCTTGGCCAAGATTGCCCAGGGGAATAAATGGCATAGTCAACTTTAGAACCCAAATCTTCTCAGAGCACTTGAACCAGTGCTCTTTCTGTGACTCTTGTTGACATTTTGCTTTCTTAGATTGATTTTGTTTTGACCTAGAAGTTCTGTGGACTGATGGGAAGTTGCAAACTGGAAAGAGCCTGCTCAGTTGCTGACAGCTGCTGCGTAGGACGGTTGAAAAATAAAGATTTTCTTTTCTTTTTTCCCTGTGAATTTCTGCTAATGTTCTGGGATTTTGGTGACTATTTCTTTTTCTTTTTTTTTTAAATGCTTTATTAACTTCTGGTTTACATCATTCATTTCTGCCAGATTTTGAGTTACAATTTTTCCCCATTTTTTCCCTACCTACCACCCCAGAATAGCAGTCCCACTAGATATCCCCTCATCAATCTGCTCCCTCCCATATCTTCTCCCATACCCTCTTCGACTTTGCCATTAGGGCAAGGTGAACCTCTGAGCCCCAACGCCTGAACATCTTATCTCCCAATTACATGCAAAATAGTATTAATAATAGTATTTATATACATTTGAAACATTTAATTTTAAGACTTCGAATTTCAGATCCATTCCCTTCCTCCCTTGTCACCCACTCCCTCTGGGAAGATAAGCAATTCAGTATGTGTTGTACATGTGTAGCTATGGAAAACATTACCATAGTAGATATATTGTAAAAGACTGCTTATATTTCCCTCCCCCCTATCCCACCCCCACCTGGTCCATTCCCTACTTTGATCCTGTCCCTCTTTGAAAGTGGGTACTTCCAACCTCTCCTCCCTCCAGAATGCCCTCCCCTCCATCATCCCCCCTCTCATCCCCCTTCCCCCTACTCTCCTGCAGGGTGAGATATCCCATTTAGTATGTATATGATTCTCTCCCTGAGCCAAATTCAATGAGAATAAGGTTTTGCCTTTTTGCCTTCCTGTTCTTCCCCTCCCCTGCAACTACTTCCCCTTGCCTCTTCTACATGAGATAGTTTACCCTACCCTGTCTCTCCCCATCTCCTCTTGTCACTTTCCTCTCTCACCTCTTAACTTCTTGGTGACTATTTCTATTCCTTTTGGATTGTTAATCTCTCAACTACACAACATACCAGGGAGATACAGAGTTATCAGAAAAAAGGTTTTGTAACCCAGGGTCCAATCCCTTCAAAGTACCTTCCAGAGCCTGTTGGGGCCCTGGACTCTGTGTTCAGTACACTCATTTCTCATTCACAGCTGAGGAAGGCATTGACTTTTGGTCCTCATTAGCAGACAGCCTTCTTCTGGGTTCCACCATCTCCTTCTGCCATCACAACTTAGTCATTTACAATATCTGGTTCCACTGGTACAACTGCAGTTACAAGGATGATTCTGCCCAAAAGGCAATGGGGTCTGGAGTGGTGAGGGAGAAGCACAAAATCAATTTGCTATAGCGGAGAGAATACTTGACTTGCATTTGGGAAGGTCTGGGTTCAAATCTTGCTTCCAACACTTTTTGGTTGTGTTATGAAGCCTCTCTTGGCCTCAGTTTCCTCATTTGTAAAATGAGAGAGACAGATCCAATGACCTCTAAGGTTTATTCCAGCTCTAAATCTATGATTGTTGCTACATCTGACTTTCTCATTTTGGGCAAAACAACTTCCTGATCTTCAGGGAACATGGCTGTTGGCCCTACCATTCAAAGGATGCAGAACCTTCCAGGCTTGAGAAGGGAACCCCCCATACTTCTTTATGGACACCTCAAGAATAGAGAGCTTGGAGGAATATTGTCCTACTGGGGAGATTTCCGAGGAATACCTCCAATTATGGTGGTTCACCCAAAGTTAGAGTCTAGGATTATAGAGTCATTGGATTCAAAGTCAGAAGGGACCTCAAAGGTTTTCTAGACTAACCTTGCTTCCCTCATCCCCAAATAAGGAAGTTGTGACTCACAGAGGGAAATGACTTTTCCAAGCTCACCCAACTGGTTAATAAATAGCAGGGGTAGAAGTCAAACCTAGATCTTCTGATGCCAAATTCAATTTCCTTCCATCTATGCTCCCAACGAAACACAGTTACAGGAAGCATCTGGAACCCTGAAGAAATGAGCATTGACATCAGTCTCGATGTTTAGAAAAATGAAGAAGTCATCGTCAGAGCAGCTGTTGTAAAAGAACAGAATTCAGTGTTACTTCCCCTTGTTACAGAAGGAGAAACCAGAGCTTCAGAGAGTGTTGGCAAAGTCATCCAAGTTTATTCAGTTCTCACCAGAACCTAATGGTTTTTAATGTGGGTGCTCTGGGCCCACATTAGCTTCTGGTTCCTTTTTCTGGTCTCACTCAGGAACCTATGGTGGTTCTCTACTGTCTCCTTAACTCAGAGGGACAGAAAGACAAACTTTTCTTAAATAGGTGTTACTTGTTAATTAATTTGAGTGGTAGCAATTTTATGAACTGAAGATACACCAGTGAGACCCTAGAGAAAATATTCTATGACTAGATAAAGGCTAGATTCTCTGTGTGATCAAGGGGCACCTGGTAGGAGCCTTTGTCCTAACATATTTCCCTTCTGGCCTTTTATTCTCCCTCCATTTATTTGAAATTCTTCCATTAGAGGTTAATTCCTTTGTATCTTAAAGACTTTTCAGAATGCAGCTAGGTGTTGCAGTAGATAGAGCACCAGTCCTGCAGGTGGTCAGATGTAAATTCAAATTAGACCTCTGATACTCGCTAGCTATGTGACCCTGGGCAAGTCAACTTAACATTGATTGCCTCAACAACAACAAAAAAGACTTTTAAGGAAAATATAGTTTCAAGAGAAATAATATCTTGAGTCCTTATCCAATCCACTTTGATAAGAACTTATTTAGTGTTTAACTAGGTGCCAAGTAGTCAGTTTACAAAGACAAATGAAAGTCCATGGCCTCAAGAAACTGATATTCTATTGGACAATAGTCTATTGTTATCAGCCAGTAATTTAGGCCAGTTTATATGGTTAACAAGGCATTGGGGGAATGGGACTCATTATTGGAAAGGGTACTCAGAAGGAAGGTAGGAAGAGGTTGAAGATTTATTTCACTTTAAACTTGTGATTGGCTGATTCTATTCTGAATGTCTGCCAATAACCATCACTTTGCTAGTGAGGACAAAGTAACGTTTTATTTTTTGTGGGGGATGGAAATGGTTGGTATCTGGAGACAGTTTTGTGGAACACATTGTTATATTTGATGATTTGTCACTTCCTTTAGAAATAGAGCTCTCTGCCCACATGCCCTTAGCATTCTGGGGACCCTAGGACTAATGAACATCCAGAGGAACACAGCTGCCCCATAATAAACCTACCTAGGTAAAATCATGTTAAATATAACAAATATATCAAATATAACCTTAAAATAGGAAAAGATATTACAAAAAGACAATCTAAGAATAGGTCTAGAAAGGGGGGGCATGTCTCTAAGGGACCTAGGGACCACTTAGTCCAACCCTTGCCCATTTTACTGATGAGTAAATTGACCTGCAGAGAGGCTGTGACTTAGCCAAGCCCATACCTATAGCAGAGTTGCAAGGCAAATAAAGATTTTCTGACTTTAAACCCTTCACCTTTTCCCACTCTGCCATGTTGTATTGAATATGTCCTATTGTCTTTTTAGCCCCATTTGGCAGAGTCTCCTATTTCTTTCTCAATTATGACCATAATAGAAGAGACCTTTTAAGTCATTGAGTCCAAATGCCTTTGTTGATTTCCTTGCCTGCAACTGGTAGTGTATGGTCCAGCAGTCACAGTGATTTTTCCTAATCTTTGGGGTTATCTCTGGGCACTTTTACCTGCTAGAATATGTTCTTAAAATACTGAAATGATAGGTTCATGTCCAGGGATAGAGTATACCTGACAAGGACCCATAAACATGTATTCTTCTGGAATCTTTTGAATCTAATTGAGGGGAGGATGAAGGGGAGAGAGGAAACCATCCAGATAGGTCTGACAAACCTAGTGCTATGCAGAGTATGGGATGAATTCTAGAAAAAGAGGGAACCACCAGAGTTCCATTCATTGAACTGAAACTAGGACAGGAATATTTCGAATTCTCTCTATAATTACCAGGAAGATCAATCTGACTGGGCCTACATTGGCCCCCATTACATGGACTAATTACATAGCTTAGCAAACTTTAAAGTGAGATGATCACAAATGGGATTATAATTATTATTAAATTCTAATAAATGTTAGTTGAATATCACCATATTACTCCACCACCACCACACACACTTCTATCACAGAACTCTGCCCATAATAGGTGCTTTGTAAAGGTATGTTGAATGAGGCTGATCCAACATATGTCTTTATGTATGCACTCTGCCTCTATATAAAGAGGAAACAGCTGTGGATGGTCAGGGTTAAACGGAAGGAGAATGGAGATAATAAGGTCTATTACAAACCTCTCTTGGGTCATAAATCAGAAAGCATGAAGTTTTAAAACAACCAGAATTGTCCATATTTTTCTAGAGCACATTTGATTTTTTTTTTTTTTTGCTTTTTGGAGGGCAGTTGGGGTTAAGTGACTTGTCCAAGGTCACATGACTAGTTTTTGTGTTAAATGTCTGAGGCCAGATTTGAACTTAGGTCCTCCTGACTCCAGGACTGGTGCTCTATTCACTGTGCCACCTAGCTGCCCCAAGCACATTTGATTTTTATAATTGAACTTTATCCCTTGAAACCTCAGCCAGACTAGCCCTCAGCACAATTGAAGGAGGCCAAGTCCTTTCTGTTCTCCCCTTCAATCATTAATAAATATCTATTTAGGATCTATTATGTCCTCAGGCAGATAATGAGGAGGATACAAATACCTAGTGAGGGCTTCTTGTGTCCTCAGCCAGGTAATGAGGGGGCTACCAAAAGAAAAAATATTCTCCTGCCCTCAAGGAACTTGCTATCTAGTTGGGGGTCCCTTGCTTGTGGACACCCAGTGCTCTCAGGATGGTCTCTCCTATCACTCAGAGAGTAGAATCATCAGGTAACCTCATTCTTGTTGGGGTGTGAGGGATAGAATATTGACCATTCTCAGGAGTACTTGAATTTTAAGAAGATCAGAAGAAGACCATCAGTGTTCATTCCCAAGAAAAGACATGGCAAGGTAGAATTCCAGGCGTGGAGGGGCTGTTTTAGAGGAAGAAATGAGTCTTCTTGCTGCCCCTGAAACCACATTAAATAAGTGGTTGTAGATCATAAGAACATAGATTCAGAGCTAGGAAGATTTTAGAGGCCATTGAGTACAACCTCTTTGTTTTACAGACAAACTGAGTTAGTCTAGAGTGCTGGACTTGGAGTCAGAAAGATCTGGGTTCAGATCCCAAATCTGGCATCTATTAGCCATGTGACTCTAAACCAATAATTTAATCTCTGTAAGCCTCAGTTTCTTCATTTGTGAAATGGGCATAATAGTACCTGATGACTTAAACCTTGCAGAGTCATTGGGAGGCTTAAGAGAGTTAATGTGTATAACAAGGCAATTTGCAAACTTTTAAGTGTTCTGTAGATGTCAGCTATGATCCTTAGGGGTCGAGCTGGCCCAGAACATTCCCTTAAGACCAAGCGATTGAGTGGCAGCCTTGTACCTCCTGCTGCCAGACCTCTCTGTCCAATTGCTCAGTAGTTAATCATTAAGACTGTCACCAGGCAGAGATGATAATGGCAGGGCTTTGTTTGTGGCTGTCAGACGGATGGAAGGAGTTTTTCATTTGTGTGCTCCATGCTGGTTGGACCTTCTGTACCTCTCCCTCCAGTCTACTCCATGGAGCTCCTCCTAGCAGAAAGGAGAGGCAGCTAGAAATCTGCAGGGTTCCAGACAAGGGAAAGAATCCTGGATGCAGAAGGTGGGACACCTGGGTTCTAGCATCAGCTCTGCTGCTAATTTGCTGTGTGACTATGGGCAACTTTCTCTTATAAGATTAAGAGGCTGGACTAGATAATCCCTAGAATTCCTAAATGGGCTTATCAAATAAGACAAACTATCCCAAAAGTCAGTGCTGTTCTAAGCTATTGAAACTTAAAACTGCACTAAGACTTTTGGGACACTCTGTCTCTGTAAAGTGTTTTCAAACATCAAAATACTATATAAATAATTCTCTATCTCCATCTCCTCCTCCTTCTCTCCTACCACCACTTATTTGATAGTTGGACAAAACTGAAGTTGGCCAAGTTTGCCAAGTTTTAGGATGAGGGCGTCATTCTCATTGACCCTTTATGTATTTTCTTTTCCACTTCTGGGGCCCCTGGGTTGCCATACCCCTGGTGTGAGTGTCTTCATGTCTTTCTCTGCCTACCCAGAACCCCACATTAGCATCTGGGAAGCCTACTCTACATGGCCATCATTTCTAGTAGATTTACTCTCTCAAGTTCCACCCCCAAATACAAATATTCATTGTCACCTGGTATAGATGTCTAAGGAAACTAATTCCCACTGAGGTATTAAGTTCAATTCTTGTCTTAATCCTCCTGGGGATGTTTGTATTGCTAACAGGTATTAGTTAACATTTCTACAGCACTTTAAGGTTTACAAAACCCTCTACATATATTATCTTATTTGATCTTTCCAACATGGTGGTAGGGGCTATGATTATCCCCATTTTATAGACAAGGAAACTAAAAAAAAAACCCAAACTTTTTCTTCCATAGGAATAAAATTTGAATGGTATAAGTTCAGCAGAATAAAAGGAAAGTGAAGAAACTTAGTGTTGGGGAATCATTTTGGATGTGGTAGAGGAGGTGCCTGAAATAATCCACACAGAGGGTTGCCAGTGTGTAAGTGCTGGGGTTCATGAAATTGGGTGAAATTTAATAAATATTTATTTAAATATTGACTAGTTACACTGCTCTCTTAGCTTTTGTAAGCTAACAGAGGTGTATAAAATTTGGAGTGTGTATGTGTGTGTGTGTGTGTGTGTGTGTGTGTGACTTTTACCTTGTGCCTTGTCTTCTGCTCTCTCTCTGTGGTTCTTAGTTGTATGACACTTTATGTTCTAGCATACCTTTACTTTCATTAATCTTTTCATTCATCTGCCTCCTGATTATTAACAGACAGTTAGTTGCCACAAAGGATAGAATGTTGAATGGGAGCACACTGGAAAAGGAAATGACAAACTACTCAGTATCTTTGCCATGAAAACCCCATGGGTGAAGATGGACGTGACTGAATGACCGAATGACAAAAACAATATAGTGGTGGCCCTGGAGTCAGGAAGGCGTGAGTTCAAATGCAACCTCAGACATTTACTAGCTCTATGACCCTGGGCAAGTCACTTTTCTGTCTGGCTCAGTTCTGTCATATATAGTGAGGATAATAATATGACCTATCTCCCAGGCTTATGAGGATAAAATGAGATAATATTCATAAAGTGCTTTGCAAACCTTAAAGCATGTTATAAATGCTTTTATTATTATTTTATTGCATTATTTTTATAATTTTATTATACATTTTATCATTATTTTATTGATAATTTATTGAGTACAATTATTTATTATTATTTTATAAATAATAGCTGTTATTATTAATACTAGTGATCAATGCTCACAGTGACCATATTTTAGGATATGTTGTATAGCTGAAAGCAAAAGCTATAGCTAAAAACATCACTTTTTTCCCTCCAGAAAAACATTCAGAAAGGATCTTCTTGTGTTTTGCTTTTTTGTAAAATAAACTTTGCTCCAGATTCCCCTCCCTCCCCCATTCTAAAAACAGAGAGTGTTTGGGTGATATTTATCTCCATGAAATAACAGTAGTAATAATAACATAATAATATATGACTTTAAAGTTTAGAAAGCACATCTTCTTGAGTTCAAATCTGGCCTCAGACACTAGCTGTGTGACTCTGGGCAAGTCACTTAACCCTGTTTGCCTCAGTTTCCTTATCTGTAAAATGAGCTAGTGAAGAAAATATCAAACCACTCCAGTATCTTTGCCAAGAAAACACCAGATGGGGTCACAAAGAGTCAGACACAACTAAAAAAATCAGCAACATCAAATAAATCATAAGTCATTCAAGTGTATGAAGTATGGATTTTGTTGTTGTTCAGTTGTTACAGTAAATCTGAGGAGATTTGGACTCAGAAAGACGAGTCTTTCCTGACTTCTGGCCTGGCACTCTATCTACTGTGCCACCTAGCCACTCCAGGGTATGGATAGTAAGCAAAATAAAACTAGTGATGCTAATACAACATCATAAGTATTACTGAAACTCAATGGGATGGAACCTACAATTGGAATAAGACTCCAGAATAGCATTTCCTTGAAATCCAATTCCACCAAGCATTTTTGTCAAAGCACTATGGAGACAAAAACATCAATTCAACACAATATACTCTCAATGAGATTATTTTCTATTGAAGAAAAGGAAGAAAATGGTTAAAATGGAGGAGTCAGAGAAAAAGCCCTGTGTGCAGTATAAAGAAGATATATACGTGTGATGAAATCTAAGAACCAGAGGGGTGATGCATTGGAGTGAGTGTTTGGGTGAAGATCTATAGAGACAGAAACACAGGGTGATGGTTGTTGGAGTGTACTACAGATACCTAGACAGAAAGAGGAAATAACTGGAGAGCTTGAAAAATGGACCACAAGACTGGCACAGGGTCATGGCATGAGTGATAATGGGTTTAGATGCCTCTTGGAGTTCTTTCTTTGTTTACAACATGGCAGATCAGAATAGCTCATACTTTCCTGCTTTGCTGTAATGACAGTTTCATCTTGTAAGGGGTCAATGAACCAAAGAGGTTTCTACCCTCTTGGCTGTAACCTTGGATTTGGTTACTTGAAGTAGAAGTGATGCGAATCTTGGTGAAACAGGGAAACGACCATTCCATCTTGGGATTCGTATTAGAGGAGTTGATGGAAACTGAACATAGTTTGAGATGCTCACTAGATTTTAGTAGAATAAATTCCAAAGAATTCAAAGGTATGATAAGTAGGCTTTTATAAACTAAAATCTTATAGGGGTATTCTTTCTAGGAGGGACAAAAAGCTCACAAGAATGAAATTCTGAAGTCATGAAGAGAAGCAATTTTGACAGAGGAAGATAATGTTTTTTTGCTTTTTTTTTTTTGGAGGGTAAAGGGCAGGGCAATTGGGGTTAAGTGACTTGCCCAAGGTCACATGGCTAGTGAGTGTTAAGTGTCTGAGATCTGATTTGAATTCAGGTCCTCCTGACTCCCGGGCCAGTGCTCTTTTCACTGTACCACCTAGCCTCCCTGGAAGAAAAATTTTAAAAAGATGTGGAAGCAAAGGCATGGAATTGGGGGGTGGGGAAGGGTGAATACAAAAGCATGCCATAATCATTTAAGAATAATTTTGGGAACTAGAGCTTGGGATGGTGACAAATCTAGGGAAAAGATTCCTTTTTCAAGGTACATTGGGGAAAATAAGAGGAACAAAGAAGACATTGGACACTTGCATTGAGTGGAGGGGGTGATAATAATGTGATATGGAAAGGGCAAAACTGGCCAACTGTCATATTGCTGTTTTCAATGGCATAGTGTGTAAAACAAGAGAGATGCTAGCACCCCTATACGCTGCCCTACTGTGTGGTCAGACCATATCAGGAATACTGTGTTCAACTCTAGTTGCCACATTTTAAGAATGACTTTGATCAGCTGGAGGGTGTCCCCATTCACCACATATTCCTAATAAGAGGAAGGTGGCCATGAATGATCTTAATATCATGCTATGCCCAGTTGATAAATGGTCAAAGGATATAAACAGGCAGTTTTCAGAGGAAGAAATTAAAGCTATCTATAGTCATATGAGAAAATGCTCTAAATTACTATTGATTAGAGAGATGCACCTATCAGATTGGCTAACATGACAAAACAGGAAATTGATAAATGTTGGAGAAAATATGGGAAAGTTGGAATACTAATTCATTGTTGATGGAGTTGTGAGCTGACCCAGCCATTCTGGAGAGCAATTTGAAACTATGCCCAAAGGGCTATAAAAATGTGTGTACCCTTTGACCTAGCAATGCCACTTCTAGGGCTGTATCCCAAAGAGATCATAAAAATGGGAAAAGGACCCACATGTACACAAATATTTATAGCAGCTCTTTTTGTGGTGGTCAAGAACTGGAAATTAAGGGGATGCCCATCAATTGGGGAATGGCTGAACAAGTTGTGGCATATGAATGTAATGGAATACTATTGTGCTATAAGAAATTATGAACAGGCAGACTTCAGAAAAACCTGGAAGGACTTATATGAACTGATTCTGAGTGAAGTGAGCAGAACTAGGAGAACATTGTACACAGTAACAGCCACAGTGTGTTAATGGCTGGCTTTGATAAACTTAGCCCTTCTCAGCAATTCAAGGACCTAAAACAATTCCAAAGGACTCATGATGGAAAATGCCATCCACATCCAGAGAAAGAACTATGGAGTCTGAATGCAGAGCGAAGCAGACTATTGTTTTGTTTATTTTGCTTTACTTCTCATGGTTCCTCCCATTTGTTCTAATTCTTCTATACAACATGACTATGTGGAAATATGTTTAATAGGAATGTATATATAGAGCTTATATCAGATTGCATGCTACCTTGGGGAAAAAGGAGGGGAGAGAGGGGGAGAAAACTTAAAACTTATGGAAGTGAATGTTGAAAACTAAAAATGAATAAACTTTAAAAAAAGATCATGCTATGTGAGGATTGGTTGGAGAAATTGGGAATGTTTAGCCTGGAGAAAAGGCTTGATGGGGATAGATGCTAATCTCAGAGTTATGAAGATCTGGGTTCAGGCTCCATTTCTGATGTTTATTGGCTCTGTGATCTTGGGCAAATCACTTAACTTCTTATCACCACCAGCCCCCAGACACTTCAGAGACTCTATGTGGAGCATTGCATTGGTTAGGAAGCATTCCCTACCCCTGCTAGACCAATGGAATCATATTTCCAGTTCCCCAAAACAGTGTCTTAAGGGAAACATGTTAGCTATGTTCAAGTATTTGGAAGAATAAGTAGACTTTATTCTATTTGGTCCCATAGGGAAGAAATAGGAGCAATTAGTAGACATTGCAAAAGAAAGAAATTTAGGGTTGGTGTAAAGAGAATATTCCCAAGAATGGGAGCTGTCCAAAAGTGGAATAGACTATCTAATAATTATTGGGTCTTATGGCATTACAAGTCTTCTGGAACTGACTACTTGTTGGGTATGTTGTAGAGAGAATTCCCATTCATATGTGACTAAACTATATGGCTAAACTCTAAGGCCCCTTCCTGAGTTTCTGTTAGTTTGAGAGGGATCTACTTGCCCGTAGGGTTTACTGCCACTGTCTTAATACAGGGACTGTGGGGTTGTGAGAAAAGCCTTAGACTGAGGGGTGGGAAACTTGGATTCCAGTTCCAGACCTGCCACTAATTAGGCAAGCCATGTCATCTCTCCTGGCCTTATTTTCCTGACCTGTCCAATGTCAAGACTGGACCAGATGGTCTTTAAGGGGAGAGGATACAGAATGTATACAGATAAATACAATGCACATACAAAGGTATTACAAGAGATAGAGAGCACTGCCAACTGGGGGAGGATCAGGAAAGGCCTCCTATAGGCTTTGAAGAAGGGAGAGAAGAGAGAGATAAGGAGGGAGGAGAAGGAGAGAGGGAGAAAGAGACAGGAAAAGGAGAGGAAGAGGGAAGGGGGTAAAGGAGGAGAGGAAGAGAGTGAGAGAAAGGAGAGTGAGAGAGAGAGAGAGAAACAGAGAGAGAGAGAGACAGAGAGAGACAGAGAGACAGAGACTGAGACTGAGACTGAGGCCCTGACCATTGTGTGTCTGAGTGTCCTGGAGTTGTGGAATTTTTTTTTTTTTTTTTTTGCTTTTTGGAGGGCAATTGGGATTAAGTAACTTGCCCAAGGTCACATGGCTAGGTTTTTGTTTGTGTGTGCGTTAAGTGTCTGAGGCCGGATCTGAACTCAAGTCCTTCTGACTCCAGGGCTGACTCTCTACTCACTGCGCCACCTAGCTGCCCCGAGTTGTGGAATTTTCGTTGATTATTTCTTTGTTGCTTAGAGCACAAGCACAATGGGTGTTGGCATGCAGCAAAAGGGAAATAATTTTCTGATGGACAGTGAATTGGAACACTATAATAAACACCCTGAGGTGTCCTCATCTCATAATAATACCATCTGAGATGAGAACTGGAAGATTGTAATTTTTCCTTCTGTGTGAAAAATTGACTTTGGTGATATTACCCATGGTGTTCCCATCTCTCCTCCTGCTTGGTAATAGATATTCCCATTTCTTCTAAAGGAACATATGCTTATTTGTAATATATTCCACTGGGACTGATTGGAATATTGTTCCTTTTCACTCATGGCACACATGTTTTCCTTCCCAGAATGTCTTGTAGCACAATATTATGAGGAATCAGAGCTGGAGACTGACTTATTGAGAACAGAACTCCCAAGTAAGAGATTTTCTTGTTTTCTCTGGAACTCCATCTTACTTGTTTGTGACCTTGAGTAGGTTGCTGAATTTCTAGGTCACCAAGAGCCATACCTGGCACTCTTCTGGCTGGAGGAATGCTCTAAGATGAGAGAACCTAAATATTGATCAGGGGTAGGCAATGGAAGAGATTTGTTCTGATCAAGACCAATCACCCATTTCTATCCTCAGTGCCATTCTTTCCTGTCTCCTCCAAGAACTTGCTCCATTGATCATTCCCTTTCGCTATTGCTTTCTTCAGTGGCTTACAAATCAGTTTAGGTCTTCTTCAATATTAAGACACTGTCTCTTACCCCTGACATCTCCTGAAACTCCTTTCTTGTAGCTCTTCTCCTTTTTACTCTCAGAAAGAATTATCTCTACTCATTGTCTCACTGCTCACTCATTTCTCAACTTCTTGTGATCAGGTTGGCATCCCCAGTCACACTAGACTATCGGTCTATCAATCAATCTACAATCACTTACTATATGCTTACTATGTATCATGCATTTTGCTGGGGATAAAAAAGCAAAAGCAAATTTTTTCCCTTAAGGAGATTACAATGGTGGAAGCAACATTTACATATACAAGACAAATACAAATAAAATACAAGATAAACTTGGAGTGGAAGGTGTTAGCAATTGAAGGGGATGACCTGATAACCCAAGAAGGACATCGTACAGAAGGCAGAGGTAAAGCAACTTTTAATTTAACCACAGCTTGTACTAAGTCTTGAAAGAAACCAGAGATTCTAGGAGGCTGAAGTGTGATGGGAGAGCATTCTAAGAACTGGAGAAACCAGTGTCAAAATATAGAGATGGGAGATGGAGCACTATGTATGAAGGAGAGCAAGCTGACCAGAAGGGTAAGTTGTAGAGAATATGGAGGGGAGTAATGTTTAAGTAACCTGGAAAGGTAAAGAGGGATCAGGTTGTGAAAGACTTTAAATGACAGATGATTTTGATCCTTGAGGCAATTGGGAGCCACTGGATTTTATTGAGTAAGGGGAATGACATGGTCAGACCTGCACTTTGGGGAAATCAGTTTGGTAGCTCTGTGGAGGATGTGTTGGAATGAGGAGAGAATTGAGGCAGAGAGAAATTAGGAAGCTGTTGCCATAATTTAACAAGGGGTAACAAAGATCTGAATTAGTTGGGTAAATGGCAAGAAAGGGGTCTTTGAGAGATGGTATAAAGTTAGAAATGACAAGATTTGAACTATACATTCCACCTCCCACTTATATACATTTGCAAGGGTCATTTCCCATGCCAGAAGGCTGTAGTAGAGTCTTCTGGGTTTGTATTGGTTTAATTAGCCACAGCTAGACACACTCTACCTTGACCCCAACATAGTGATGTCATTTTTTTCCTCTTCTAGAACAAAAGACAGTAACCTAATTTGCAAGGGTCATTTCCCATGCCAGAAGGCATTCCATCCTTCCTGCAGCCTCTCAGAACCTTACTGTAAACCTTTCTTAGATCTCTCCAGTGCCTTTCATCTCAAATTACCTTGTATTCAGTTAATTCTGTTCATTTTGTACCTGTCCATAGAATGTAAACTGCTTAGGGGCAGAGGCTACGTTGTTTTTGTCTTTGTATCTCCAACACTCAGTACCATGATCTCCAACACTTAATAATTTCATGTTGAATCGGTCTGGAAATATCTAGACCTCTTCGGAGAGAGAACACAGAAGAGAATGGAAAATGAAAGTGTTGAAATAATTCCTATGAATCTTTGATCCCAGAAACACCTAGTTCCAGGGATCAGTGGAAAAGTCCCAGAAGAAGATTCCAGAAACAGACCAAGGGGGTTGCAGAGAGTCTACCTGCATTTTAAAGTACGACCCGATGAAGGAATCTTGGAGGGTGATGATTATTTCTGCCACCCTCTTACATTCAGAATTGAAGCAACTTTATATTCGACCACAGCAGGCAACAAGCTTAGGTAATTATGAGGATGAATGGCAGAGATAGGAGAGTCAGAAAGGCCCACATGATGTGAATGCTGGATACAATGGGTACAATTGGAAGTCTGGGTACAATGGAATGTATTTAGTATATAAAATATCTTTTATAAGTGGAGAATTCTTTGTTCAGAGCCCACTCGGTCTCTGGGAGAGAGTAAATGACTATAGGGAGAGATAATGAGCCTAATTCCCATAAAACCCTATGGTTTCTCACAGAAACCTGCACCCTGAGTGACTCCCGAGGAAGATGGAGGTAATATTAACTAGCATCTCAAGGTATCCCAAAAATCTTAGGGAAGTTTTGAGTTACTAATGGTTAAAATTACTAAAACTTTTAGGACACCCTCTACAGAGTGCTTCAAGGTTTACAAAGAACTTTACACACATGATCTCACCTGCCCCTCAGAACAATCCTGGGTGGTAGGTAATATTATCGTTATTTTGTAGATGAGGAAACTGAGGAGGAGATTTATGTTTCATCTGTTGTGTAATAGAGTTAAATACATGATTACATTGATTACAGTACTCTAGGTTCATTGTTCTATCCATTGCACCTTTTAGCTACCTCTGGAGTTAGGGAAATCACTGCAATGGCATGGTTTCACTTGTGGGCACAACTGCATAGAACCCAAGTCAGACTGGGGAACAGGAAGAAGAGTAGGGAATTAGCTTTTGTGCCTTCCTTGGCATCACTGCCATTGTAAGAGGTGAACTTTGAGATTCCTTCCAGCTCTGAGTCTATGGTCCTTCATAATGGAATAAATCAAGGCTCAGGAGATGAGTTTTGAGTCAAAAGTCAAACTGAGGTCTCTCCTGGATTCTCAAGTCTTGAGACCTTTCTTCCAACTAGGCATTTCCACTGCATATGTTTAGATCATGCTGTGTCCCTTTATAAATGTAACCAGAGATAAGTTTGTTATCTCATTTAGTAGAATGTTAGCTCCTTGAGGAGGAAGGACTGATGTTATTTTTGTCTTTGTAGTGCCTAGCACAGTGCCTGGTAACAGTAAATAAATAAATAAATAAACAATAAACAATAAATATTTGTAGGCTTGTTCAGAAATTGACCTGTGTTCTTCAAATTTCAACTCAATCTCTTACTGTGTGATCTTGGTTAAGTCAATTCACCTCTCCAGGTCTTAATTTCCTCATCTGGAAAATGGAAGGATTATATTAGATCAGATGTTTCCAAACTTACTTGGTTTACCTCCTCCTTTAAAAAAAATCCTCAGCACCCCCCTGGAAATTTACTTTAACCTTTTAACATAGTTTTTTTTTTTAATTGTAACATTTTTTAAAAATTTAAAAATGATATACCTTAAATTTAATATTTATTGTAAATTTATTTTTTCCTGCATTGAAATTTTGATGATGCAATATTGTGTCATATATGTAGAATATAATATATAGTACGTATGTATAAAATATACTATGACTATAGTCATTTGTAATACTGTATTGTCTTGTAAACAAGTCATTACATGCACGTATTCCTGCTGATGCATGCTGGACTTCCCAACAATGTGTGATATACTCACCTGCCAACACTTGCTTGTAAAGACCTGTCTGCAGACTTGACCAATGATTTGCATTTTGTGTGTTTATTTGGAAAATAATGTAATCATGACTTTAACTCTATTACACAACAAATGAAACATGTATGAATGGTTTTTCAAATTTTTCTTCCCTTCCTTGCTTATGCGTCCACTGCCCCCTTATTTTTATTTAATGCCACCCAAATTGCACCTGAGGCTACCACTGCCCCCCCTGAATTATTCCAGCACCCCTCAGGCAGTGGTATCACCCATTTTGGGAACCTATAGCTAGATGATCCCATCTGGCTTTAATATGCTAGGACTGGGGTGGATTCAGAGGAGGAAATGTCCAAAGAGGAATGGTGGAACCAAGGAGGAGATGGGTGTGGCAAGAACAATCAGGAGGGACAACTGGGAGGAGCCATGGAATTCTCTGGCAGGATGGGGATTAAAGTGGGCAATTTGTGGGCCAAAGATTAGCCAGTATAGGTGATTCTTTGGGGAAAGAAGAGAAAAGAAAGGAAAAAATGAAAGGTTAAAAAAAGGATCGGCATTAAGTGAAGGCATATGAGAAGCATTTTGGAATTTGGGTGAATTATAATATACAAACCAAACTCTCTTGGTTCTATAGAAAGGTTACTAGCCCTGGATCTCTGCTACTTAATAATACCTGTCTGGCTTTGGGTAAGTCACTTAACCCCTTTGGGCCTTGTCTCCTCAACTAGAAAACAATGGGGTTGGATTAGATAGCTTCCTACTATGCTATGACTCTTTGGATGGTCCATAATTGAGAGGGGACTATTTCCTAGTCTTGGGAGGGGACTATTTTCTAGTCTTTTCCAGGCTTGGGAAAGGTGAGGCCCTAGATAGAACACCAGGGCAGAGCTTGTTTTTGATGCTCAGAACAGGAAAGGGAGCAGGGGGTTTGGGGTAGAGAGATGGTATCATGGTGCCAGCTGTCAACCCTGGCAGGCACTTCCCCCAGAGCAGATGGAGCCTGAAGCCACTGCCTTCCAGAGTGACTCAGGCCTGGGCTCTGCCTGCCAGCAGCCAGGTCCTATCAGGTGGGGCCTACAACTCTGGAAAGCTCCAGAACAATAATAATACCTGACAAATTAGTGCTTTGAAAGTCCCTTTGACATACATGAGCTTATCTGTAAAGCTTCCTTATTTTAACCATCAACTGTACTGTAGCCTTATCTAACCATCCCAGAGTAGGAGTTGCTTATAAGGGACTTGGACAAAATGAACACATTTTTTTGAGGAAGGAGTTTGGGGGTTGTTGCCATCTTCTGCATGAAGCCTCTTCTGATTCTTCCAACTACTGGTCCCCTCCCACAATGTGTGTGTGTGTGTGTGTGTGTGTGTGTGTGTTCGTTATTTTGTCATTTCAGTCATGTCAGACTCTTTGTGATCCCATTTGGAGTTTTCTTGGCAGAGATACTGGAAGGGTTTGCTATTTCCTTCTCCAGCTCATTTTACAGAAGAGGAAACTGAGGCAAACAGGGTTAAATGACTTGCCCAGGGTCATATAGCTAGTAAGTGTCTAAGGCCAGCTTCAAACTCAGGTCTTCTTGATTCTAAGGCTGGATCACTATCCTGGCTGCCCCATCTTCACTCATCTCTCATTGAAATTGAGTGTTTCCTTCCATTAGAAGGACAGGGACTGTCTTTTGCCTCTTTTTCTATCCCCAGTGCTTAGTACAGTGCCTGGTACATAGTAGGTGCTCAATAAATGCTTATACACTGATCACTTGATCTTTATCATGAAGCCTTCCTTGAGTTCTTCAGGCTCCATTGATCTCTTCCCTTCTCTGGACTCATGTAGCACCAGGGAATAGAGAATAGAGCTGATCTCTTAACTCTACAGAAAAGGAAAATAGGACTCAGAAAGGTTAAGAGATTCAGTGCTTTTTCCATCACACCCTGCTGTCTTTCCACCTGGGAAAGGGGAGATGTGAGCTTTAGTCTGACTGTAACCTTGGGAGTCACTTAACCTTATGGGTCCCACTTTCCTCCCTCAGTGGGATAAAGGCAAAGGTCTTGAACCTAATGATGAATAAGGTGCAGTTTAGGTTTAATGTTCCAATGGAAATTCCCCTCCTGTACTTGCTTCAAAAGGCTGCTTTTGGGAAGAAAGCCTTTTACAAATCAGAAAGTGCTATAGAAATTTGGTTTTCAGTCATTCATTATTATTGCTATTACTTCACTTCTTTCTATGTCCCCAAATAGACTGTAAGCTTTTGGAGGCCTTGGAGTTAACCTTATTCACTTTATTATCTTCTCTATTACACCTTGCACAATGCTAGGCATCCTTACGTATTACCTATATGACTTTTAAGTGAGTCACAACTTCTCAGTGGCCTGGCCAGTTCTCTGGGACTAGATGAATAGAGAAAGTACTTAGTATGTGCCAGGCTCCAGGTTAAGATCTGGGAATATAAATGTAAGAAAGAAAATGGTCCCTTCTCCCAGGGTTTTTTTTTTTTTTTTTGCTGATTGGGGAAGACAGAAGACTGACAGGTTGGTGGTGAGGAGGTAGAGCCATCTGGAGAGTGATGGGAGCTGGGAGTGAACTGAACATGGCTGGGGGTCCTCATAAAATGGCAATCCTGGTCAGGGAATCCCCCATCAGGAGAATAGACTCCTGGGGGGGGGCATCCTCTGGTGGGCAAGCTAACTGTTAAGAAGTGGAGCAGGGGCAGCTAGGTGGCACAGTGAATAGAGCACTGGCCCTGGAGTCAGGAGGACCTGAGTTAAAATCTTGCCTCAGACACTTAACACAAAAACTAGCCATGTGACCTTGGGCAAGTCATTTAACTCCAATTGCCCTCCAAAAAGCCAAAAAAAAAAAAGTGGAACAGTCTGGAAAATGAGCTGACCTGATATTGTTCAGTCATATACAACTCTTCCTGACCCCGTGGATCAGACTGTCTATGGGATTTCTTGGCAAAGATACTGGAGTGGTTCACTGTTTCCTTCTCGCTCATTTTACAGATGAGGAAATGGAGGCAAATAAGGTTAAGTGGCTTGCCCAGAATCACACAGCTAGTAGTGTCTGAGGCTGCATTTGAATTTGGGTTTCCTGACTTCTGGCCTCAAACTCTCTGCCACTGAGTTGCCTAGCAGCCATGGACCTAATAGGTGCTCCTCTTAGAACTGGAAGGAATCTTAGAAGTCCCTGAATTCAACCCCCTCATTTTACAGATGAGGAACCCGAGCTTCAGAAAAGTTAAATGACTTGTCCAAGATCACACAGCTATTAATTGTCAGAGATGGAATTTTAGCCAAAGTTCTTCTGGCTCTAAATCCATCCCACTGTCCACTGGCCATGCTGTATAGTACCATGTTGGCTCTATAACGATCCTTCTATTACCTTCCCCCCAGGATTGTTGTTAAGTTCAAAGGAGCTAACTTTTGTAGAAGTCTTTGTATACCTTAAAGCTCCATATAGCTTCCAGTTCTTATTTTCTTGTAGAATGTAAACCCCTTGAGGGCAGGGTGTTATACATGTCATCTTATGATCACTAGTCTTATATCTTGCACAGAAAACTTGTTCAGGTATAGATTGAACTAGAATGGCTACTGAGATCTCTTCTGACTCTGAAATTCTCTAATTCTGTGATTCTAAAATGATCCCTGTTTCTTATCCCCACTTATGAAATATATCTTGTGTTTAGCCAACTCCTATTTGATGAGGTTCTCCTTGGTCTTGATTATTTAACCTTGGACTCAATTGGTGTCTGTTCCAGTTCTTTCAACAACAACAATAATAGCTAGTATTTACAAATTTTCTATGCAAGATATAAGACCAGTGATCATCCAGCATTGCCTTGAAGACTGCCAGTGAGAGGAAACTCTACTTTCCAAGGTTGTTTGAAATAGACTAGTGGAGAAAGGGTGGAAATGCATTCCTGATCACTTTGGGGAAATTAGGTCCCAGAGTAGGACTTGGGCTACTTTCCTGCTGCCTTGTTTCTCTCTGTATTTCTAGGTCCGAGCTCTACCATCAGTTACTAATAACAATAGCTAACATTTATATAGCTTTGAGCAAAATGTTTTACAGATATAATCTCATTTTATCCTTACAATATTCCTGGGAGGTAGGTGCTATTATCACCTCCATTTTACAATTGGGGAAACTGAGGCTGAAAGAGGTCAAGTGATTGCCCTTAACTCAGCTAGTTAAGGTGTGAGGCAGGATTTGAACTTAGGTGCTCCTGATTCCAAGTCCAGCACTCTACCCACTATACATCTAATGGCAACCTGGCCAGATACATGACCTCAAGCCTTGGTCTCAACTAATTGTCTGCTGTTGGCAGTAGCTTAAGTAGCCTTCTCAGGGATATTTTCTTCGGACACTTAGAAACACTGAAAAGCCATCAAAACCGAAAGGAGTTCATCTCTAATGGTAGCATTTCAAACCCTAAGACAGGTGATAAAGAGAGATTTCTAGGCTGTGGGTCTATTAGTATTCCCTCAATCATACCATGTAAGCAGGTAGGTAGATATATGACTCCTTGACTTAATAAAGCTAGCCCTGTTTGGTGAAGCTAAGAAATAGAAAATGGGGCTATTCTCTAATGAAAAATGTCATCATAGATTTCTGGATCCTCTATTTAAGGAGAAAGATCAAAGGATCATGGCTTTTGAACAGGAAAGAACTTTAGAGGTCATTTAGTCAAAGCTCCTGTCTTTTCTGGAGAAGAGTAATTATTACTACTAATAATGAATAATTATATAGCCTTTAAAGTTTGCAAAACACTTTGCAGACATGATCTCATTTGATCCTCACAATAACCCTGCGAAGAAGATGCTATTATTACCTCCATTTTACAGTTGGGGAAACTGAGGCTGAGAGAGGTCAAGTGACATCATGGACATAACAGGTATTTCTGTGGGATCTTTAATGTCTGCAAATGCTAAGCCTTCCAACAAACCTGTGAGATAATCAATGAGTAAAATAAGCATCTCTTAAGCCAGGCACCATACTAGGCACTATAGGTACCAAGATAAGAACCAAACAGCTAGTGCCTTCAAGGAATTCAGGAATGAGTTTGAGATGACTAGAGGACATCCATTTGGAGAAATCCAGTAAGCAGTTGGTGCAGGTGTGGAGAGAGGTGCTAAAGGTACCATTGTCAGCATTTTTTTAATTAAACAAATGCTTTATTAACTTCTGGTTTACATCATTCATTTCCACCAGATTATGAGTTACATTTTTCCCCCATTTTTCCCTACCCACCACCCCAGA